>OZ030007.1:101947202-102407202 GCA_964023405.1 Apodemus agrarius | reverse complement strand
AGGGTGTGGCATTATTAGGAGATCTGGCCTTGTTGGAGGAGGTGTGGCCTTGTTGGAGGAAGTGTGGCCTTGTTGGAGGAGGCGTGGCTTTGTCGGAGGAGGTGTGGCCTTGTTGGAAGAATTGTGTCACTGTGTGTTGGGGGGTGGGCTTTGAGACCCTCCTCCTTGCTGCCTGAGGACAGTGTGCTCCAGGATTCCTTTGGATGAAGATGTAGAACTCTCAGCTCCTCTAGTGCCATGCCTGCCTGGACGCTGCTGTGCTTCCTGCCATGATGATAATGGACTGAACCTCAGAACCTGTAAGCCCGCCCCAATTAAATGTCCTTTGTAAGACTTGCCTTGGTCCTGGTCCTGGTGTCTCTTCTCAGCAATGGAAACCCGAACTAAGATAGCAGTACTAGCGAAGAAGTCGAGGGCCAGGATTCCAACAGATAGGACCACCTTTGGCAGAAAGGAGGAAGTAAAGACAAAAAGGAAGAATAAAAATGTCATTAAAACACCTAGGTCTTTTGAAGCAAAACATGAAGTACGATTTCCTGAGAGTAAAAAGAGGTGACGGCAGGCCGGAAGGAGACTGACTCAGACAGAATGGATGCATGCTGGGACGATAAGGAGAAAGGAACAGAGCCTTGGAGGGAGGCCTCGGCATCCCAGGGGAAGCCCGGGAGCACAAATATATATATGTCAAAACTTAACTGCACTTCTGAGGCTTTCTTACTGATGCTTGACAGGTCAGAGAGAAGAAAAAAACAATCAAAAAAATGTCACTAACCTTGAGGTAGGAGCTGGCTGGGTAGAAACCGCAAGAAGCCAGAGGAGGACAGTAGTTCACGTGGCCCAGGCTAAGAGCCGAGCAGAGAGAAGCCAAAGGCCAGCGCTGACACACAGAGTCTTGGCGGCCCAAGCCCAATGATCAGAAACAGCAAACTGGTTTTGTTTTATTTCAGGGCACTCGTTCCGACGGATCAATGCTCACAGATGCTTGAACTGCCTTTTATTAAGATGGGAAAGTTAAAGAAACGTACTCCTTACAAGTGATTAAAGCTGTGGGGTGGGGGTGCAGGGACACTGAGTTCCATGTGCCAGTTAAGCGTAGTGTCGTTTCCCATCAGATCGCTGCGGCTTCGGAGAACGCGCCGTGGTGCAGTCGCCTGTTTGTGTCCCCCAGGCTTTCATCTGAAGGGCTGGGTAGGACCGGTGAGGCCCTCAGCCCACAGGCACAAGCCACTTGCCTGCCTTGCCCAAGAGTTTCTCCCCCAAACTTGAGATTCTTAGGGCATTTCAACATTCTTAAACCCTTGAATTATTATTGGTGGCGGCACATTTAAGAGAGTTCAAAGATAAACTTCCCATAATCTTCCTGTTTTTCTTTTGTTTGCCCACTGGCTCTGTGTCAGGGCTTGAGTGGAAGTCTTTGCTGCTTGAGAATACACTGTTCTCCTAGAGTATGGCCCCTAGAGTTCTGAGACCCTGGATGGATTTTTCTCATTTCTGCCTTTACTGGACACAGAGCATTGGCCCACAAACCGCCTTCTCCCTCAGCATCTACATACCCTCCAGATACACGCGTGCACACATGCTTGTAGTTATTACCAACCTGGTTTTTGCCTCCTCAACAGCCCTACACAAAGGCTTAGCATGTCTAGTCCCAGAACTTTCGTGGGTTTTCTTGAGTGGCTAGTAAATGCATGTATGTAAAAGTCATTTTTAAAGACAGAAAGCCAAGCGTCCTTCATTGATTTGAAGTGCACACTCTGGTAAGATAATAGGCGTTTTAGTAAACATTGGCCTAAAAACACTTTCCACACTCCGTTCTCACTTGCCCCTCACAACACTTCTGATGTTTACCAACGGACTTCCGGTAAGACACCAGAATCACTTTGCGGGCGGGATGACCAAAGCTTAGGGCAACAACGGAGCATCCTATATCCACAGAGTTACTATCAGAGCCGAGATTTGCACCCGGACAGGCTGAGCTCAGATGTATTCCTTCTCCTCTCTGCTGTGCCTCTTTTGTAAGTCATTCAGTGGGTCAAGTTTTCCAGAACCGAGACCATCAGCTTGCCTGGCCCAGGTTCCCCTTCCCATCTGGCTATGCGCACAGCCGCGGGGCTCTTCCACAGTGAGGCTCAGGACCCGGCCTTTTGCTTAGTGCCTCCTTCAGCCTTGGCCACCTTCAACTGCCAGGGATCCAGAGCATAGTGTAGCCCAGTTCTACCAACCTCACATGTTCCACAAGGGGGCACTGTCTGACCATAAAGCTGTGGAGCTTTTGCCTGTAGGCTAAAATACAACCAGAGCCCCCCCTCCTAATGCTTTCATTCTGCTATAAGAAATGACCTTATTCAAGCTACGTGCCTCATTGTTATTTCACGGAGAGGAAACAAAAGTTAAAAAAAAAAAAAAAAAAGGAAACCATATAATGTTTGTGAACTGCTTTACCATAATTCATTCACTGGGTTTCTGTTAGGCTGTATGGAATCCATTAAGCAGGATATTGAAGCTTATGAATGGAAACCTAGTAATTCCTCTTTAATAACATGAGTATCTTTATTTCTTAAACTTTATTAGGCACTTACTCAAAACATTACTGAAAAACGCTTGTTAATAATATGAATGATGATTTTGATTCCGTTTGCATTATTACTATGTCTAAAGGCCCCAAACACAAAGTCTGGATTATTCGCAGAGGCTGGGGAAATGGCTGGCATTTGAAAGTAAATCTTTGTGCCTGAGCTTAATTAATTCCATCTTGACACATCTCACCAAACCTTGTGTGGAAGGTGGTGGCGCCCACCACACTGCTCTTTTTGTGCGGCAGAAGCTAACGCACGAGCCTTCAAGAGTGAGTCACATCTGAGGGCCACAAGTGACGGAGCTTGCCTTCCTACGGGAAGAAATGGGGGTGAAGCACAAGGGAATCACAATCATAAACATAAACATAAACATAAACAAACATACAGACTAGTCTGTCATGTCTTCCCACTGGCCAGACTTCTGAAGACGGAGCTCCTCCTGTGTCCTGGCCTAGCTCTCTAACCCCAATGACTTTTTCTTGAAAAAGTCAAGAAAGAATTTTGATTAATGTTTGGAAATACATCTAAGAAATCTAATAAAGCTTTTGGGATTTCGCAGTAGAGTGATTTAGTATACAAGAACTGTTCGGGGCTCAGGAAGATCCGCATACGTGAAAATTCAAAGAGAACCTTCATCCTGCGTGGGATGGAGGCTTGTAGCAAGGAGGCTGAATCTCGACCGAGGAGGCTCAACTGCTGGTCAACCTCCACGCAGCAGAGAACTCCATATTCCTGCCAGGAAAGGGGGCTTTGTGTGAACAAACCAGAAATCTAGATGGAAGTTAAATTTAAAAAACATACTGAAGTTATTTTGAAAAACATATTTGCTCTACTTTAAAGTGACTTGCCATATCTAGAGACACAGGTGGCTCTGAAGGTCATCTCTGGTGAAGACTCTGATGATTCCATCTTCTCAGACCTCTCCTCTGACACATAGCCCCTGGCTCATCTAAATTCCTCCTTGAAAGTTCCACGGAGGAGGTGACTGTGCCATATCTCCACAGCTCTGAGAAAGCCCATCCTGGGCTCGCTGTTTGTCTGGTTCTAGGAGTGCTCCTGGTATGTACCCAATTACCAGAACAGGCATCTGAGAATCATCTTTGCCTCTTCCAAAGCTCGGATGCACTGCTCCGATTGATTCCATATCTAAAACCACATCTTGGAGTTTCCTGTTTTCTTCTACCTCATGTTTCAATTTATTTGCAGGTCTCTTTGCCTCTGGCCTGACTCCTGTAGCAGCCTATAATTGGGTCTTGTTTCTGTTTCTGGTTTTTTTCCTTCCCTAACAATGCAGCCCTATAAAGAAACAGAGTTACTATCAAGATATAGATTTGATTGTAATTCCTCCTGCTTAAAACCCTTTCATACTCACTGCATACAGCATAAGATCCAAATCTGAACCCATAGTCATGGCCCACAGAGGGCTGTAGTTTCTGTCTTTTGTCTTTTGACCAGTGTGACCTTACTTGTTACCACACTACCAGATTTAGTGAGTACCAAAATTCTTACCTCGCCTGGCTTGTGATGTTTCTCCAAGACATCTCTGATCCCCTATTTGGAGGGTCAGTGGTTATATCCTAACTCTCCAACTACCTTCTTCCTAACATCTTCTCAGCCTGCTATTATTTTATTAACTTATTTTCTATTTATTGTCTTTCTCTTTAACAATGTAACCCTTAAACCTAGCTCAGTGAAACTCACTGTGCATAACAGGTGTACAAAAAAAATGACTAAGTGAATAACAGAACTTGTCTACAAATCTCAATGTCTTAATTAAGATTTTACTGCCGTGAAGGGACACCATGACCAAGACAACTCTTATAGAGGACAACATTTAATTGGGCTGGCTTACAGGTTCAGAGGTTCAATCTGTCATCACCAAGGTGGGAACATGGCAGCATCTAGGAAGACATGATGCAGGCAGAGATGAGAGCTCTACAACTTCATCTGAAGGCTGCTAGGAGAAGCCTGACTTCCAGGCAGCTAAGATGAGGGTTTTAAGCAGTGACACACCAACTCCAACAAGACCACACCTCTTAATAGTGCCACTCCCTTGGCCAAGCATATACAAACTATCACTCTCAATGCTTTCAAAATAAAAACTCATGAAGTCCTATCTACTTTGCAATACCAAATGTGTAGTGCTTATATGATTATTATCTGGAGACTCCTTATGTTTCCCGTGGACACCAGAACCCACTGAGACATACTTGCTGTCCTTCGGTCCTCTGCCAGTAGCTTAGTACAGCCCCCAGAGACATTTGTTCTCCCGGCCACTATTACTGCATACCATCCCACAGCTTACCACCCAGATCTTGCTGTTCTATGAGCTCGCTGTCAAAGACTAACATGCAATTCTGCATCTAATGTTCTTCATTAGTACATGGGTAAAAACCATGATACTTGAATTTTCTGTCTTTCCCCTATTTTCCTAAATTTCTTTCTAATATTAGCACACAATGTATGGACTTCGTCATGGAAAATCCATACATGTATGTTATTCAGTACTAATTATGAAAAATATAACATGTTTATGCTCTGGGAAGCTGCACCTACATCCTTACACTGCAGTTCATTCTGTGAAATTGTATTAAACAATGTGTTCATGGGGTCATTTTCAGGGTTCACTGAAAGAGGTCTATAAATTACCTGTTCCAAGGCCTAGTAAATATTGTCGGGTTATGTTTTGCTATGTTATGTTACGGTATGATATTTTATAAGACAACAAAGCTTCTTTTCTACTTATCTGTCACTGCACTGCACAATGAGACATTTATAACAGTGGCCGATATTATATCACAGACTTTATGGACCAGAAGGGCGGAAAGGGCGCGGAGAGCATAGTTGATGATCTGGAGCCACGATGGGATGAACCCGCCGCCGAGGAGAGGTCAGCTGAGGGGTTTGCACTCAGATGTCAGTGCTGAGAGTCAGTGAAGTCTTGTCTGGGGTTCAGGGTGGAGCATTTCCTTAAGGTCCCTGCACTCTCAGCATGTTGGGTAGCTTCTAAGGTTGCGCACCCAACAGGCAGATGGAAACTGTGTCATCGTTTATGCTTCAGCCCTGGAAGTCTCCCACCATCAATTCTGCCAATGTCTCAGATTCAAAGTTTGGTGACAGACACTTGGTATCAAATGGAGGGATAGCAAGAATCACCTTTTAAGAAGCATGTATCTAAAATACCTATGGCGCACAGCCAACCGCTGAGGAGCTAGAGAAAGGACCCAAGGAGTTGATGAGGTTTTCAGACCCATAGGAGGAACAATAATATGTACCAACCAGTACCCACAAAGCTCTCAGGGACAAAACCACCAACCAAAGAGTTGTTGGGACCCATGGCTCCAGGTACACATGTAACAGAGGACGGCCTTTGCAGACATCTATGAGAGGACAGGCCTTTGGTCCTGTTTTAAGGCTTGTTGCTCCAGTTAGGGGAATGTGAGGGAGGTGGGAGTGGGTTGGTTGGTGAGCTGGGGGAGAGGGTATGGGATAGGAGGTTTTCAGAGGAGTAACAAGGAAAAGGGGATACTGTTTGAAATGTAAATAAAGCAAATATCTAATAAAAATAAATTTAATTGAGAAAGCTAAAAAGAAAATACCAATGAAAAATGGGCAAGAGAGGAGGCATTCCAGATATCAAAGTGATATATCATTAAAAAAATAATTTTCATTAAAATATACAATTTAAAATTCAAAAAAGCGTGTATCTTATTGTAGCCATTCTAGAAAATGCTGTGTGTGTACCACTTTCCACACTGACAATAAACTAGGACACATGCAAATTAGCTATTGGTGTTCTTAAATTAATTTGCATTTTGTAATATAACACCCTTGAACATGTCTTGAGTGAGAAAATATTGGAAAATGTGTTTTCCCTTTTATGGAATTATATAAACTACAGAGGCCATATGGGTCATGTTCCCATTGGACAGAATAAACAGAAGGGGCTTGATTTGGATAAGGGAGAATGACACCTTCGGCATGAGCACCACTGTGTTCCCGTGTACCACAGCATCACTGTGCTCTGTGTACCACAGCATCACTGTGCTCCGTGTACCACTGCATCACTGTGCTCCATCTATCACAGCATCACTGTGCTCTGTGTACCCCAGCATCACTGTGCTCCATGTACCACTGCATCACTGTGCTCCGTGTACCACAGCATCACTGTGCTCTGTGTACCACAGCATCACTGTGCTCCGTGTACCACTGCATCACTGTGCTCCGTGTACCACTGCATCACTGTGCTCTGTGTACCACTGCATCACTGTGTTCCGTGTACCACAGCATCACTGTGCTCCGTGTACCCCAGCATCACTGTGCTCTGTGTACCACTGCATCACTGTGTTCCCGTGTACCACAGCATCACTGTGCTCTGTGTACCACAGCATCACTGTGCTCTGTGTACCCCAGCATCACTGCTCTGTGTACCCCAGCATCACTGTGCTCCGTGTACCACAGCATCACTGTGCTCTGTGTACCCCAGCATCACTGTGCTCCGTGTACCACAGCATCACTGTGCTCTGTGTACCCCAGCATCACTGTGCTCTGTGTACCACAGCATCACTGTGCTCTGTGTACCACAGCATCACTGTGCTCTGTGTACCCCAGCATCACTGTGCTCTGTGTACCCCAGCATCACTGTGCTCTGTGTACCCCAGCATCACTGTGCTCTGTGTACCACAGCATCACTGTGCTCTGTGTACCCCAGCATCACTGTGCTCTACCACAGCATCACTGTGCTCTGTGTACCACAGCATCACTGTGCTCTACCACAGCATCACTGTGCTCTACCACAGCATCACTGTGCTCTACCACTGCATCACTGTGCTCTACCACAGCATCACTGTGCTCTACCACTGCATCACTGTGCTCTACCACTGCATCACTGTGCTCTACCACAGCATCACTGTGCTCTACCACAGCATCACTGTGCTCTACCACAGCATCACTGTGCTCTACCACTGCATCACTGTGCTCTACCACTGCATCACTGTGCTCTGTGTACCCCAGCATCACTGTGCTCTGTGTACCACAGCATCACTGTGCTCTGTGTACCACAGCATCACTGTGCTCTACCACAGCATCACTGTGCTCTGTGTACCACAGCATCACTGTGCTCTGTGTACCACAGCATCACTGTGCTCTACCACAGCATCACTGTGCTCTGTGTACCACAGCATCACTGTGCTCTACCACAGCATCACTGTGCTCTGTGTACCACAGCATCACTGTGCTCTGTGTACCCCAGCATCACTGTGCTCCGTGTACCACAGCATCACTGTGCTCTGTGTACCACAGCATCACTGTGCTCTGTGTACCACAGCATCACTGTGCTCTGTGTACCACAGCATCACTGTGCTCTGTGTACCACAGCATCACTGTGCTCCGTGTACCACAGCATCACTGTGCTCTGTGTACCACAGCATCACTGTGCTCCGTGTACCACTGCATCACTGTGCTCCATCTACCACTGCATCACTGTGCTCTGTGTACCACTGCATCACTGTGCTCCGTGTACCACAGCATCACTGTGCTCTGTGTACCCCAGCATCACTGTGCTCCGTGTACCACAGCATCACTGTGCTCCATCTACCACAGCATCACTGTGTTCCCGTGTACCACTGCATCACTGTGCTCTGTGTACCCCAGCATCACTGTGCTCTGGGTACCACAGCATCACTGTGCTCTGTGTACCCCAGCATCACTGTGCTCCGTCCACCACAGCATCACTGTGTTCCTGTGTACCACAGCATTACTGTGCTCTGAGTACCACAGCATCACTGTGCTCTGTGTACCACAGCATCACTGTGCTCTACCACAGCATCACTGTGCTCTGTGTACCACAGCATCACTGTGCTCTACCACAGCATCACTGTGCTCTGTGTACCACAGCATCACTGTGCTCTGTGTACCACAGCATCACTGTGCTCTGTGTACCACAGCATCACTGTGCTCCTGTGTACCACAGCATCACTGTGCTCTGTGTACCCCAGCATCACTGTGCTCCGTGTACCACAGCATCACTGTGCTCTGTGTACCACAGCATCACTGTGCTCTACCACAGCATCACTGCTCTGTGTACCACAGCATCACTGTGCTCTACCACAGCATCACTGCTCTGTGTACCACAGCATCACTGTGCTCTACCACAGCATCACTGTGCTCTACCACTGCATCACTGTGCTCTACCACAGCATCACTGTGCTCTACCACAGCATCACTGTGCTCTACCACTGCATCACTGTGCTCTACCACAGCATCACTGTGCTCTACCACTGCATCACTGTGCTCTGTGTACCACAGCATCACTGTGCTCTGTGTACCACAGCATCACTGTGTTCCCGTGTACCCCAGCATCACTGTGCTCTGTGTACCACAGCATCACTGTGCTCTACCACAGCATCACTGTGCTCTGTGTACCACAGCATCACTGTGCTCTGTGTACCACAGCATCACTGTGCTCCGTGTACCACAGCATCACTATGCTCTGTGTACCCCAGCATCACTGTGCTCTGTGTACCCCAGCATCACTGTGCTCTGTGTACCACAGCATCACTGTGCTCTGTGTACCACAGCATCACTGTGCTCTGTGTACCACAGCATCACTGTGCTCTGTGTACCCCAGCATCACTGTGCTCTACCACAGCATCACTGCTCTGTGTACCACAGCATCACTGCTCTGTGTACCACAGCATCACTGTGCTCTACCACAGCATCACTGTGCTCTACCACAGCATCACTGTGCTCTACCACAGCATCACTGTGCTCTACCACTGCATCACTGTGCTCTACCACAGCATCACTGTGCTCTACCACAGCATCACTGTGCTCTACCACTGCATCACTGTGCTCTGTGTACCACAGCATCACTGTGCTCTGTGTACCACAGCATCACTGTGTTCCCGTGTACCCCAGCATCACTGTGCTCTGTGTACCACAGCATCACTGTGCTCTACCACAGCATCACTGTGCTCTGTGTACCACAGCATCACTGTGCTCTGTGTACCCCAGCATCACTGTGCTCTGTGTACCCCAGCATCACTGTGCTCCGTGTGCCACAGCATCACTGTGCTCTGTGTACCCCAGCATCACTGTGCTCCGTGTACCCCAGCATCACTGTGCTCTGTGTACCACAGCATCACTGTGCTCCGTGTACCCCAGCATCACTGTGCTCTGTGTACCACAGCATCACTGTGCTCTGTGTACCACAGCATCACTGTGCTCCGTGTGCCACAGCATCACTGTGCTCCGTGTACCACAGCATCACTGTGCTCCGTGTGCCACAGCATCACTGTGCTCCGTGTACCACAGCATCACTATGCTCTGTGTACCCCAGCATCACTGTGCTCTGTGTACCCCAGCATCACTGTGCTCTGTGTACCACAGCATCACTGTGCTCTGTGTACCACAGCATCACTGTGCTCTGTGTACCACAGCATCACTGTGCTCTGTGTACCCCAGCATCACTGTGCTCTACCACAGCATCACTGTGCTCTGTGTACCCCAGCATCACTGTGTTCCCGTGTACCCCAGCATCACTGTGCTCTGTGTACCCCAGCATCACTGTGCTCTGTGTACCCCAGCATCACTGTGCTCCGTGTACCACTGCATCACTGTGCTCTGTGTACCACAGCATCACTGTGCTCTACCACAGCATCACTGTGCTCTGTGTACCACAGCATCACTGTGCTCTGTGTACCCCAGCATCACTGTGCTCTGTGTACCACAACATCACTGTGCTCTGAGTACCACAGCATCACTATGCTCTGTCTACCTCAGCATTGCTGTGTTCCTACCCACCACAGGTAAGTGAACTGCTTACACCAATAAAGCTGAAGAATGTGTATAGGAAAATAAGAATACTGTTTCATAAATGGTAGAATCCAAAATATCTGGAATAAAAATGTTAAAGATCAGACATATGGAAAGGCAGAAAAGCACTAGTGCATTTGTTCCCTTTCATGGATTCCCCAGGTTATTATCTGGTTCACACGATACAAACTCTTAAGACTTTTTGCAAAGCCTCTGTAATTAGGACAGTGTAGTATTGACAGAAATGTGAGGTGAGCAAGACAGGGAAGCAGTAAAAAGGCATGAAAAAAAAACCCAAAGCACATCTGGAAATGATGTTTAACAACTGACATTTTAGAACACTGGGAATATAACACCATTTGGTAAATGGTACTCGGATAAATGGTAAGCCAAACCCCAAACAAAGGTGTAAAATCATAACTTTATGTCACATAATAAATGAAGTGTGTGTATAGATAGATTAAAAATCAAAAGTCAATTTAAAAAAATAAATTTGTTTATTCTATGTCTGTGTGTCTTTTGCTTGCATATATGTCTGCACACCAAACACATGAGGCCCACTCTGCCTCAGTAGTCACCAGTGAACATAAAATCTTACCACATAGGTTACAGAAGGAATAAAAAAGAAAACAAGGGGAATCAAAGTTAGAGGTTGGATATAAGAAGTCTGTGGAAGAGGAAGTGTATGATGCTGACTTTCCCTCGAGACCAGGGAATGCAAAAGTCATAATTCTAGGCATGTCAAAGACAAACATCTAAAAAGCCTACAAATGCCGAGTGCTGTTAAGGAACACAGGCTGCTGTCCACTGTGAGGAGAGGGGGAGCATCACCTGGAGTTTGTAATACCTGGTGAAGCTGCGAGGTGTGTCCCAGCATTTTGATTTCTTTATAAATGCACACATATGCAAATCAGGAGAGAGAGAAGAAATGCTTACAGCACCACTTCTGCAAACTCTTCCTCTTAGCAGGCAAATTGGAGGCTTGGCAATTACAGTGAAAAAATGAGAGGCTCACAGCCAAATAGAACACAGCCACAAAAAACTTAAACCAGAGCTAGTGTGGTGCTTTTGAATGAGAATGGCCCCCATAGACTCAGATATGTAAAGGTTTGGTGCTCAGTTGATGGAACTGTTTGAGAAGGATTGGGAGGCGTGGCCTTGTTGGAGGAGATATGTCACTAGGGATGGGCTTTGAGGTTTCAAAAGCCCAAGTAGTCCTAATAGCTCTCTCTGCTTCATGGTTGTAAGCTCAACATGTAACCTCTCAGTTACTGCTCTAGCTCCATGGGTGTCTGCTTGCTGCCCTGCCCCCTATCCTGATGGTCATGACCTTTAACCCTCTGAAACTATAAGCCCCATATAATCTTTTTCTCCTATAAGTTGTCTTGGTCATGGTGTATTAGCACATCAATAGAAAAGTAACTAAGACAGCTACAGTGCTCACCATAGGTTCCGTGTGTAAAAGCCCTTGCTCTACAAGCTTGATGACCTGAGTTCAAAACCTGACACCCATAATGGAAGAGGAAAGCTGACTGAGGAATTATCCTCTAACCTTTTGTTTTCCTCTTAGAGATGGAAATGACCTCATAATGGTTGAAACCCAACCTCCAACTTTAGACTAGAAGGTGAGTTTGAAGATCAGGCACCTTCATGAGGGTTATGACTAGCCTAGCTTCACGTTGGTTTCTGGGACAGTGGAATCCACTTGTGCTTATTGTTAAAACCTCTGTCATTTTATTGCTTCCTGCTGCATCTATTTGTTTCTATTTACATCTTATGCTGGAGCACATGATATACACATATAAATAAGATCTAGAAATATGCGAAGCAACCTGCTTGCAGCAAAAGCTGCCATGTTATGGTAAACAGCTTTGGCATAGTAATTCCAAGTAAAATGGGGTACTGGGGAGGAGACGGAAAATGTACACACAACATGTGTTAAATTTTATTTTATTTTTTTCTGTATGCCCTTTTTGTGTGTGTTAAACACTGCTGCAATACCGAACAGACTCCAAAATTCAAGAGTCCTCTGGAGCTCTGGGAGCAGAAATCATATAGTGTTAACCTGCAGACTCTGCTCTCTACCTCCCTCTCAGACCTCTTGTGACCTAAGCTGGGTATACAGAAATAAACCTGCTGATGTTCTAGACTCTTTTTCTTGGAGGCTCAAACATCTCCTCGTCTTTATCTCTTTCATCTCCTCCATCTTCTTAGCTCTTTGTTGTCTCTCAAAAAGAGTCAGAGGTCCAGAGAAAGTCAGTCTCCAGCCAGAAGCCATGATTCCTTTCCAGGAGTCACCTAAACCTCCTTTCTTGGAAAGGAGAAGCAAAAGGAGGAGGGAGGATTCTATCTTCTCTGGACCCTGGAATCACATGTGCTTCCACTCCTCAGGAGGTCTTCCTGGCTGGGATAGCATCATTGCAATCAGCTCCAGAGTGTATCATGAGGCTAGCTGCTGGTGCACCAGGCTGCCATCACAGCCCCTCACCCCACACTAAGAGAATGTCAGATTTGTTGGACATTCAGGCGCATGTCAGGACACTCAAGATCAGAGCATCTTCTCCAATGACAGGGAACGATTTCCCTCTATAGTGTTTCATGGACAGGTTGATGGGATTAGACAGTGTGCCTTTCGTAAAAGTCATTATAGACACGACCACTTATATAAAAATGAAAGTGGTGTTTTGGGGAAAATGCCAAGTTGCAAATCTGAGGTGGAGAAGATGTTCCATTAACCTTGTATCTACTAGGCTGTCTATTAATTTCAGATGATAAAGGGATGTCAGATAAAGCCAATTAGCATAAAACATTCTTAGTCAGCTCTGCAAACCTTCAACAAATAGCAACAAAGATGAAGGGCATTTGGGAATGGACCTTTTCCAAGGGGTTATTGAAAGTGATGGTGTCTTCACTTGCTCTCATCCCATCTGCTCTCCATGCTGACTCCTGAGGCAACTACTAAGTGACTCTTGAAACCCACTCACTGTCTTCTTTTCCCTTTATGATCCCATGCCCTGCTTTTCTTGGCAGAAAAGACAAATGGTGGTATATTCACCTGAGATATTCAGAATGCCTACTAGTTCCTCCATCTGCTGGGAGCTGCTACTTCTATATATTTCTATATTCTACATGAGAATCAAAGAGATTTTTTGCTTCAGATTAATTTAGCAACAAGGACTGAGGGCTGAGGCACTATGGATAAACATTCCAGTCATATCTCATACCTTCCCCAAAACAGGAAACCAGAGATGGGTGTGCACATGGCCTGCACCTCTCTAATGAGACGCATTCTTTTTTTTTTATTGTATATATTCTATATTTACAATTCATTTCCCTTTTTCTGGTTCCCCACCCCCAAAGGTCCCACATGTCCTTTTCCCTCCCCCTGCTCCCGCATCCACCCCCTCCCACTTTATTGTTCTTGTACTCTCCCACAATGATGTTTTGGTCCATTCTAGCACCAGTGTCCACTCCTTTCTTCTTGTGAGACATCACTTGATATGTGATTTGTGTCTTTGGTGTTCCAAGCTTCTAGGCTAATATCCACTTATCAGTGACTGTATACCATGGGTATTCTTTTGAGACTGGGTCACCTCACTTAGTATGACGTTCTCCAGCTCCATCCATTTCTCTAAGAATTTCATGAATTCATTGTTTCTAATGGCTGAATAGTACTCCATTGTGTATATATACCACATATTTTGTATCCATTCCTCTGTTGAGGGACATCTGGGTTCTTTCCAGCTTCTGGCTATTATATATAAGGCTGCTATGAACATAGTGGAGCATGTATCCTTATTGCATGCTGGTGAATCTTCTGGGTATATTCCCAGGAGTGGTATGGCTGGGTCCTCTGGAAGTATCATGCCCAGTTTTCTGAGGAACCGCCATACTGATTTCCAGAGTGGTTGTACCAGCTTGCATTCCCACCAGCAGTGGAGGAGTGTTCCTCTTTCTCCACATCCTCGCCAACACCTGATGTCTTCTATGAGGCGCATTCTTAACCGAGGTTCCACGCCTCTGTGGACTCCAGCCTGCATCCACAGAGATGAGTGTGCATGAGTTAGTGACTCCACTTCTCAAATATAGCTCTGCATATACAATTGCAGACACTGTTTTTAATCTTACTTATTTGTGTGCATGTGTGTGTACGTGTGTGTGTGCATGTGTATGCGTGTGACTGTATGTGGTGTGTGTGGGAGTGCAGGTACACTCATGCTGCATTATAAGTGTGGAGGTCAGGGATAATAGTGGGGAGCTGATTATCTTTCACTGTGGATTCCAGGTCATCAAGCAAGTGTTTTTTTTTTTTGTTTTTTTTTTGTTTTTTTGTTTTTTTTTTTTTTTGGTTTTTCGAGACAGGGTTTCTCTGTGTAGTCCTGGCTGTCCTGGAACTCACTCTGTAGACCAGGCTGGCCTCGAACTCAGAAATCCGCCTGCCTCTGCCTCCCAAGTGCTGGGATTACAGGTGTGCGCCACCACGCCCGGCTCTTTTTTTTTTTTTTTGGGGGGGGGAAGCAAGTGTTTTTTACCCAGTGAGCCATCTCATTGTCCAGGATAATTTTTTTGTACTGTATCTTTGGCTTTATTTAATAATTCATTTATTCAACCAACTTGATTGCAGGGCCTCACACATGGTAGGAAAGTGTTCTATCAGTCAGTTACACTCCTAGTTCAGATTGCATATGTGCCACAAAAGCAACCATGCCCTCCACCTAGTGGGAGATGTAGAAAGTAGAGAAATAAAATGGGCTGTGAAGGAGTAGTGGTGCTGTAGGTAGAGTTTTAGAGCAAAGATTCTGGCTTCTCCAGCCTGACAGTCCAGCTCCACCACCTTGCTGCAGGTATGGTTTTGAATGTTTTATGCTTGGGTTGGGGCAGATGAACAAGGAAGACTCTGAACTATCCAGGTTTGTAATTCTCTATTGTCGTAAGGAACTTGGGGTGAGAGCTGTGTTTTGCTCATCTGTATCTTTCTAGTGCCTGGCACATAGTGGGTGCTCAATCCGATTTTACTCTGATGAATGAAACAATATCATCAAGCAATTAAACAATAGATTATAGTACCATATCTAATAATCACCAACTATAAAAGCATAGAAGCTGAACTATGATGATTTAGCAATGGCAGTAGCCAGTATTTAGCACATGCTTGCCAACCAGCAGTTTTCCCTTGTACTTTTAAATATTCAGCTGATCCCAGGAGTGGATATTTGCAGTGTCTCTGAGTCCAACACTTCACAGTCTACAACAGCTTGAACATAACGGTGAATACACAGGGGACTGATCCAAGTCCTCTGTGTTTCTGCTGTACAGACCAGTGGAGATTCTGAGGTTCCCTGGCTCCATCTACGTCACTGCTACTCTGCGTCCTCAGTCTGTTGTTTTATTGGATGTTCTCAGCAATGGCATTAAGTAACAAACCAGGGAATGGCAGGGGTAGGAGCTGAGGTGCAGGAAATGCCGTTCTTGCCCACAGCTCTCTTGCCTCCCTCCCACTCTCCCAGCTTCTAGAGCTTTAAGTATCTCTTGGCACATAGTGGCATCGTTTTAACCTGACTCATCTTGATGCGTCTCTTTTTGTGAAATCTCCCTCGGCCTTCCTTTTACAAGCTCATGTGTGACTTTTCTTAGGGACCAGCAGATAACCCAGGGTAACTTCCTACCTCAAAACCTGCAATATAAGTCTCATCTGCAAGGCCCTTATATTTGCTGCTATGTAAGAGAACACATATGTCGGTACTGGATAGCTGTCACGGGAGAAGGAGAGAGGCATCTATGCAGCCAACCTGGCTTTAAAGAGAAAGACTGGCTTTAAAATTTTTGTTTATTGTGGGGTTTGTGTGGTGTGTGTGTGTGTGTGTGTGTGTGTGTGTGTCTGTTCATGCATGCCACAGTGTCTGTGTGGAGGTCAGAGGACGATGTAATGGAGTCCATTTCCTTTATCCACCATATGAAGCCCTGGAACACAATTCTAGTCATTGTGCTTGGCAACAAGCACCCTTACTTGAACCATTGTGGCAGCCAAAGTTTGGCTTCTGATTGTTTACAGGTGTGTGTGTGTGTGTGTGTGTGTGTGTGTGTGCATGTGTGTGAGTTTATGATGGTGTGAGCTGTAAATGACTGTGTGAGTGAGTGCAAATGAATTCAACTCAGCTCTTGGGGTAAGAGTATATGTGGAGATTGTGTAGGTGCTAAGGGCAAAGTGTATCCAGACATGAGGAATAACTCTTGCCTAGGCTGGTATCCAGTTGCTTGCAGTTGTCATTCCTTGAGCGTGCAGTTCCAGCACCTATGTCCTGGCCTACCTGGTTCCAGGTGCTTATGATCACAGGCTTCAGTGGACTATGAGAAGCCAGATATCAGGCGTAGGTGTTGAGTTGGAGGACTCTGGGCTTGGGCTCAAGCTACAGATAGCACAGGATGTAGTCTGGGCTGTGATGCACTTAATAAGTTTTCTGAGTTGATCTGCAGAGACTGCAGAGAACTCACAATGCTAGAAAACATCCAAAATGTATCCATCATGGCCCCAACTTCACCTAGTAGGTTTGAAAAGGAATGGAATGTGTCCAAGGACATGGAAAAGCCTGTGCCAGCCTCGATGTCCTGCTAATATCTCTATCTAAGAAGGAGCAGTGCAGGTGGGGGAATAGGACCTTAGGTATGTGCCAAATCCTTCGGAAACTGCATGGGGCATATCTAGCACGAAGGGAGGGCTGAGGGATTAGCCTCTGCCCTGCCCTGTCCTGCCCTTTTCCTGTCCTGCTCCTGCATGATTAATCCTGATAACCTTTCCTCTCAACCCCAGCACAGACACATGTGTGCCCCATATGTCTATTTTACCAGATTTTTTCCCTTGGTTGCGGTTACAATCCATGGAACATAGCTTGTCATTTTGTCATTGGGTTATTGGGTCAAGAAACATACAATCAGCTTTTTGTAGAACTACACCCCTCATCCCCCATCCATAAGAATGTCATAAGCAGCTGAGAATACCTGGATAGGTCTGTGGAAAATGCAGATTTCCTGGCCCAGGATGCAGGGACACAGTGAAATGAACTTTGAAAAAAAAATAAAAGATACCTGGCATAATGTAGCACTGAGAAAGATCACTGGAACCCCAGGCTTTTAGTACTATGCGAGATAGGTAGAAGTCTCCTTTGCCCAAAGAGCTAGAGCCATTAGCCAGTGAGGTCTAGCATATCCTTCAGGAGTCCAAATGTAAGCATCCCGCATTCCATGATCTTGGCCAAGCCACTTAACCTATCTAAGCAATGTTTTCTACTTTCTCTGTGGGAACTGAAGAAGACTACTTTACAAAATAAACAAAACAAAACAAACCACCATCTCCTACATGCCTTCCATTGTAAAAGTGATTACATTTGTCTGAAGCAATTGTCACCTTGAAGGCTTATTGATGAATAAGCTCACCCTTTCTAGCTCTTTCTGAATTCTGTCTGGCTAGGTTAACTCGGCTGTCCTGGCTCAAACTCCTCTCCAAGCTGACTAATTCAATCTGACTTCTCTCAGCTTCTGACTGTATTGCTCTGCTTGACCTCAAACTAACTCTAGCAATTTGTTCTAATCATCTGGCTCCTTCTCATTCTCTGGCTCATTCTCTCTTCATCCGTTTAGCTTGTTTTCTCTGCAACCTTTCTGTAAAATTGTCCCAGTAAAAAGTACCTCTAAACTCCTGAACTACTTCCAACTCAACTGCCATGAATACAATGCCACTGCCCTACAAATAGACCTCACCTTCCAACATCACTGCTTCCTTCTACAAATGAATCTTACCTACATTGTTTGGGATTAAAGGTGGGTGTATCGGTATTCCATATATCTAGAAGGTGTTTTATCTTGCCAAAGCAGCCATGTTGCTAGACTAAAATTCCTCTGCATCCCACTTAACAGGCCCTTCATAAGTGGTTATAGTACTAAGTTACACTGTTACCTTGTTTAATAAGAGGTGGGTGGGTAGGGCTCTTTGAATATAGAGATAGTCATAAAGGAGGAAGAGGGTGAAGGAGGTAGTGGGGTGCACTCTTTAGGTTTCCTTTATCACTTGCAGACACTTAAATCTTTAGGTGTTGGGAGAGGGGAGTCACCTGTTGCCATCCTTGCTTTTGACAGATGAAAGATATAAAAGTAAATGTGATTTTGTGGTTCTCTATTTAGGACAGAAAGTTTCTGGTGCCAAAGGTTGTGTGGCTGGTTCCCAGCATCACCACTTGCCTCTGTCAAATTTCTATACCCATATCTCATAACCACTCCTCCTTCAAAATACTAAGAGCTGCACTTAATGACATTTAACTGCCAAAACGAGACATATATGTGGTGATATGTGGGGATGGTTCCTTGAACAAAAAAAGGTGTATTTGTTACCCCAACACTTTTACGTGAAGGTGGGGACCTCCTCAGGAGAATTGGCAGGAAGCTGGAGGACACTGCACAGCTATGATAATAGAATATGCTTTAAGATGAAGGGGAAGAATCTACTCTTAAAACTTGATTTCTGACTTTCACACATGAACCATGACATGCATGTATGCATCACCACTAAACAACAAACAAACAGACAGGCAGACAGACAGTCACACATTTTAAATGAGATTTCAGGTCATCTTGTAGCAACAACAGGGAAAGGTTAAATTAATGAAATCGCCATGTTTTAAAGCCTCCCAACCTCCACATGTCTAGAGCTTTGGTGCTTCTTACCACTCAGCAGTTTGTGAATATAGACAAAAGGTACAGTGGGTGACAGAGGAAGTGACTGACAACCAGGTCAGAAGTGCCTAACTGTGAACTACTCACTTTGCAGTCCCAGATCCAGCTTGGAATTTTATATTACAGCTCACAGTTTGGGCCAACTACCAGGAGATTAAAGTTTCCCTCCTCTGTGTTAAAAACTTACTTGATCTTAGAGCATAAGCTATTGGTGTTCTGTTCAGGAACTTTCCCCTGTGCCCATGTCCTCAAGGGTCTTCCCCAGTTTCTTTTCTATTAATTTTAGTGTGTCTGGTTTAATGTAGAAGTCCTTGATCCACTTGGAGTTGAGCTTAGTACAAGGAGATAAGAGTGGATCAATTCTCATTCTTTTGCATGTTGACCTCCAGTTGAGCCAGCACCATTTGTTGAAAAGGCTACCTTTTTTCCACTGGATGTTTTCAGCTCCGTTGTCAAAGATCAATTGGCCATAGATGTGTGGGTTCAATTCTGGGTCTTCAATCCTATTCCTTTGATCCACCTCCCTGTCACTGTACCAATACCATGTAGTTTTTAACACTACTGCTCTGTAGTATTGCTTGAGGTCCAGGATATTGATTCCCCCAGAAGTTCTTTTACTGTATATGATAGTTTTAGCTATCCTGGGTTTTTTGTTATTCCAGATGAATTTGGGAATTGCTCTTTCTAACTCTATGAAGAACTGAGTTGGGATTTTGATGGGGATTGCATTGAATCTGTATATTGCTTTTGGAAAGATTGCCATTTTAACTATATTAATCCTGCCAACCCATGAGCATGGAAGATTTTTTCATTTTCTGAGGTCTTCTTCCATTTCCTTCTTCAGAGACCTGAAGTTTTTGTCATACAAATCTTTCACTTGTTTGGTTAGAGTCACACCAAGAGAATAGACAAATGGGACCTTATAAAATTACAAAGTTTCTGCAAGGCAAAAGACACTCTTCAAAGGACAAATCGACAACCAACAAATTTGGAAAAGATCTTCACCAACCCTACATCTGACAGAGGGCTAATATCCAATGTATACAAAGAACTCAAGAAGTTAGACCCCAGATAACCCTATCAAAAAATGGGGTACAGAGCTAAACAAAGACTTTTCAACTGAAGAAATTCAGATGGCTGAGAAACACCTTAAAAATGTTCAACATCATTGGTCATTAGAGAAATGCAAATCAAAACAACCCTGAGATTTCACCTCACACCAGTCAGAATGGCTAAGATTAAAAACTCAGGAAACAGCAGGTGTTGGCGAGGATATGGAGAAAGAGGAACATTCCTCCACTGCTGATGGGACTGGAAGTTGGTACAACCACTCTGAAAATCAGTCTGGTGGTTCCTCAGAAAATTGGATATGATACTTCCAGAGGACCCAGCCATACCACTCCTGGGCTTATACCCAGAAGATTCCCCAGCATGCAATAAGGATACATGCTCCACTATGTTCATAGCAGCCTTATTTATAATAGCCAGAAGCTGGAAAGAACCCAGTTGTCCATCGACAGAAGAATGGATACAAAAAATGTGGTATATATACACAATGGAATACTATTCAGCCATTAGAAACAATGGATTCATGAAATTCTTAGAGAAATGGATGTAGCTGGAGAACGTCATACTAAGTGAGATAACCCAGTCTCAAAAGAATACCCATGGTATGCACTCACTGATAAGTAGATATTAGCCTAGAATCTTGGGACACCAAAGACACAATTCATATACCAAATGATGTCTGACAGGAAGGAAGGAGTGGCCCCTGGTTCTGGAAAGGCTCAAAGCATCAGTGTAAGGGAATACCAGAACAGGGAAGTGGGAAAGGGTACATGGGGCACACGGGGAGGGCATGTGGGACCTTTGGGGGGGCAGGGAACCAGAAAAAGGGAAATGAAATGTAAATATAGACTATATCCAATAAAAAAAAACTTACTTGAATGTTGCAATGCTCATCAGAAAAATGACCACTTTGGCGGGATTTGTTTGCCAAACCCATAGAAAAGTAGCTATAGAGAAGAGGGAAGAGCCTCTGGATAGACTGCTAGTCCCCTTGACTCACTACTGAAGACACTCAAAGCCCTCAGAACCCCCTCAGTGTGGGCATGTGTAAAACAGCAATCATAGATCCTGCTTCTGTAAAGACTAGAGAATATAGATAAAGAGTCTAACAGTGCTGGCACATAATATGAGCTCAGTCAGCAGCCCAAACTGAAGCAAGCAAGAAAAGGTCCACTTGGTACTAGATGAGTATAGTGATCTTCCTCTACTTCTGTGGGCAGGGACAATATGTGGCATTTTTGAAAAACTAGATTTAGACTCTGCTGTGGTTCTGGGCTGGGCTGGGCTTCCACATTCTAACAAGCTCCTGGGGTGTTAGAATGTACTGCTGGAAACTGTGACTTGTCCCCTGTTGTCTGAGGGACCCAAACCCAGGGAGGGTGCTGATCTGCTTTAAGTTCCTGCTGTGTGCTGACCTGCATGGTGTCTGTAGCTTCAGGCTGTGTTCCATATTTACCATTGAGAGTTTGGGAATTGGTGCTCTGAAGTTAACTTAATGAAATCACAGCTGTAAAATGGCAGAGGCAAAAATGTAAAATAGACTTACTCACTTTCTATAGATGCATAGCCTGCCCCCAAGCCTTGCTGATATAATCACACACTTCTTTGCTGAAACACTTCTCTTGTGACACATATCACTGGACCACACCGAGCCATGTTGGTCTTTCACAGGAGATCATGGAAAAGAGGAAGTGAGGTTATTGTGAGAAGATAGTCTTCTGACTTAGATGGGCAATGGGCTCTCCTTGACCCCTGTTCTCACACTAAAAAGAGACCATTGTATTCCAAATTACCAAAATCAACACAGAGATGGCAGGAATAAGTTACTAGGGAAAAATAGTAATGGCCAGACCAGAAAAGATATTAGGTCAAATGTTTTTAACATCAAGGAAACAAAACAATAAATAAACTAATAAATCTTCAGGTAGACTGAGCTAGATACATACCATACACATGCAGGCACACACATATAGACAAACATATAGACACATGGAGATATGTAGAAATTCACGCACATATATATATATATATATATATATACACACACAGGCACACACACATAAATACACACACAGATAAATACACACAGACATATACATACATTGACACATAAGATGCAAAAGTGAAAGTGAAGTGGGAACCTTATGACCTACTTTATAGAAATAAGAATTACAAGTAAATGCTGTGAAATTATATGGTACCAAAGTAGGTAACCTAGATGGAATGGAATAATTTTTAGAAACTTATTCTACCAAATACATGATTCAGAAAAAATTTAAAAATTGAGACTGAGTTATTAATCAACATTTCTCACCTTAAAAAAGTCTAGAATCAGGTGGCCTCATCAGTGAGTTCTACTAAACTCTAAAAGAAAATTGATACTAGTACCTCTCATCTTTCCCCAAAAAGTAGAATTGGAAAGAAGTAACATTCTATGTGGGCAGCATTATCCTGGTACCAAGGCCAGAAAAGACACCATAGAAAAAAAATAAAACTAGAGACCAATATCCTAAAACTAAGTCCAAAAGTCAGTAACAAAATAACAGCTAATTTAAAAAAATATAAAACTAAATCAATTATATTACATAGGAAAGAAGGATTTACTTCAGAAAAATGTAGGTGGGTCAATGTAAGAAAACAAATTCAATGCATCATATTAATAGAACAAAGAAGAACAACTCCAAAATCAAGCCAATTGTTCTAAAATAAGCTACAAACAATTGATGTAATCCAGTCCCCTTCATGATGAAAATACTCTGGTAACTAGAAACAGAAGCAGTTTCTTTTACATAATGAAGGGCACTTGTAAAACCCAGAGCATACATCCTGTGCAGGAAAGCCTGAAGCATGGCTCTCAAGTGTTGTAGTAAATCTCCAACCCCAATACACTCGTGCAAAAACACACAACTCAGCTATAATATGTATAAGCCGCATGCCTAGTGGGCAGATTTACCACTACGCTAACCTATTCCCCAGCCATAAGATCCCTTGCTACTTGCAGCTTCTCTAGGCCACGTGGTTCTGCTACATTTTCTTTCCACTTCTTCCTTCATCTTCTTTTCTGTTCCTTTCTCTTCCTCCACTCTCTAAAACATCCAGCCCCACTTTTCCCTTCCACTGCTCAATCACAGGTTAAAATGGAGAGAAAGTTCACACTAAATCACCTGAGAACATCATCCACTCCTCCTCAGGGCAGCCCCTCTTGTGGAAGCAGAATTAACATCAGAATACAAACACCGCCAGGGCAACCCACAACATTTCTCTCTCTCTCTCTCTCTCTCTCTCTCTCTCTCTCTCTCTCTCTCTCTCTCTCTCTCTTTTGGCTCTTTTCTTTCATATATAAATTGAGCACAACCATTACAGTTATGCAAATTATAAAGTATATGATACATTTAACACATAGTCCATAATTGTCAACTTAGATACAACATTCTACCATCTATCTTAACAAGCTTACAATTCTATACCTGAATTATGTTCTGGTTTTAGCTTGCATTATCATCTGAAAACTATCCTCTCAAATCTATATCATCTCTCTCAGCGCTAAACAACTTGAGTTGACTATGAGACTATAACCAGTCTTCAACTCCATCAGAAATCCAAGAACAATTTAAATATTACCTGAAGATTTAAGAAGCAAAAAACATAGCTTCCAAAACTTAACCAACTTGTAGAGACGGCTGACTACCTAGACAGTTTCTCATTCCTTAAAACATTGGAGCATCAGTCTTCAGCCTTCTGGTCCAGGATCATGTGACAGATCTTTGTAAATCAGAATTATTCAGGACTGCTTACCCAGTCTTGGCAGAACTATCAGTTGACTATTCCACTTAGTGTGTCCTTTTCCTGGACAGTATTTTTTGTCTGTAGATGAATTGAGGCAATTTTTGTTCAGTGGCTATCTTGACACAACTGGAGCAACTACATTGATGCTCAATTTCTTCTTTGAACCAAGAAGTGGGCGCTGTTAGGAACAGACATGTCTCTAGTCAAGTTATCTTCAATAATGAAATGGCCTTAAATGTGGTATTCTGTGGACTTCTGATGCTTTTGCAGACTATCTATGCAAAGTATATCAGGACTGTTTCACCTTAATTATTCTTAGTAATTTCCACTTGAGTAAATTAAAGACACTTTATTATAATTGAATCTGAATCTAATACAACCATGAGTTTACTAGCTGGCTCTTAACCTGTGTTCTAACCTGTTACTTAACCTGTGCTACTAGTCATCCTAAACAGTCCTTACAGTTATTGTAATGCTAGCTATTAGAAGGACAGGGTTTAAGCCTTCTATTCTTAGATGAATTGCATAGGTACAATGCCAAGAGTAACAATATTAATTTCAAATATTTTTATCGATATAAGACATTCACATCAACAAAAACCTTAAATTTGTATCAATCTATAAATTCTGAACCAATGTAAACTTATAAGTTCAACTTGCATTAATTATAAATATTTCTACCAATGTAAGATATGGCTATACAATGTTTTGTTTAAGAGTAAATTTGATATCCCATCCCTATTTGTCTATTCCTCTAATTTCTATTATATTATTATATCCCCCTTTTTCTCTTCTACCCCCTTTCCTTTGCCTAAGAAGGAAGGATAGAGAAGAGGAAAGGAAAGGTAGAAATCCCTGAGTCTAAGCTCTCTAGTTTCTACCTATCCAAAGCTAGAACATTTGTAAATTATCCCTTAAAATGACAACATATCTACAATCACAAAACTCAAGTATTAGGAATAAGACAAGAATTTCACATTTCTCAGTATTGTTTATAATTATGTTGGAAGCTTTACCCAGGGCTGTTTGGCAAGCAAAAGTAATAAAGGTATCCAAATTGGGAAAGAAGATAAGATACTATCTAAATTTGTGGATAATATGATTCTACATATAGGAAGTAGAAAATTATGAATCTGAACATTCATTCCAGGGAATTCCATGAGCTCAACACACAAGGAGTTGGTAATTCATATGCAGCAGCAGTAAACAATCTAATACTGGAGTGAAAAATTTTACACAAAATGTTATTACATTTATTCATTGTGTGTCTGGGAGGGGGCAGAAGCATGCTGAAATCTGAAGGTCGAAGGACAGATGTGGGATCTGGTTCTTGAAGATCCCACTTAGGTTCTCTAGCCTGGAGGCGAGAGCCTTTACACACTGAGCTTTGCCACTGGCACAAGCAAAATATTTTACTTGTACCATTCGGAAGACTAAAATACTTAGGAATAAATTTAATGATAGAGGTGAGTAACATTTGAAAATTACAAAGTATTACTGAGAACAAAAATTGAAACAGATGGAAAGACATAACCATGTTCATGGATGGAGAAAGTTAGCACTGTTAAGATGTGGTAATACTCAAGTAATACCCAGACTGAATATGGTCTATATCAAATATCAACAGTTTTTCCCCCTAAAAATGGACAAGACAATCCTCAAAATAAATTTCAAGAAACATTGCAAAAGAATAAAATTGGAAGACTCACACTTCCTGTTTTCAAATCTTTTTTTTTTTTTTTTGCAAAGGGAGAGTAATTAAAACAGTGCAGTGATGGTCTAAGAATAGCCATATAGACAAGTAGAATTAAATTCATATATCTGTGGATGATTGACTTTTGACAAGGATATCAGGACCTTTCAACAAGGGAGGAGTTGTTATTTCAAAAATGGTTCCTGAACAACTGGATATCTTCATGCAAAATGAAATTTTATGCATGCATAATACTACATACACATATTAATCAAAATTGGGGCCACACAATGTCTCAGTGGGTAAAATGTTTGCCATACAAGAATAAAGACCTGGACTCAGATTCTCAGCATTCAAATAAAAAACCAGGCTTAGGGGGCAAGAATGATCCCTGGACAGGCAGGTCCCCAGCCAGCCAAGCTCCATGTTCAGTGAAAGATCTTGTCTCAAGAAATAAGCACAAGTGAGTGAGAAAAACACCAGGCATTAGCCTTTGACCTCTGTGTACACATGCACATGAACACATGTATACACATAGTGCTCGTGCACATGTGTGTGTGTGTGCGTACACACACACACACACACACACACACACACACACACAGAGGGAGGATTAAAACAACAAATTGATGACCTACTACAAATGCTAAAACCATAACCCTTGTTGAAGAAAACATTGGGATAAGTATTCATGACTTTGGGTTTGGCAGTGGTTTCTTAGGGCATGACACCCAAAATTTGAACAAATAAAAATAAAATAAAATAAACATATTGTATGTACTTCACCGAAAATCAAGAAAACGCAAAGTCAACAGAAGCTGAGAGGAACTATTTACCAGCCGTGCATACTGCTCCAAAGAAAACATGCATGTGTATAATAAGTCCCTGAAATGATCCTTGGTCACTATGGAAAGCAAAACAGCAGTGAGGCCCTGTGTTACACCAGCTGCAACTATGTCACTAAAACAGTGGGAAAGAGGTGTTGACAAAGCTTTCAGGAAATTTCAACTTTGTCTATTGATGGAACTAAAAATATGCTTTGTATGTTGAGGGCACTGGAAAGTAGGCTGGTGGTTCCTCAAGAAGGTAAGCAGATTTACCAGTGTGGCAGAACAACTCCACCCACATAAAGATGCCAAAGAATGAAAAACAGATCTCTTAAAACTAAATGTACATGTGTTTGTACCATTGCTGTACCTCATGACCAGAAATGTGGAAAGAATCCAAAGTCCACTCTTACAGGAGTGGCTAAATGCATTGTGGTGTATCTATACCACAGGATATTATTCCACAGTAAAATGGAAGCAGTTACTGATATGTGCTACAGTCTGATAACCTTGAAAGCACACGAGGTGAAAAGCCAACATGGAGGTGACATAGACTATGGTTTCATTTTTATAAAATAAGCCAGAGTCGGCTAATCCATAAAGAAGCAGGCAGGTATTTGCTGGGGTCTGTAGGCAGGATGGGAAATGCAAAATAATATTTAATGAGCATAGCGTTTTTCTTAGGGAGATAAAAACATTTTGGAAGTAGGTAACATTTGTGGTAAACAATTTTCACGAATGTATCAGAAGCCAGCGGGTTGCACATGTAATTATCTATTTTATAATATGTGTTACTGCAATTAAAATACCTAAATGGAGTATAATCTTTGTGCAATAAAATTCACATATGTTACATGCATATTGGTGATTTTGATATTTATCCAGAGTCATGTAAATACCATGTCAGTCAAGATACTGAGCTTTTCTTTTCTTTTCTTTTTTTCAAGATACAATTCACAGAACACATGAAGCTCAAGAAGAAGGAAGGCGAAAGTGTGGATACTTCAATCCTTCTTAGAAGGGGGATCAAAATACCCATGGGAGGAGATTCAGAGACAAAGGATGGTGCAGAGACTGAAGGAAAGGCCATTTAGAGACTGCCCCACCTGGGGATCCTTTCCATATACAGTTACCAAATCCAGACACTATTGCAGATTCCACAGTGCATGCTGACAGGAGCCTGATGTAACTGTCTCCTGAGAGGCTCTGCCAATACCTGACAAATACATTATATCTCTATCTCTAATCTATATCTATATCTATATCTATATCTATATCTATATCTATATCTATATCTATATCTATCTATATATGTATATAAATCATGTTATACTTATATATATATATATAAATATAATATGTATATCACCAAGTCATAAGGTAGATGCAACTCTAACTTTATTATTTTTTAAGTCTGTTCTCTTGTCCCCTGACAGTGCTTGAAGCATTTTACTCTTCCAACAGAGTCAGCTATGACATGTGCTTCTTTTTGTTTGTTTTTTTCCGAGACAGGGTTTCTCTGTGTAGCCCTGGCTGTCCTGGAACTCACTCTGTAGACCAGGCTGGCCTCGAACTCAGAAATCTGCCTGCCTCTGCCTCCCAAGTGCTGGGATTAAAGGTGTGTGCCACCAACGCCTGGCATGCTTCTTGTCAAGCTTTGACAAAATCAGTGTCTTCCATGTTAGACAGCATAATTGTGTAGTTGTTAGACACTGCAATTGTTGTAGTTGAGTTTCATTGTGGTTTAATTTTCATTTCTATAATAGCATATAAAATGGAATGCCTTTTCACATTCATTTACCATCTTGTACCACCTTTCATGTAGGGTTCAAATCTTTGTCTCATTTTTAAACTAGATTTTAAAGTTGTTACTATTATTGAATTTAGAGTTCTTTTTTTCTTTTATTGAAAATAGATTTTTTCATACTATATATTCTGACTATGGCTTCCCCCTTCTAACTTCCCCTAGTTTTCCCCCTCTCCTCTCCAATTCAGATCCTCATTCTTTTTGTCTCTCCTTAGAACACAGACAGATGATTCCCTGGGAATCTGTCTGCCACTCAGGCCGAGGAAGCAGTTAGATCTTCACCACCCTCTCCTCTCCTCCAGCCCAATCTCAGACTCATTCTTCAAGCAGATAACCCTCAGTGGTCTCCACTTCCCCTTCACCCTCATCTCCAGCAGATCTCCCTCTATTCTCCCTTCCCATCACACGTTCCTGTATCCCAGTCCCCAACTGCAGCAACCATTCCCTGAGAACCACTAAGCTTGCCAAAGAAGCAAGTAGGCCAGTAAAGCAGGTAGGTGAGTTTCAGATCTTCACTCTCCTTCATTTCTTTCAAATCCAACCCCAGGTAGTATCCCCAGGTCTGTAGGAGATGTTCTGCTGTGGTGTTTCACTCCCTGCCCCTATTCCCAGGGGATTATACAGATCCTGGTGGAACCATTTTTGAAATAACAACTCCTCCCTCGTTGAAGGGTCCTGATATCCTTGTCAAAAGTCAATAATCCACAGATATATGAATTTAATTCTATTTGTCTATATGGCTATTCTTAGACCATCACGGCACTGTTTTAATTATTCTCCCTTTGCAAAAAAAAAAAAAAAAAAAAAAAAAAAAGATTTGAAAACAGGAAGTGTGAGTCTTCCAATTTTATTCTTTTGCAAGATGACTATCAGGGCACAAGAAACATACAAACACTAAATAGTTCTCTGAGCACATAATAGTCAAAATACCATACATACAGGGCATAGACTATTAAAAACTGCAAAGGAAAAAGGCCAGTAACATATAAAGGCCAGCCTATTGGAATTGCACTAGACTTCTTGGTGAAGACTCTCAAAGTCACAAGGGCCTGGACAGATGTGCTGCAGACTCTAAAAGACCACAGATGCCAGACTAGATTATTAAACCCAGCACCTACCCCTCCCCCCCCAGTCTCCATAGATAGGGAAAATAAGATGTTCATGATGAAACAAAATGTAAGCAATATCTGTCTACAAATTCAGCCCTACAGAAGGCACAAGCAGGAAAACTCCAAATTAAAGTGGTTATGTACAACCATGAAAACACTGGAAGTAAATAATCCCAGACCAGCAAAATCAAAAGAAGGAAAACACCTCAACCCCGCCCCCCTACACACAAACACAACCACCACCACCACGACTAACAACAATAAAAAAGTGGGAATCAAGAACCATTGGTCATTTATATCTCTCAACATTGAAGTTATCAATGCCCAAATAAAAAGACATAGACTAACAGAATGAATGTGAAAACAGGATCCATCTTTTTGTTACATCTAGGAAACAAACCTTAACATCAATGATAGACATCACCTCAGGGAAAAGCGTTTGAAAAAAAACAAATGAAACAAAAAACAAACAAAAACATATTCCAAGAAAATAGACCTAAGAAACAAGCTGATATAGCCATTCTAATATCTGACAAAATAGACCAAATGGAAAATTAATCAGAAGAGATAGTGGAAGATATTACATATATATCAAAGAAAAAGGCTACCAAGAAGACATTGAAATTCTCAACATCTGTGCTCCCAACATGAGGGCAATCAAGCTTGTAAAAAAAAAACAAACAAAAACAAAAAACAAAAAAAACCAAACACTACTACAGCTTAAATCACATATTCACCCTCATAAAGTGTTAGTGGGAGACTTCTAGTCGCAGTCTCCCACTAACTCTAGCCAAAAGAGAGATTGTCCAGACAAGAATTAAACAGAGAAATGCTGGAGCTAAATAATATTATAAACAAAATGGACCTAACAGATTTTATCTCCTTGTACCAAGATCAACTCCAAGTGGATCAAGGACCTCCACATAAAACCAGACACACTGAAACTAATATAAAAGAAACTGGGGAAGACCCTGGAGGATATAGGCACAGGGGGAAAGTTTCTGAACAGAACACCAATAGCTTATGCTCTAAGATCAAGAATTGACAAATGGGACCTCATAAAATTACAAATTTTCTGTAAGGCAAAGGTCACTGTCAGAAGGACAAAACAGCAACCAACATATTGAGAAAAGATCTTCACCAACCCCACATCTGACAGAGGGTTAATATCCAATATATACAAAGAACTCAAGAAGTTAGACCCCAAAGAACCAAATAACCCTATCCAAAAATGGGGTACAGAGCTAAACAAAGAATTTTTACCAGAAGAAATTCAGATGGCTGAGAAGCACCTTAAGAGATGTTCAACATGATTAGTCATCAGGGAATGCAAATCAAAACAACCCTGAGATTCCACCTCACACCAGTCAGAATGGCTAAGATTAAAAACTCAAGGGACAACAGGTGCTGGCGAGGATGTGGAGAAAAAGGAACACTCCTCCACTGTTGGTGGGATTGCAAGATGGTACAACCGCTCTGGAAATCAGTCTGGCGGTTCCTCAGAAAATTGGGCATGACACTTCCAGAGGACCCTGTCATACCACTCTTGGGCATATACTCAGCAGATTGCCCTGCATAAAATAAAGACACATGCTCCACTATGTTCATAGCAGCCTTATTTATAATAGCCAAAAGTTGGAAGGAGCCCAGATGTCCCTCACAGGAGGAATGGATACAGAAAATGTGGTATATTTATACAATGGAATACTACTTAACAATTAAAAATAATGAATTCATGCAAATTGTTGGCAAATGGTTGGATCTAGAAAATATCATCCTAAGTGAGTTAACCCAATCATAAAAGAATACACATGAAATGCAACCAGTGATAAGTGGATATTAATGAGCCCAGATGCTCTGAATACTCAAGGCACAATTAACAAATCAAAAGACTCCCAAGAAGAAGGAAGGAAAGGACCCTGGTCCTGAAAAGACTGGATCCAGTTTTGTAAGAGAGTATCAGAACAGAGAAATGGGGGTGGGGGTGGGGATTGGGCTGAGGGAAGAGGACTTATGGGACATATGGTGAGGGGGGAACTGGGAAAGGGGAAAGCCTTTGGAATGTAAACAAAAAATATAGAAAATTAAAAAAAATATCAAAAAAACAACAACAACAAAAACCAACCAAACAAACAAACAAAAGAACATTTCACCCAAGCACAAAAGAATATACCTTCTTCTGAATATTTCATGGAACTTTCTCCAAAACTGACCATATACTCTGATACAAATCAAGTCTCAACAGTTACAAGGAAATTGAAATAATGCCATACATTCTATCAGACCACCACAGATTAAAGTTGGGTAGCAACAGCAACAGACAACAAAAAGCTTACAAACTCGTGGAAACCGAACAGTTCTTTACTGAATAAAACTTGGGTCAAAATGACAAAAGAAATCAAAGACCTTCTAGAAACAGATGATAATTGATACACAACATACTCAAATTATGGGGCACAACAGAAGCTGTTCTAAGAGGAAAGGTCTAAGTGCCTATGTAAAGACATTGGAGAGATATCATACTAACAACTTAGCATCACACCTGAAAGCTCTAGAAAAAAGGAAGTTGTCACTCCCAAAGAAAGTGGATGGCAAGAAATCATCCAATTCAAGGTAATCATTAATAAAATATAATCAATCAAGCAAACAAAACTAGTATAAGGAATCAGTGAGATAAAGAGTTCTTTGAGAAAAATCAGTAAGGTCAACAAATTTTTATTGAAATTAACAAATTACAGAGAAAAAGGATACAAATTAACAAAATCAGAAATGAAAAGGGGAGATAACACCAGAAACTGAGGAAATCCAGAGAATCATAGGGACATACTTTAAAAACCTGTACTCCACTAAACTGTAAAAACGAAAAGTAATAGATAATTTTTTCTCAATATACCGCTCACCAAAGTTTAATCAAGATCAAATAAACAACTTCAACCAATGTACAACTCCAAATGAAATAAAAGCAGTCATTAAAAGATGCCCTTCCCTGCTTCAAAGACAGGAGGCAGGGGCCAGGGCCAGATGGCTTTAGTACAGAATTGTATTGGAGTCTCAAAGAAGAGTTAATCCTAATACACATAAATTCAATCCACAAAATAAAAACAGATGGAACATTGTCCAGTTTGTCTCTTACAAGGCCAAAGTTACTCTGAACAAAGTTTACCATGAACATCCACCAAAGGAAAAGAATTATAGACCAATTTTGTTTATGAACATAGATACAAAAATACTCAAGAAAATATTTGAAAACCTAATATAAGAACACATCAAAAAGATCATCCACCATGATTAGCTAGCTTCCACCATGATTAGCTAGCTTTCATGCAAGAGATGTAGGGATGATTCAATATGTGTAAATCAACAGATTTTCAAATAGATTTAAAAACCCACCATATAAACAAACTGAAAGACAACACACACACACACACACACACACACACACACACACAAACAAACACCCCACATAAACATCTAAATAGATGCAGAAAAGGCTTTTGGCAAAAATCCAACACACTTTCATGAAAGAAGTCCTAGAGAGATTAGGTATACAAGGGAAATGTCTCAACATGTTAAAGAGAGTTCACAGCAAGATGATAGTGAAAATTAATTTAATGGAGAGAAACTCAAAGTAATTGCACTGAAATCAGGAACAAGGCAAGGTTGTCCACTCTGTCCATATTTATTCACTATAGTACCTAGCTAGAATTACAAAATAACTGAAGTCTAGCTAGAGCTATAAAATAACTGAAGGAGATCAAAGGGATACAAATTTGAAAAGAAGAAGTCAAAGTGTCTTTATTTGCAGATGATATGAAAGAATACATAAGTTAACCAATAAATTCTTCAGGAAATTTCTACAGCTGATAAACACTCTCAGCAAATTAGCAGGATACAAAACTAACTCAGAAACAAAAATAAGGAAAAAACAGTAACCATCTTCTATACAAATGACAAATGGTCTGAGAAAGAAATCAAGGGAACAACATCTTTCACAATAACCTCAAATAATGTAAGATATCTTGTGGTAATTCTACCAAGTTAGTGAATGACTTATATATATAAAAGCTTTAAGGCTTTGAAAAAAGAACTTGAAGAAGATAACAGAAGATGGAAAGATCTCCCATTCTCATGGATCTGTAGAATTAACGTAGTCATCCTACCGAAAGCAACCTAAAACTTCAGTGCAACTCCCACAAAAAGTTCAAACACAATTCTTCACAGATCTTGAAAGGACACTTTTTAGCTTCTTATAGAAAAACAAAACCCAGGAGAGCTAACCAATTCCACAATACTCAAAGAACCGCTCGAAGTATCACCACTTCTGATCTCAAATTGTAGTACAGAGTTATAGTAATAGAAGCAGGCTGGTGCTGGCACGGAGTCAGCCCCATTGATCAGTGTAATTGCATTGAAGACCCAGACATTAATCCACATGGCCATAGACTCCCAGTTTGTGATGAAGAAGCCAGCTATGCACACTGGAATAAAGACAGCTTCTTCAGCAAATGGTGCTGGTCAAGCAGCATAGCTGCAAGGAGAACATGCTGAAGAACCCAGATAGGCTCATATTTATCACTCTGCATAAAACTCAACTTCAGATGGATCAAAGACCTTAACACAAAGCCAGTCACTGAATCTGATAGAAGAGAGAGTCAGGATTATCCTTGGACTCATTAACTCAGGAAAAGAATTTCTGAACAGAAAGCCATTAGTAAAGGGGACCCCATGAAACTGAGAAGCTTCTGCCTTGTAAAGGACACCATCATTCAGACAAAGCAGCCACCTACAGAATTGGGAGAGATTGGGGATTAGTATCCACACTAGCTAAAGCACTTAAGAACTAGGTTTCAAGAAAACAAATAACTGAATCAAAAACAGTGCACAGATCTAAACAGAATTCTCAATAGAGGAAACTCAAACTGCTGAGGAATAAAGAAACACTTATCCTTAGCTAATATAAATCCTTAGCCATCAGTAGGGAAATGTAAATCAAAAGTACATTGAGATTTCATCTTATACCCATCAGAATGGCTAAGATCAATAAAACAAGTGACAGCTCAGTTTGGCGAAGATGTTGAGTAAGAGACACTCATTCATTGCTGGTGGGAATGCAAAGTCATATAGCCACTATGGAAATCAGTGTGGCAGCTCCTTTGGAAGATTGAGAAAATAAGACATTCTATGATAAAGTCAGATTTAACATGTATGTGTATATATATATATATATATATATATATATATATATATATGATCTAACAAAGAAAGAGAATCACAGGTCAATTTCCCTATGAACATAGATGCAAAAATTCTCAGTGAAATAATTGGAAACCGAATACAAGATTACATCAAAAGAAGTCATTACCATGATCAAGTAGATTTCATCTGAGAGATGCAGAGATAGTTCAGTATATGTAAATAGATGAATGTAATTGATAAACTGAAAGACAAAAATTCATGATATCTCATTAGAAATGGAATAGATCTGACAAAGAAATCAGTATATATATATTCATACACACACACAGATTTAGTCTTGTCCAAAGTGCTAGAAGGAAAACTCCAACCTGGAGAAGTTATCTACAACTAGAAAAACACAGGGACTAACTAATCCCTGTGTCAAAAGAAGGAACGCGCGCGCGCACGCACGCACGCACACACACACACACACACACACACACACACAGGATTAACCAAATGGATTTCAAAATAGTATCCATCATTCTTCAGCTGCTTCCAAGAAACACTCTTAACTCCAAGGATAGACATCATTTTATGGTAAAGGGTTGGAAAAATATTAAAGCAAGTGGACCTAAGAAACAAGCTGGTATAGCCATTTTAATATCTGACAAAATAGACTTCAAGCCAAAACTAATCAGAAGTGATAGGTAAGTATATTACATATTCAAGAAAGGAAAAATCCACTAAGAGAACAGTGAGATTCTTAACATTTATGTACCAATCATGGAGGCACCCAAGTTTGTAAAAGAAACACTACTCTGGATTGAATCACATACTGACCTAGACTCTCACATAGTGACCCAGTCTTACCAACAGACAGGACCTCCAGACAAAAACAAAACAGAGAAATGATGGTGCTAACTGATAGCATTAATGAATATGTACCTAATGCTTACTGAATATTTCACCCAAACATAAAAGAATATACTTTCTTCTCAGCACCTCATGGAACTTTCTTCAAAATTTACCACATATTGGTCATACAGTTCCAACCATTACAAGAAAATCAAAATAACACCCTGAATTTATCTGACCAACACAGATCAACAAGAACAAAAACAACAGAAAGGCTGGTCGTGGTGGCGCATGCCTGTAATCCCAGCAGTCTGGGAGGCAGAGGCAGGCGGATTTCTGAGTTTGAGGCCAGCCTGGTCTACAGACTGAGTTCCAGGACAGCCAGGGCTATACAGAGAAACCCTGTCTCGAAAAAACAAACAAACAAAAAACAAAAAACAAAAACAACAACAAAAAAGAAAGCCTACAAAAATTGTTGAAATTGAACAACTCACTATGGAATGAACTATGGGCCAAGGAGAAATTAAGAAATAAATTTAAAACTTTCTGGAATTCAATAAAATCAAATACAAAACATATCCAAAATTATGGACACAATGAAGATGGATCTTTAACAGACAAGTTCATAGCACTAAGTGCTTACACTTAGAAATTGGAGATATGCCATACCAATAACTTGACAGCAACTTGAAAGTTCTAGAACACAAAGAAAAAAATCGCAAAGCAATATATAACAAGAAACATTAAACTCAGGGCAGATACTGACAAATTAAAGCAATAAGCCAAGCAAAAGAAAATAAAACAATACATAGAATCAGAGAAACAAAGAGAATCTTCTTTGAGAAAAATTAAAAAGATTGACAACCCTTAGCCAGATTAAATAAAAGGTAAAGAGATTATCCAAATTCATAAAAGCAGAGATGAAAGGGAGGGCATAACAGGGGACACTCAGGTAACTCAGACAAACATAAGGATACACTTTAAAAAGTTGTACTCCACAAAATTGGAAAATCTGAAAGAAATAGGTAATATTTAGTTACATACCATTTTCTTTTTTTTTCAAAAAAATTTTTTTATTGGATATATTCTATATTTACATTTCATTTCCCTTTTTTTGTTTCCCCACCCCCTAAGGTCCCACATGCCCTTTTCTCTCCCCCTGCTCCCTCATCCACCCCTTCCCACTTCCCTGTTCTGGTATTCCCCTACACTGATGCTTTGATCCTTTCCAGCACTAGTGTCCATTCCTTTCTTCTTGTCAGACATCATTTGGTATGTGAATTGTGTCTTTGGTGTCCCAAGATTCTAGGCTAATATCCACTTATCAGTGAGTGCATACCATGGGTATTCTTTTGAGACTGGGTTACCTCACTTAGTATGATGTTCTCCAGCTCCATCCATTTCTCTAAGAATTTCATGAATTCATTGTTTCTAATGGCTGAATAGTATTCCATTGTGTATATATACCACATTTTTTGTATCCATTCCTCCGTTGGGGGACATCTGGGTTTTTTCCAGGTTCTGGCTATTATAAATAAGGCTGCTATGAACATAGTGGAGCATGTATCCTTATTGCATGCTAGGGAATCTTCTGGGTATATTCCCAGGAGTGGTATGGCTGGGTCCTCTGGAAGTATCATGTCCAGTTTTCTGAGGAACCGCCATACTGATTTCCAGAGTGGTTGTACCAGCTTGCAGTCCCACCAGCAGTGGAGGAGTGTTCCTCTTTCTCCATATCCTCGCCAACACCTGATGTCTTCTGAGTTTTTAATCCTAGTCTCTGAAGAAGGAAATTGAAGAAGACCTCAGAAAATGGAAAAATCTTCCATGCTCGTGGGTTGGCAGGATTAATATAGTTAAAATGGCAATCTTGCCAAAAGCAATATACAGATTCAATGCAATCCCCATCAAAATCCCAACTCAGTTCTTTATAGAGTTAGAAAGAACAATTCTCAAATTCATCTGGAATAACAAAAAACCCAGGATAGCTAAAACTATCATCAACAGTAAACGAATTTCTGGGGGAATCAATATCCCGGACCTCAAGCAATAATACAGAGCAGTAGTGTTAAAAACTGCATGGTATTGGTACAGTGACAGGGAAGTGGATCAATGGAATAGGATTGAAGACCCAGAATTGAACCCACACATATATGGCCAATTGATATTCAACAAAGGAGCTGAAAACATCCAGTGGAAAAAAGATAGCCTTTTCAACAAATGGTGCTGGCTCAACTGGAGGTCAACATGCAGAAGAATGAGAATTGATCCACTCTTATCTCCTAGCACTAAGCTCAACTCCAAGTGGATCAAGGACCTCCACATAAAACCAGACACACTAAAACTCATAGAAAAGAAACTGGGGAAGACCCTTGAGGACATTGGCTCAGGGGAAAATTCCTGAACAGAACACAAATCGCTTATTCTCTAAGATCAAGAATAGACAAATGGGACCTCATAAAATTACAAAGTTTCTGTAAGGCAAAAGACACTGTCAAAAGGACAAATCGGCAACCAGCAAATTGGGAAAAGATCTTCACCAACCCCACATCCGACAGAGGGCTAATATCCAATGTATACATACCATTTTCTAAAGTTAAGTCATGATTGGTAAGCAATTTAAACAGACCTATAGCTGTAGTGAAATAGAAGCAGTGATTAAAAGTCTACAGAAGGGCTAGATTGTTTTTAGCACAGAATTCTAGCAGACTTTCAAAGAGTTAATACAAATCCTCATCAAATTATTACACAAAATAGAAACAGTTCATTTTATGAGGCCACAGTTACCTAGATCACATAAAGATCTAACAAAGAAAGAGAATCATAGGTCAATTTCCCTATGAATATAGATGCAAAAATTCTCAGTGAAATAATTGGGAACCAAATACAAGAATACATCAAACGAAGTCATTATCATGATCAAGTAATTTCATCTCAGAGATGCAGAGATAGTTCAATATATGTAAATAGATAAACTGTAATAGATATGTAATTGATAAACTGAGTGACAAAAACCACATGATCATCTCATTAGAAACAGAATAGATCTGACAAAGAAATCAGTAAAACAATACTTTTCACAATAACCTCAAAAAACATAACATATCATGAGGTAACTTTAAACAAGTAAGTGAAAGACTTGTATGGTAAAAGCTTTCAGACACTGAATGAAGATACTGAAGATGTCAGAAGATGGGAAGATCTCACATGCTCTTCAATCAGAATTAAGATAGTAAAAATAAAATCCTACCTAAAGCAATCTAAAGATTCAATGCAACCCCCATAAAATTCCAACACAATTCTTCACAGTACTTGAAAGAACAATTTTCAGCTTCATATGGGGAAAAAAACAACGATGATAGCAAAAAAAAATTCTATAATTATCAAAGAACTGCAGAGGTATCACCACCCCCAACCTTAAATTCTAGTAGAGAGCTATAGTAATAGAAACACCCCAGTGCTGGCAAAGAAATAGAGATTAATAGAGAATAGAGATTAATGAGATTAATTACATAGAGATTAATTGAATAGAGAATAGGTTGATTAATGTAATTACTTTGAAAACCCAGACACAAATCCAAACAGCTACAAACACCTAATTTTTGATAAGGAACCCAGAAATGCACACTGGAATACAGACAGTGTCTTCAACAAATGGTGCTGGTCCAACTGATTCAAAGACCAGATTTACTGAAACTGATAGAAGAGAAAGTGGGAAATAGCCTTGAACTCACTGATTGACTGAAGAAAAGACTTTCTCAATACTATCTGTATAGGTACTAAGGTAAATAATTAGTAAATGGGACCTCGTGAAATTGAAAATTTCACGGATATCTAATTTCGGATAGAGAGAAGGATCATTGGGACAAAATGGCAGCTTACAGAATGGACCCATAGTTTTTCAACTATACATCTGATAGATGCTAATATATAAAATATATAAAGCAAACACAAAACCAGATATCAAGAATACAAATAACCCAATTAAAAAACATGGTGCAGAACTAAAAGAAAATTCTCAAAAGAAGAAATTCAAATGGCCGAGAACTTAGAGAAATGTTCAGCATCCTTAGTCATCAGGGAAATGGAAATCAGAACTACTTTGAGATTTCATTTTATAACTGTTAGTATGGCAAAGAGCAATGAAACAAATGACTAAGATTCTAAGAGGCCATGTAAGGGCCTATTATCCCTAGATGATAAACCATAGACTCAACTCTGTTGAAAACTAGAGCCTCATCTTCTTTGGCAGCAACCACATAAGAAATACATTGTTAGGAAGTCAGATAGGGTCTCATGTTTAGTTATCATTTTGAATCAGTGCATATGGGTAATTTGGATGAAAGTAAATTTAGAAGAAAACAATCAAAATTTAAAATCTAGTGGTTGATAAAAATATAGTTGAATATGTATACACAGCACACACACATATATTATACATAAATGTGTGTATATATACATATGTATATCAGATTTAGTTTGCCTCATTAGCTTACAATATTGTCTTCCATTATGAGGCTAAGAAAAAATAAGACATATGCACATTAACATAAAATAATCAAATAAATGGCAGAGAAAAGAGGCTGATATACTTTAAAATCTTTATTTTATTTACGTGAACGTGTGTCTCTGTTACATATATGCTTTTGAGCACAGCTGTCATTGGTGTTACTGCTGGCTGTGAACAGCCACATGTGGAGTCTGGGAACCAAGTGTCAGTGCTCTGAAGGAGCACCAAATACTCTTGGCTGCTGGGCCCAGACTGACTTTCAGGATGGTCACTGACGTTCTTTTAGATCTTAGATAGGTTTTATTGCTGTGAACTAAGACTAGAGCTTTGATAAACACTGAATGGTACCTTTTGTTGCTCTACACTATCAGTTTCTGTCTGCTGGTATCTTAGTTACTTTTCTTTTGCTATGATGAAATACCAAGACCAAGGAAGCATATAGAATGGTTTATTTGGGGTCTATGATTTCAGAGGGTTAGAGTCCATGCATGGTGTCAGAAAGAAGGCACGGTATCAGAAATACATCTTGATCTGTATGTAAATAGGAGGGAAGAGAGAGAGAGAGAGAGAGAGAGAGAGAGAGAGAGAGAGAGAGGAGCATGTCTTCCAAAACCTCAAGCCACACCCCCCAGTGATACTCCTCCTCCAAACAAGGTCAAACCTCCTAGCTCTTCCCAAACAGTTCCACCAACTAGGGATAAGGCATTCAAATACACAAGTGTATGGGAGCCATTCTCATTCAAACCACCAGGGCTGGGTGCTGAGTTTCTTCATGAAGTTCTGTGCTGCAAGTGCTCATTCATTGCCCCTTTTTAATGCGGCCTAAAATTGGAAAGGTATGAAGCGGCATCTCTCTGAGTGTTCTACTATGCTGTGTCAATAGAAACTTGACAAGATTTGTGGGCTGCTTCCTAAGTAGTGCCATCCATCCTAGGGATTTATCTTCAGAGGAGTCAAGGGTCGATGTTCAGTGTGCTGTGGGTTGTATCTGAACTAATTCCTACAAGCTCACGGTTTAAATGCTGTTCCCCACCTGGTGGCACCGTTTGGGAATGCTGTGGAGCCTTTAGAAGGTGGAGCCTCGTGGGCAGAAGTAAGGCAATCGCCTTTGAAGTGTTGCCCTGGTTTTGTTTTCTCTTCACCGGTGATGTGAAGCACGGTGGTCTCACCTCCTCCACCACCACCATCTTCATGCCTTCCTTGCTGCGGTGAACTAGAAAACCCGGATACGGGGAGCCAAAGTAAACCTCTCTCTTTCTGAGTTGTTGCTGTCATGTGTGCAGGTCTCAGCAATGTACAAGTAACTAGTTCAGGATTCATTGCTGGGTTGTTAAGTTGAGAAAGTGAAAAATCAGGACATCGAGTTAAAATTGGATTTCCTATAAATGGCAAGTGATACCTTAATATAAGCATATTCTCAGTACAGCAAAAGTACCTGTGACCCTTTTACTATCTTCTCCCATTATGAGGCCAGGAAAATATAAGCATATACTTATAGCATGTACATAAATTTCCATGAAAACAATCAAATTAAAGGTAGAGAGTTGACTAGAGATTTGATTGTTTTCAGATTGTCTTTTCTTAACTCCATATCCCATTTTAATTTCCTAAAAATTTTTTATCACATTTTTGAAACTTGTGTGTGTGCATGCATGTGCTACCATGGCACACATGTGGAGGTCAGAGGTAACATACTCCTTCCTTCCATTGTGTGGGTCCCGGAGATGGAACTCAGGCTTGTGGGTGACTGTCTTTACCCACTGAGCCATTCTGCTTGCCACAGCTAATTTCTCACTATTACCTGCTTTTAGAATTCCCTTGCCTCAAAATAGCTGAGACCAATGTGCTGCCATTCAGAGATCTCATTCTGTTCATTTCCAGGCTTAACCTGGGGCCATGGATACCAGCACATATCCCATATGAAGAGTTGATTAGAAATGTAGGTGATACAGAGAAATATTTCTACAGTGTCGTTCAGGTGGACAAAACTTAAAGAGAAATGTTGACAAGCTTTTGGAATACTTTACAAACATATTTTCTGCTGTAAGTGCGTTTGTTACCTTCATATCTATATTACAGACATTGAACAGTGGCAGCCTTGGATTTTACATCCATCTGTGTTATAGTGGTCTGAGAGAGAATTGTTCACATCTCTGAACATGTGATTGCTTGTTGTTGGATGTTGGTGAAGAAAATTATGGAGATTTGCTAGAGAAAGTTCATTCCTAGAGGTGGTCTTCCAGGGTTTGTATGCTTACTGCACCTCCTGGTCTCTCCCCTGCACACTTCCTGTGTGAGGATGAGATGTGATTAGCCTGCTTCCAGAGTTTTCTGCCATGGCAGTCGCAATCATTATGGACTCTATCCCTCTGAAACCACAAGCCAAAATAAACTCCTTCCTTTCTAACTTGTTTGTTGTCAGAGTGTTCTATCACAACATCAGAAAAGGAACTAACACCCGTGTCCGTCCTCAGCACCACTCCAAACATTTAGAGCCATTTCCCACATTAACACAGGTAGGATCAAGTTGTCACAACTGGTTTACTGCAAGTTAAGGAAGTGGGATAAAAAAGGGAGACTCATGAGAGTTCATCGTAATGCTTCTATTTGTAACAGAACACTTTCTCATTTGAAAAGCAATGGAATATTTCAAGGTTGCTTTCAATGAGTGGAGGTATACTTTAGCACAATAGCAAGTCTTTTCTCATCATCCCGCCAGTGTTCTTTGAGAATTTTTTTTTTAATGTGACACATTGGATTCTGTGTCACAACCTTGGAATTCACTAGTTCTGGATGTTTGGAAAATGAACAGAAATGATGAATTAGAAAAAAAAAATGGCTCCTCTGGGTTAAAAAAAAAAGATTTTCTAGAAACCCAAATACTTGGAGATTTCTACAGGCAATAAACAGAGTCATTTCTCTCGTGGCTAATCGAAAACATGACAAAATAATAGCCACCTTTGGCTCCTGAGCACTCTGCTGCCAGTTGTATTGTGATGCAGCTGATCTTCATAACTGCCATGGGGCAGGTACAGTTTCTGTGTTCAGGCTGACACACCACTGGCCCTCAACAAGTACCGGCTGGATAATTGCACATATTTGCTTTGCCTTTGGCTTTGCTTGCTTGTTTTTAAAAAGATCTTAATTTGTATATCAACAAACCAGCACAGTAATGAAATGTGTTTTTTGGCTATGTGTAAGTGAGGAAGGCTCTATTACTTCCTCAGGACCTCCCGGTGGGTTAACTTCAGGTGCCTCCTGGTTCCTACAGCTGTTATGAAGATGAGAATAATTTGCAGAACTAACTCCGAACACTACTGGGTACCCCGGTGAGGAACCAGGGAGGTGGCCTTGGTTGTGTACCAGGCACTGTCCAAGACCTTTGTTTGTTCTCTTCTCTCGCTCATCTCCATAGTAACATCTATTTCTCATATGAAACGCCGAGACATCAATAAACTGGACCTAGGCCACATGGCTCATAACTAAAGTTTCAAAAATCAACATAAGATGATGCTAGATATCAGGCCAATTTATTTGTGTCACATGAGTCACGAGTTTCACAACACAGGAACTATCTGTTGACCACTGAGTCCCAAGCACTTCAGTAAACAGCGGCAAAGTGAAGGAGCGATGCCCTTGGTACTTTAAGGGAATCAAATCACCTCCATCTCAGGTCTGCCCAACCCTTACCCTGCCTACTATATGTCTATTAAATCCTGGCATGAAGAATTAACTTAATAGGAATATTCAGTAAGAGGTTACATATATATTTAGCCACCGCCATGACTAGTTCAATCAATCTAGAACTAATCCTAAATATCTGTAGCAAATGGCCTAAAACGGTGTGACAGTCCAGTTCTGTTCAATTTACTCCCTCAGGCCTAAATTGGGCAGCTCATACAATTTATGAGGTCTCTGGAACGGAGTTTTGCTTAGCTGCAATATCTTGTGTGGGCGAAGCAGACTGAATTTGGAATGCTGTTAAACTTAGGGTCAATGCAAAGTTCAAAAAAAAATTAAGTTTCACAAAAATGTGTGTTGCATGGCCTCTCTAACTGGGAGTGCTGAGGGACAAAGCAAGATGCCTCAATGTAAGATATATTTCAAGGCTGCTTTTTATTAACTCTATTGTCTTAGCATGTGCATGTAATAGGTAAAAAATCGTGAGTTCCACCTTTGCACCAAAATATTTTAAATAAATGATTCATTGGTTTTGATGTCAAACAAGTGGGGATGACTTATTTAGAGTCTTTTGAGGGGAGGGGTAAGTAGAGTCTTGCAATCAGATATCTATGTGTCTGGCATCTCCTTGTAGTAAATGTAACACAGATATAACATAAGCAAACCTTTAAAGTATAGAGGGCTGAAAAGGTGGGTCAGTGGTTCAGAGTACCAGCTCTTCTTCCAGAGGATGCAGATTCAATTGCAGGCACCCAGATGATGGTGATTTACAACTGTCTGTAATTCCAGTTCCAGAGACTCTTACACCTTCTTCTTGCTTCCATGGGCACCAGACATGCAAGCAGCACACAGAAATTTATACAGAAAAAACACCCAATACATATTATATATATGTTTTATTGTTATATATATTATTGTTGATATATGGTATATGGTATATGACATATAAATATGATAGATATATAGTATGTATATGTGTATATGTATTATGTATATGTATATGTGTATATGTGTGTATGTGTTTATGTGTATATGCATATATGTGTATATGTGTATATATGTATATTTGAGTGGACTTTCTGCAACCCATGGTAAATAGTGCTCTAGTTTATAAAGGGTATTTTTTTTAAACCTAAGTGTAAATTTATATTGACATGTTTGACATATTGATGATTGAACCTAGGATCTCAATGTTAAGACAGTGCTTTACCATTTTTTGTCCCCACTTTGATATCTTCAGGCAAGATATTACTATATTGTGTACACGGGCCTTGAAGTCACAGCCGAGGCAGATTCTGCCATTCTGTCTCAGCATTCCAAGTAGCTGAGGTTATAGGCGAGTACCTTCAGGACTAACTTAAGCATAGGTTGGTAGATTGCTTTAGTTTGGTCTTTTACTAACAGACTAAATTTTAGTGTTTCCTAGCTCCTTAAACAAGGGTATTGATTTGATGGTCATTTCTGGACTTTCTCAAGCTTCTATTAATCTCTGCTAAAGTAAATGAATAGATAATCGGATTTTGTGGCGAATGAGTCACTCTTTAATGAAGCAGTTGCTCTGTTAGAAAGCTTTCAAAAGTGTCATTTGGTTGCCTTTCCTGGGAACCCTTCAGTGATCTAGATGTAGCTGTGGGACATGTATTCCCTGAGACGCAACAATTCATTTAAAGTATCTGGGAGCAGGGCTGAGACTCTGTCTTACATACCCGTCTCTAGTGAGGTGATTGTTCTTCGAAAGACTTCTCTTTCCACACTGCGAGTCCTGGGCTCACATGTTCCTGTGCTGCTACCTCCTGACCACTTTGCCTTTTATCTTTGTCAAACTCAGGGCTCCTGGCCCCCTCTCTTCTTCTCTCACAGATCTTACTGCTCTCCTTAATTTCCATTGGCTTCTACTGCACCAACACTGCTTTTAATCTCCTCTGTTCCTATTCTACAGTTTTCCTAATCTATTTCTCTGGTGTACACCCTGTGGCTGACAGCACTGTTGTGGATACATTGAACTCGGGACTGTGTCACTGGGCAATTAATGTGGCACTTTTCTTTCCTGTAATTGGTACAGCCAATCATTATGGTCCCTCAGATGCTGCTTGTGGCTATCCAGTTCTCAGGTGCATCAGTGACACTGAATTCTAACTAAAGAATACATCCTTTTCTCTGGATACCTTTTACGGTGAGCTCACTCTGGAAACTCAAATGTTCTGAAGAGTCAGTCCCCGGCGGGTGGTATGTGGGTGCAGTAATGTCTTGCACTGGATCATTGATTAGCAGTTCAGTAGCTTGTGGCACAGCTGACCATCATTTTGTTTGTTTTCAATCACTAAGTGGGAGGAGGCTGAGGAATTTTCATGTGAACTGGTCCAGTGTATGTTCTGTTGTCAGTGGCAACACTGAGTCTGTTACTGGTGTAGAATCAACATGGAACTTGGACAGAGGAAGGTGAAAGGACAGACTTTCCTTTTGATCCATTAGTGATATTTTTTTTGCAGCTTTCCCATTGTTAATCACTGAGATACTGTAGAAATGTTTGAGTCTGTCTAGGAATTATTTTATTTTAAGAAAGAATTGGGAGTATATTAGGAAGTGATCTCTCTTGCCATGTGCACCCCCCAATAGCAAAGTCAAGAAAGAATTTTGATTAATGTTTGGAAATACATCTAAGAAATCTAATAAAGCTTTTGGGATTTCACAGTAGAGTGATTTAGTATACAAGAACTGATCAGGGCTCAGGAAGATCCGTATACGTGAAAATTCAAAGAGAACCTTCATCCTGCGTGGGATGGAGGCTTGTGGCAAGGAGGCTGAATCGCGACCAAGGAGGCTCAACTGCTGGTCAACCTCCACGCAGCAGAGAACTCCGTATTCCTGCCAGGAAAGGGGGCTTTGTGTGAACAAACCAGAAATCTAGATGGAAGTTAAATTTAAAAAACATATTGAAGTTATTTTGAAAAAAAGAAACTGAATTGGTATCATTTAAAATGACGTGGTATATCTAAAGACACGGGTAAGTGATTTTTCTACCTGATTAGGGAGCGCTGCCCATTCTAGGGAAAAAAAAAATCTTTAATTTTCCTTGGTCTTCAAAGTAACAAGAATACAGAAAAATACTTTGACCTCATCTTATCCTACTAGTACCTTGTTGCCTTTAAAATATTTAGATCTTAATGACTGCTTTGGTTGCCTCTGTGTCCGCCATTCTTTCTGCTCGTATGAAGTGTCAGGCTTCATTTGTGACTGTGTATCTTGCCTATCTTGCTCTTGGGACCTGATTCCCTTAACTCCATAGAAACGGAAGTACATTTTTCTTCTGTATGCTCTGATCAATCAAAAGTATTTCCTGTTGCTTTGTATCAACCTTTGGAAGAAGCCTTGGAGTCTGAGGAGAGCTTTTGGGATCTGCAGTCTGAATGCCACATGCTGAGTTGATTCTTGACTCAGTATTTTTGTTACTGTGTGTTAAGCTTCTTTCCTCTTGGGCAGCAGGTTCCAGATCAGCTAGAACTGGAGTCTAAATCAGTTTCTCTAGGTTTGCATATTAATACCAATATAAGTAAGTCACAGTAAATAGCAGAAAGCATTTGGTATAGACATTGTGGTTGTTTCCACTTGTGAAGAACTCACTATTTCTTTGGAGTTTTTGGCTAATGCATTTTATTATAACAACTTAGAAAGTCCTAACATGTATATACATATTTTATCTTCCTAAGTTCTCAACCATCTGTGGTCTTTTTCTATTCATTTGTTCTTTCATCTTGCAGACATCCTGGCAATTTGAACCTCTAACTGAATTTCTCAGTGCTCAATGAACATTAATTTGTATTTAATTTGAGCATCCATTTGGTTCCAATAGTCTTTCATATTTGTTAATAATTTGAATTAAGTATGTCATAAGGTAAAGAAGTGACAATAAGCCAAAAGAATGGGAGGGTGCACTGAAAAGGAAACCTCATGGAAGCAACCCTTTGGGGAGGTGATGGGTTCCCATTCCTAAAAGAGGCCCTGAAAGCAAGTCTCTGTAATAGATTTCTATTTGCTAATCTCAATCTAATTTTGTAGTTAAGGGATATTTAAATATTCAGTCTGTAATCAATGAAAAGGATTTAAATTTTAGTAATTTAATATTAAAGGAAATGTATAGAAAGAGAAAGCTTTGTAGAATTAGCTATAAACAACTATAAATGTCTGTATAACAAATATAAAATTTAAAACCAAAAGACTGTGGATGATACAGCATGCTTGCATGGTATGTACAGAGTCCTAGGGTGAAACTCCAGCACCAAATAAACTGTGCATGAATTAATAATCCCAGTACTTGCACAGTAAAGGCAGAAAGATTAGAAGTTCAAAGTCACCCTTTACTACCCAGTGAACTCAAGGCTACCCTGGGATATGTGAGATCATGTCTCCAGAATATTTAAGTATAACTATTTAAAACATAGTGAACTAATTAGGATATGATATGGTAAATAATAGAGTGTTAATGGGGATTCCCATAATTCCAAGGAGTAAGCAAAGATGACTCAAAAACAAGATAATGAAAAAGGGAAGAAAAAGAGTACATATGTGAAAAAGAATCTAACTTCTGTAGGAATTTAAGAAATGAAAACTAGGAAATGTTTTAATTCTATTAACTTAGCAAATTCAAACAATTTAAAGGCATCAGAGCTGATGAGAACAGGGCTCCCTTGCCCACCCAGGTACTGTTGAATAGATCTGTGAGTTCTACTAAATAGACCAGATGTTCTTCTGAGACATCTCGATAGTTGCATCAAATGTCTTAGAAGTGTGGACTAGTCTACTGAAATATTTACTTATTCTATAAAAGTACTTGAAAAAGTCTTTGAAGATGTATATACCGAAAAACTTGCCAGAATGCTGTCTGTAAGATTGGTGACAATCTAAATGTTTAATAAATGGGACATTCTAAAGCAATTTAAAATGGTTCACAGACAATTTGTAAGGAATGCCAGCAAGATGGCTCAGCAGGGAGAAATATTTCCTGCCATATGATGTAAGCCCGTTGACCTGAGTTCAGTCCTCAGAGTGGGGGAGAAAGCTGACTTCACAACATTGTCCTCTGATCCGCACACACATATCAAGGCTCACGTGTTTCCCAACATTATACACATACACACAGTAATAATAAGTCAAGGTTTTGTTTTTAAAAAAGAGAATCTATAATTATATGAAAATTCTCACAATCATGGAGAAAAGGAGATGACTTGATTTTATATATGTATAAAGCTTGCATAATGAGGGTAGGTGTAGTGACACACTTGTAATCCCAGCACTTTGGACACTGAAGCGGATGGTTCATAAACTTGAGTTGAGGTTAGCCTGGGATACAAAGAGCAGTGAGCAAACAAAAGACCTGCCTCAAAAGACAGTGAAACAGAAACAGGAGTTGCAAGGTGACCTGGCTGATTCACACTATCACACACACTCACACACACAGACAGGCATACACACAGATACACACACACACACACACACACACACACACACTATCACATATACACACACTCACACTATCACACACACACTCACTCACACTATCACAACATACACACACTTACACTATCACACACACTCACACTATCACACACACACATACACATACTCACTACACATACACTATCAATACTCACACACACACTTACACTATGACACACACACACACACACTTTCTCACATACACCCATACACACTCACACACACAGACAGGCATATACACAGATACACACACACACACCCCACAGACACACACACACACATTCACACTATCACACAGACAGGCATACATACAGATACACACACACACACCGCACAGACACACACAGAGACACACACATAAAGACACACAGATACACCACATAATAAATAAATGTACACCACAAATAAATACATACACCACAAATAATAAAAAAAATAAAATTTAAGAAAAAACAGAAATGGACATATACCCAGAGGATTCCCGGCATGCAATAGGGACACATGCTCCACTATGTTCATAGCAGCCTTATTTATAATAGCTAGAAGCTGGAAAGAACCCAGATGAACCTCAATGGAGGAATGGATACAGAAAAGGTGGTATATTTACACAATAGAATAATACTCAGCAATTAAAAGCAATGAATTCATGAAATTTTTAGGCAAATGGTTGGAACTGGAAAATATCATACTAAGTGAGGTAACTCATTCACAAAAGAACACACATGGAATCAGTCACTGATAAGTGGATATTAGCCCAGAAGCTCTGAATACCCAAGACACAACTCACATATCAAATCATTCCCAAGAAGAAGGAAGGAGGGCCCTGGTCCTGGAAAGGCTTGATGCAGCATTGTAGGGGATTACCAGGACAAAGGAGTGGGAGGGGGTTGATTGGGGAATGGGCTGAGGAAAGAGGGCTTATGGGACTTAGGGGGAGGGGGGAACCGGGAAAGGGAAAATCTTTTGGAATGTAAACAAAGAATATAGAAAATAAAAAAATAAAAATTAAAAAACAGAAATGAACTAGAATATTGACATGATGATATTTTATTTTTCATGTTGTCTGCATATTGCAGTCTTTCTACAAGAATGTGTAGTTTGTATATTAAAATATAATTTAGGAATGGGCTTACTTTAGTAGGCTGCATGCTTGCCCAGCACGTATGAAGCCCTGGCTTTGATCCTTAGCTCTGCAAAGACCAGGTGTAGTGGAGGATGTCTCCAACCCTAGTCCACTGGAGGTGGAGGCAGGAGGATGCGAATTCAAGATCATCAGCTGTATAGAGTTGAAGATCAGCCTTGGCTGAGTGAAACACTGTCTCAAAACAAGAGGAGGAGAGGGACGAGGAGTAGAAAGAGAAATATGATTTACTGGAATCAGGGAATTATCTCAATGGCAGGACTTTTTCCTAACAAGTACAAGTCTGGATGGAGGTTCAGGTCCAGGACCAGGAAAATGAAAGGATGTACCATACTGTGCAGGGAGATATGGTACATTCGATGTCTAGACCAGTTCTGTACTGTTTAGTAAAAACAAGAAAAAATGAACATCATCTTTACTTCACCTGTGTTCCAAAGAATTGTATTAACTGATTAATCGTATTAACTGCTGCTTCTGGCAGTGGGGTGGTTTTGCTGGCACTTTGCTCTGAGCACCCTAGGAGTGTCTGCTATGTGCACACTCTGCCTTGGTCGATGACTAGTTTGGGAGTCCAATTTCTCAACTTTTGCATTCTTTGCTGGGTGTCCATCAGTAATCAGCATGTACTTAATTATTTTTCATTTCTAAGAACAGTTAATGCTATTATTTTGTCATCGTACCTGAAAGTAGTTTATTAGAAAAACTCTCTTCCCCCCCTTCCCCCAATGTCTCTTAGGTAATTACCGTTTTTGTAAGGGATAGAATTCAAATAAAAATCTGTTCTTTGGTTTCCTCTGCTCTATCATATGAGAACATTGAGCCAAGATTAAACATTAAAATGGACACATTTTAGATATTAAATTCCAGTTGAATTATACTAGGTATTGAGTAAAAAGATCAGCGTTGCCTTTGAAAAATCTCAGCGTAGAACATTTCAAATTAACAAATGATAACTGGATTCATGTCTTTTCCTAAATTATTGAGTCTTACGTGCTAATTATTTATAGAAAAAAGCGTTCGAGATAATCAGTTAATCCAATTAATGAAAGCTGGCAATGGTTTTGAAACCTGTCAGCATTTATTGCGTGCAATAAGTTAATATAAATGTCATTTGTTTCCAACATCTCTGTTTACTAAATTTAGGTAATTGCATGATCAGATTAAAACAGATATACTTCTGTGTTCATCTACACACCGGCACTTGGGCTGAAACCATGATAGGGTATTTACGGTTACTCCGCTCGACAAAGCCTGCTGCGGATGTCAGCGAAACTGTAAAGTGAGGTGAGTAAGGGCTATTTTCTGGATCACCCAGCAAAGTGTCACATAACTGTTTAGGAGATTCTGATGAGGACTTTTACTTATTGAATGAAATTATTAAAGAAAACTAAAAGAGCCTATTGACATTTAGCAGAAACCACCTAATTGCACCTGTGTTTGTCTGTGTGCATGTACCCACGCATGTACTCATGTTCCCTGATTTTATATATACACATACACATACACATACACATACACATACACATACACATACACATACACATACACATACACATGCCTATATATATGCAGCCTCATTTAAAATAGACTATTTGGATGCCGAGGCTTGTAATACTGAGCTAATGAATGACACAGCTGGGATGGAGCCTTGTGCTGGGCAGATAGGGCAGGGCGAGCGCTCCTTTCGCCATCCTTCTGGAAAGGGACAGGGTGTTAATGAAGGTCTCCCTGTCGCTGAGAGGCCAGCAGAGACAGCAACAGCACATTTTGTCTTGCAAACTGTGCGCGGTAGATTTATGATCTCCTCAGTACACAACTCCAAGCACTATTTTTATCCAGACATGAGCATATGATGTTTAATCTCCTACGCCGTGTATGGGATACATGGGAGGACCATGTCCTTTAACTGACCTTTCCCAAATCAAGTCCTGAGTCTGAAGGCTGTAACCCAAAACCCCAAATCACTGGCCTTAGAGAAGTTTCCCTGAGAGAATCAAGCATTCCTTTTCTTTTCCAAGTGCACGCGTCTCCTGCATGCCTTCAGGAAGTGTGGTATCCTTGGCCCCAAGCCTTCCTAAATTTGGGGATACGTGTATAAGCAATGATCTCCGAGTTCCAACTTGATTGGAGCTTGAACCCAATCTCACCAAAATTAGTTTTCAAATCCAAATTCAATTAAAAACAGATGTTTCCAAGTAGACTGAAAAAAAAAAGTGGAAAAAAATGTATCTCAGGCTCACTGCCTCGAGAAATGGTGGAATTCTCTAGGTATTTGTAATCAACACAAATGGAGAAATAGAGCTTGTTCCCAGAGCTGGCCCTTGCTGGCCGCCACACCGACACTCGGGGAGCTTCGAGTCACTGTCTTTTAAAGAAGGTGAGTCATGATTTGCTGGCCTTGGCTTTTCTTTGTGATCCCCATTCTAATCTATTCCAGATCAAGACGAATTTGCATCTCCGGCTAGGCACGTAATAATTCTTATTGCGGAGAATTAGTTCTTACATCCAGCGGAAAGGGCACATAAAAATAACTTGTTATCGAAAAAGGAATGGAATATTAAAGATTCTTGCACATAAAGTTTTGTTTAGCACATTCCTCGAAACTGCTTCTAAAGCTAGCCTAATGGCAATTCAGGAAACATTAGGGAGTTTGGGAACTTTTTCTTTCCCCATTAAAATCAAAACCCTATTAAAGAGTGAATGGTGGGAAGAAGGAGGGGGAAGCTTACTTGTGGACAGATAGTACCGTGAACCTGGTACATTAAAATGAATGCATGAGGTCTTCGAAGATGAAAACCATGTGGCCAATTATTGTGAGCTTCGCTGCCCCTGATGAGTTGGGGGCAGACAGTCCTCATCTGAGTGTCTTAAAATGAGCATGTCTATTTTCAGAATAATTTGTTTTGCATTAAGCCTGGCCCATCATTTGAGTTTTAATCTTTTTTTCATATCCCAAGATTCTTACGTTCTTGGTACCCTTCATCTTGTGTGTGTGTGTGTGTGTGTGTGTGTGTGTGTGTGTGTGTAGAATGATACCCTTCAGAGATCTTGGATGCATCTGTGAATTAAAGGGAAAAAAATGAGATGTAAGTGCTCACTCTATTTGTCATTTTTAATATGTTTTGAGTCACTTGATTTATGATTAGGCATTTCTTGGGAGAGGAGAATGTTTAAGGTGGTATTTTGAGCTCCATTTAAGGCAATCTAGTTGTCATCGGGCCTCCTTACCCCATAACCTTTGTAAGACCTCGCTTCATAAATTGGGCCCAAACAATTGGCTTGTGTTTCAAGTAGACAAAGCCTTATGGAAATGATACTTGCTAAGTGTTTTTATTGGACATCTGGTTAAGAGTCGGCCTTTGTCAGACCAGTCACAGACCCCAGCCAGGCTCACTGCCGGTACGCGAGGTGGCAGTTTCTGCTCTCAGGAACGCCCTTTTAAAATTATTTTCAATTGAGAACAAATGAGATTAATTTGGACTCATTTTCCCCAGCTCTCTGCTTTATTTCCTAATTCGGTGGTGGAGAATAAGAATGCCTCCCCTCCCTCCGTCACCTGCGGGTCAGCTATGTGTGTCTGGTGCCTCTTTACCCTTTCCTCTTAGCAACCCGCCTGAGACCGGCGGGATCTCTGGAGACTGAGCCATGGTCCTGCTACGCCTGCATGCTGTGGCTCCGCTAAGTGACGGCTGCACAATTCCACACCCCTCAAGGGCTAAGCTTAGCTCGGTTAGCTCCGTTTAAACTGGTTTGCGTCCGCTCGGAGTCGTCTGGGCCCAAACTAATTCGAGGTATTGTTGGCGTAGAGACTTTTCACTGTCTCATGGCTCACGTGGCCGAGGCTAGTTACGGGTGGACCTGATGTCTCAGCTGCAAATTCTACTCTTTATTTTAAATAAATAAAAGTCAGGAAAACAGCAAAACAGCACCCTTTGTTTGCCAGTGCCGTACCACCGAGAAGCTCTGTGTACTGTTTCATTACTTTTATATACAAAATACAAACCGGCTGTAATTGTAAGAATTCTAGGAATCCCTGGGTCAAACAGAATATCCTTTAGATGTAAAATTTGGAGCTGAGGGAGGAAATGATTTGGTCCAATATGAAACAAGGGGGAGGGGGTGGACAGAGAAGGAAGAAAGACACCATGAGTGTTCAGAGATGAATTTCTTCTTATTTAGGCTGAGAAAAGAGCCCTTCCCCCAAAGGAGAATGAATCCATCAGTGGTCCAGTGGGTGTGCGCCCCCTCTCCGTCCTCACTCGCACTAAGTGCTCTGATTGTAGCAGCACATGCTTGTACTCCCTGCGTTTGTGAGACTGAGTCGGGAGCTTTGTAATTTTGAGACTAGTCCGGGGTATATTGTGAGTGCTAGCCTGAGCTACATCTCAAAAAGTCAAACCAGCGAGCATAGATTGAAGCCCAGGAAGATGTCCCTTCTGTGGGCAGCCCCACCAGGGCAGCAGAATCTTATTAAATGATGTATTCACCTTCATAAGTCCTACATTTCCGCCGTGAGACTTCAGAGTTGAGGTGCAGACGCCATCCCAGGGTACTGGTGACAAACAGTGCTCCTAAAGCTTGAACCAGATGACAAGCTTGCTTTCATACATGGAGCAGGATTTGACTCCTCTAAGTCCCTGGGTCAGCGGCAACCAGCCCCACCCACAGCCGAGATGCCTCTGACTTTTTGAGCCCCTGGTGGTTTACCAGGGTGGGGACTTTAATAGCCTTTGTGGCTTTAGGGTTCTTTTATTTTCTGTACTAAACTTGAGGGGTGGGTGTCGACTGTTGTTTAGTTCCATTCAGTGTGGAACTTAAAAGCAGAAGAAACCAGGGGGCAGGGTGAGAAAGGCAAAGGTCAGAAGAGAGAAAAGTCAACAGAAAAAGCACCTGGAGAAGACGGAGGGAAATGAACTCATAGTATGAACCAAGGTGGGGGACCGGTGGGAAGGGGGTTAATTTCCTGCATCTCTCGGGTTTAATAGCACGGGAAATGGCTGATGATTTGCAATGCAGTCCTGTAAGTGGTGTCAGAGCTGACAGTCCCTTTGGCTTTCCCCCTCGAAAACAGCACGCCAAGCAACGTCCATCGTTCATTGTGCGACGTGGGCAGAGACTGTGACTCGCATTGGCCAGGCCGGAAGGACGGCCATTGCTGACTAATCAAAGGGACTCCTACGTGCTCGCTGCAGCTTCAGTGTGGCCCTGGAGGAGGTGGCTGGCTGTGAGAGACGAAGGAGATAACTAAACTCCCTGGTAGACAGTTAGGGAGAGGGGCCAAGGCTAGGAGATAAACCTGGGAAACCTCCAAGATGGCTGCTTCTTCCTCCACCCTGACATGAGTCAGAAGCCTGGCTGCCTGATGGACCAGCTCAGCAGGCCAGCTCAGGCCATTCCACACAACAGTTCTGGGCCAATCGGCCGTCTTATCCCTCTTAAATCTGACCAACCATAAAGGAGAGGCGGATTTTAAAAGCCCAGTCTTGCACAAGAGACTGGATTTTGAGCTCTGTGAGTTCTTGCTCTGCTTTTCAGAGGGTCTTTTTTTCCCTCTGCGTCTCTGCTGCATGTGTGTTTTCTCACCCCCCATAAACGCCTTCCTCTAGCTGTTGATTCCATCTGCGGGCCTCGAGATTTACTGCTGCTCCATGGTGTGCTCTAGCGTTTTTCTTGCCTTTTAATTCTCGAACTGGAAGAGAGAACAACGAACCAATCAAGACCCCTAAGCCGTGCCATTTCAGGACCCCCTAAACGGCGCTGTATCTTCATCTGTGTGGGCACGCCGTGGGCAGAGGGGTGCATTTGTGTCTGTCTCTCTGCAGCACATTCATCTGTGACACCCTACCCCAACCGCGTGCTGCGGGAACAAAATAAAAAGCTTTCTCTCCCAGGGTTATCTGAAAAAAATCTGTGCGAGCACTGTCTCTGTTTCTAACTGTGCTCAGTAGTTAACAGCAGTTCCCTTTCTAATGTGCAAAATAAAAACTGCTCAGGTATCTTCTGCGTGACACTGGCTTAAAGCGACGGGGTTAAGTAGGCGAGGAATTCCTGGATCGTTTGGTAGGAAATTGTAGGAAATTGTAAAATGTTTAATTTCCGATGGGGCTGTGCAAAACATAGTGGTCAATTGTGTGCTGTACTAGTTCTGAAAAAAAAAAAAAAGCAAAGTATTTTCAAAGTAGGTGTGCCCGATGCGGAAGGGCAGGCCTCTTGCCATCCTTGTGGGGAAAGCTCTGTGACCGGCTCCCACCTGTGGTGCTGGTGCAGACGTGTCCTCCTCCGGGGACAGGTCAGGAGAGACGGAAATGCCAGCCTCTGTCCAGACAGGCATGTCACTGTTAAGGCTTTGATGTAGAAGAAAGTACCCTAAGGTTTTTGTTTACTCGTTTACTATTGATTGATTGATTGATTGATTGATTGATTATGTTCTCTGAATTGAAGCTAGGCTTGGTGCCGGGCACTTCATCACCAAGTTGTATCCTTAGTCTCCTTTCGATTTTGTATGTGAGTCTTGAGTTTGTCATCTTTTCACCTTCGCCCCCTGAGTTGCTAGGATTGGAAACCTATACTTAGCCAGGCCCAACTGCTTTCTTTTGAGATTGTTTCTGTATGTAGCAGAGGCTGGCCTCAAACTCCTTGTCTTATCTCCTGGCACGCCACATCCAACTGCCTTGAACATAGACGCTATTGTGCACTGAGCTCAGGTCTCCTGGCTTCTGTCCAGAGAACTCCTGTAAGCAACTCTCCAGCCTTATGTAAGAAAAATCCTACTTCGATGTGTACAGGTCTTTACTGGTGCAATGATTTGCTAGACGGTCTCTGCTAACCTGTGTCAGGGAACTACTGGTGATGGGCTCATTAATCAGAAGCATTAAGTACGAAGTCACTGATTGAACCCTAGTTACATATATTCTCCACACACTTGAACAAGATTGTCTGTTCATTCAGGAAACATCTGATGTAAAGATGCAGAACTCTTCTTCGACTCAAAGCCTGATACTGGGGTTGTCGTTCTTAAATCACATTTACCACGCATCATGTATAACTTGCATTTGGAGTTCTTTCAAAGTTATGGTTTCATTAGAGCAGAACAAGAGCTGAAGACATTGGGAGAGTAACTTGAGAGCAGAGGCTCCACACTGTGGGCATTGTTTCCCGCCGACTTTTACGGCTGGCTTGCGAGAGAGAGAGAGAGAGAGAGAGAGAGAGAGAGAGAGAGAGAGAGAATGCTTCTTTTCTGGAGTAACCCTTTTTTTTTTTTTTTTTTTAAATCAGGCCTTTTCAACGTGGCCACTTTGTTTTCATATAAAATATAGGAACTACATATTTGCATTTGCAAAAAAATATAGTTCTTTTATTTTGCACTTACATTTCACTGGCAGGCTTAATATAAAGTTAATTTGTATAAATGGGTTAGGTTCTGGGACAGGGATGTAGCTCAGTCATGGAGTGCTTGCTTACCATATCCAAAACCCTGGGTTCTCTATCTGGCACTCCATAAACTGGACATAGTGGTGCGTGCTTCTTCAGTAGGAAGATGAAGAGTTTAAGGTCATCCTTTGCTACATGAGACACTGCTGGGGTGGGGGTGGGGTGGGGGATGGAAGAAAGAAGGGAGGGAACGGGGGTGGGGAGGTGAAGATAAAGAGACAAGAGACAGTGCTTCTGGCTGAAGTGGGCATTTTCTCGAACACGCTGTTGGGAGATGAATAATGTGACTCGGAATGTAACTAAATTTGGAGCCACGGTCACTGGGGTAAGACCTTATCCAATATGATTGGCCTCTTAAAAAAAAATCAAATGTCGTCTCAGATACAGAATTAGACACGATCATGTGGGGACACAGGAAAAAAAGTGACTAAGCTTCCAAGAGAGGGACCTGAAGCAGACCGTCCCTTAAAGGTCCTGGAAAGAAGCTTCCCTGATCTCGGGCTTGCCTTCAGTAAGATGCAAAGGCAGATTTCTGTATTTGGGACGAATCCCAGGTGGGACAGTCTCTGGATGGCCTTCCCTTCAGTCTCTGCTCTGCACTTTGTGCCCATATTTGCTCCCGTGAGTATTTTGTTCCCCTTTTTAAGAAGGACCAAAGCATCCACACTTTGATCTTCCTTCTTCTTGATCTTCATGGTCTGTAAGTTGTATCTTGGGTATTAAGAGTTTTGGGGCTAATATCCACTTATCAGTGGGTGCATACCAACTGTGTTCTTTTGTGATTGGGTTACCTCACTCAGGATGATATTTTCTAGGTCCACCCATGTACCTAAGAATTTCATGAATTCGTTGTTTTTTAATGGCCTAGTAGTACTCCATCATGTAAATGTGCCACATTTTCTGTATCCATTCCTCTGTTGAAGGACATCTGGGTTTTTTTCCAGCTTCTGGCTATTATAAATAAGGCTGTTATGACCATAGTGGAGCATGTGTTCTTATTGCATGCCAGGGAATCCTCTGGGTATATGGCCAGGAGTGATATAGCTGGGTCCTCAGGTAATACTATGTCCAATTTTTTTGAGGAACTGCCAGACTGATTCATCCCAGATCTACAGTCCCCAAACTTCGACACTATTGTAGATGCTAAGAAATGCTTGCTGAAAGGAGGCTGATATGGCTGTCTCCTGATAGGCCCTGCCAGAGCCTTACAAATACAGAACTGGATGCTAACAGCCAACCATTGCACTGAGCATAGGGTCTCCAATGGAGGAATTAGAGAAAGGACTGAAGGAGCTGAAGGGGTTTGCAACCCCATAGAAAGAACAACAATATCAACCAACCAGACCCTTCCAGAGCTCCCAGGGACTAAGCCACCAACCAAGGGGTACAAATGGCTGTATATGTAGCAGAGGGTTGCCTTGTCTGGCATCAATGGGAGCAGAGGTCTTTGGTCCTATGAAGACTTGATAGATGCACTAGTGTAGGGGAATCGAGGGCGAGGAGGCAGGAATGGGTGGGTGGGTAGAGGAACGTCTTCATAGAAGCAGGGGAAGGGGGGATGGGATAAGGGGTTTCTTGGAGCAGGGGAAACTGGGGTAAGGGGATAACACTTGAAAGTAAATAAATTTAAAAAAGAAAAGAAAAGAAAAGGTAGATTTCCATTTAAGCTACCCAGTTCTTGGCTACCGCATCCTTAACAAATCAATATGGACTCCTTGAAGGAGGAAGGAACCTTTGATGTGAGATTTGCTGCACTGAGTAGTTTATCAGTATCCCAACATAAGATGAAAGGCACTTCAGGCAAGTGAAAGAGTGTGGACATGAATCGAAGTAGGCCTAGAAGAAGCTAGTCAGGCCTGCTGTGGGCTGTGGGGACTACTGAAGCCTTTGGACCAAGGAGCATTCTAGGGACACAGTCTTCCACGGCAAGGGTTATTTCTGTGGTATTTCTGTATTAGATATTTTCTTTATTTACATTTCAAATGTTATCCCCTTTCCTGGTTTCCCCTCCAAAAACATGCTATCCCATCCTCCCTCTCTCTGTTCACCAACCTACCCACTCCAGCTTCCCTGCCCTGGCATTTCCCTATACTGGGGCATCAAGCCTTCTCAGGACCAAGGGCTTCTCCTTCCTTTGATGTCCAACAAGGCCATCCTTTCCTCATTGTCCATAGGGACACCTTCAGAAGCACCAAGCCTTGTCTGTGCTATGCTTTTATTTTGCCTGCATGCTTTCCCATGTCCTTTCTGTTGCTCTGATAAAATACCCTGATGAAAGGAGACTTAAGGGAGGAAAGGTTTATTCTGCTTAAAAACCCAGGTTACAATCCGAGCCTTGTGGAGAAATCAAGGCAGGAACTTCAAACAAACGCTAGTCACCCCATACCCACAATCAAGGGCAGAGGGAGCTGAGCACACACACACTCGCTTGCTTGCTTGTGCTCAGCTCTCTCCCTCCGCCCTTGCACAGGTCAGGAGCCCCCGCCTAGGCAGTGGTGCCACTCACGATGCTCTGGATCAACTTGTATCAATTAATTGCCACTAAGACAATCGATCAATCAATCAATCAATCAATCAATCAATAATCGCCCACAGACATACCCACAGGCCAACCCAATATAGGTGGCTCCTCATTGAGAGTTACCTGGTTGTGTCATGTTGACAATTAAAGCTGACCAGCACACATACATACATACATGAAAGTTGACAAGGCCCAGCAAGAGATAAACAACAAAATAGAACAGCTATAACAAGAGGGTATGGTAAAATCATCTAGAATGTTTGAGTGGTTTGCTTCTGGCCAGGTAACTGAAACAGTGGGGGCGGGGGAGAGAGAGAGAGAGAGAGAGAGAGAGAGAGAGAGAGAGAGAGAGAGAGATACTGTGCACACTGACATCTGTCCTTCGCGGGCCTGATGGTGTTCCCCAGAACTAGGAGGGACAGAGTTGTTGCTGGACAGAGTCAGGACTGGTATTTGCTGGGAGCACTAAGAAACCATTCCTGCCTTAGTAAAATCCCTCCCTCCCTCCATGAGAGCTCATCTAGGCTTCCTGAAATAATTTACTCCTGAGGGGAGAACAGAGTGGATGGTATGAGTGTAGAGTTCATAAAAAATCATGCTTCAGTTTGGGCTTCTGAGGAAAGTCTCAGACCAACTCAGCTGTGGGGAGTTCTGCCCCTTAGCTGTTCAAAACCTACAACAGAAATCCAGGTTTTTGTTGGCTGAGCATTCACATTGAGGAATTAAAGCAGAGATAGGCATTTGATCTTGCATGAAAGACAGTAACTCCTCATGGGGCTATTAAATCTTTGGTGCATAATAAATACATTTGGATAAGTATAAGATGACTATTTCTGTAGTTGTCCTGAGTGTAGCCTGTTGTATTGGAAGAGGTTTCTCAAACAGCCATTAATGTTAACTGCTCTAGAGCCTTGTGACATTTAAAAAAAAAAAAAAAAACAAAAAACAACAAAAAAAAAAAAACCACTTTTCAGAAACAGCTCCATTAAAATCGAGACCCAAGCAGGAGACATTCTGATTCAGTAGGTCTGGCATATATCTATTCATAAAATACTCTGGGTGATTTAACATACAGCGAGTGTTGAAAAACCCCTGATTATATTCAACCTTCTAAATATTTATAACAGCTCTGAGAGCAAGATTAAATTTGATACCATAGATTTTTCTACTTTAATCCTTACGATCCTAATTTTGTCAAACCTTATTAGCATATTTTGGAAGAGTGTTTTCGAATCCAAGATTCAAACTAATAACTTCCAAATGGCCACTTGAAGCAATGGGTTCTAATTTTTGAAAAGCCATCTCCTCTTCTTGGTGTTCTCAAGGTTTGGATAGCTAAGGGGTAAAACCACCTGAATAAGAGACAACCTGTTTACCAAATCACACTTCTGCCCCAGAACCACCCCCAATTAAACCCAAGTAAGTAAAAACACCAAACTCTATAAAAATGTAGCAGATGGGAATATTGTCCATAAATTTAGGTGTGCTGGAAATGGACTTTATTTTGCTATAATTTAATTTCTATTTCCCATTTTGTTAGGTGACTAAATCTTAGTACTAGTCAATAAAGAGTATTTCCCATCTCTTTCCCAAGGGCTGCAGTGAGTTATTGGAAATTTAAATCATAGCAAGGCATGGGGGCAGGGAGGGAGGCTGTCATCTGATCTGAATTACCATCGTTCCTGCTGGCATCTACGGAAAGGTCTTTCCTTTACGGTCCTTCCTGTCATTTCATACTCCATATTCCACTGCAAGGCCTCTGTGCCTGCTGCCCGCCCATGTACATGCATCAGCCCAGCGGGAGAGGATGCATCTGCTGTTCCCTTCCTGCCCTCCACAAGGGGACGCTGTGTGCTTCCTCTATACCGAGACCTGGCCATTCCCTAGGCTCTGTCCATACAGAAGGATGGCCTTCTCCTATTACCAGGTCCTCAAATCGCCACGGGCTTGCTCTTTCAAGCCCCACTGCCAAAATCTCCAGCATCTCCTTCCTTCCCTGTTACACTGAGACTCTCTCCTAATCTCTATAAAGCAAACCTTCTGCTAACATGGTCAAGCATTTTTGCATGTGCTATATGATTTATGCACAAATAGTGTTTTACCTCCTTTAGGGAGTTTTGAACTAACCATAGAATCCCTCTGGGCTACTCTTTTAGACACAGAGGCGACAACCTGGGACAGGAAACTTAGAAGAGAATGTAAGACTGCGTGGCCTTAGCCAAAGTGATGACCAAAGTCTGTACATCACTGTCTTTGGTGGTTTAAAGAAGAACTGAAAAGCTTGACACAGTGTGGCAAATACAAAGAACTGAGTTAGCCAGAAGGTTTTTAAGTTGGATAGTGAAAATTATATAATAATACGCTTACTTAGGAAAATACCAAAAATATAAATAGGAAGGTTAGAGTTTAAGTTCCTTCCCCAATGTTTATGTCTATTCTGTATCTTGTTCATGAAATTATTTCCTTCCTGGTTTGTAATAATTTTGTTGGCGAAATAATGGCTTTAAACTTTTATGGTTATCTCCTACAGACTATCACCTTAATCTCAGACATGCTTGCTTGGAATGGGAAATTGCGTTTACTCACCATAAGTTTGTGGAAGGAAATTGAATTTGATAGAATGTTTATTGCTAGAAATCAAGTTCACTCACCTAAGCTTGCGATGCACACACCAGCCCTGTGGTCTCCCTAACTTCATTCTGCTACTCCACTCTACAGAAGGGCCTCGGCTTCATTTAATTAAAAGGCATCAAGCCAGCTACTTAGCCTTCTCCTGTAAGCCTGTTTGGAAATCCATGAGACTCTCATATGAATAGTTTTAAAGAGATATGTGAATAAAGTTTATGCTCTGCTCAAAAGGAATGACCAAGAAAAAAATGTTTATGGCCACATTGTGTTTTGTCACAGAAGTTCATCTGTGCTTCCAACGCATCATATGTATGACTTCAAAATGATGACACAGATGGTAACACAGAAGAATGAGAGAAAGGCTGGGAATTCTGTTTTCAAAAGCTGAAGGATATATATATATATATATATATATATATATATATATATACCATCTATTATTTATTATTATATATCAATATATTTGTTTATATATATATATATATTTATTTATAAATGTGTGTTTATCCTGTGTTACTACTCAGGCCCTATTACCACAGAAGAAAGTTCGTTCATATGCATGAAGTGTATACATCCTGCAAAGGCAGAGGCTGCTTATCTCTCTACCTGCACGTCTGCTCTGCTGGAACAATGGCAGGCTTCAGTATAAATGTGTCACTGTGGTTGGCATGCTGATACCAACCACAATTTGTCATCAGAGCACAGTCCTTCACTGGACCCCTCAAACTCTCTACCTTAGGCATCTGTTAGAATTTTCTAGAACGCTTGCTCTGTTGTGCTGTGGCTGCCTGTTTCCGAGTAAATAAACTCTGCTCCTCTGGCTGAAAGGATGCATTTGTACACTTCCTTGTAGGTTGGGCATACTGTTGGCAATATTGCTAGCTAGTGAATCACACCTGTAAGCCTGGAGGAGGCGGAGGAGGAGGAGGAAGAGGAGGAGGAGGAGGAGGAGGGAGGAGGAGAAGGAGAAAGGAGGAGGAGGAGGGAGGAGGAAGGAGGAGGAGGCGGAGGAGGAGGACAAGGGAGGAGGAGAAGGAGGGAGGAGAGGAGGAGGAGGAGAGGAGGAGGAGGACAAGGGAGAAGGAGAAGGAGGGAGGAGGAGGAAGGAGGAGGAGGAGGAGGAGGAGGAGGAGGAGGAGGAGGAGGAGGAGGAGGAAGAGGAGGTGGAGAAGCAGTTCTGCCTAAGGGTACAAGTCTGTCAGAGCCAAACAAAGTGCACACACAGTTGGGTTGAGGACTATAAAAGGCCACTTGGTACTGCCTTTCCTTTTTCAGTCATATCATTGCTCCCGAGTCTCTCTGGCCTAAATCTGAGGTGAGTTTAAATTTTGTTATGTTTTCAAATGTTAGAAAGTTGTAGAAATAATAAGAGTAACTCTAATCTCTTCCCTTCTTATTGCACAGTGACTTGGGAACCAGAATTTAAAAGCAATGTGTTGGGAGAGAGGGAAGAGATGCATGTGCATGCCTGTATGCATGCACTGCTTTTGCTTGATTCAGATTTCAAACATGCTTAGACCCCGTGATTTTCAACGGCTCATAGGATTTCATGTTCTTTCCAGACCACAAGGAAATGAGGTTCTAGTCTCTTTTCTTCTTCTGTATGAATGGTAGTTATAATATAGCTGGAACTTTTAAATTTATTTTCTAAACTTGTTGCATCTATAATGGCTTTTTAGAAAATCCCCGATGAATGAAATTTGGTTGGTAACGATGATCACATATGATTATAACTCAATTTACTTTTTAGGAGTCGGGAACTCCCTTCAGAGATCATGGAATCCTCTGGAAGAAGAGGTGGAAAGATTGTCAGAGCAAGAGAGGATGAAGGACTCCAAGGCTCTCTGGCTCAACTAAGCAAGGCACATAAGAACTCACAGAGCTCTCTGGCTCAACTCAGCAGGGTACATAAGAACTAAAGAGACTAAGCCCCAAGCACAGGGCCTGTGTGAGTCTGCACCAGGGCCTCTGTGTGGATATTGCAGCATTAGTTTAATTATTAGTATTTTATGGGGTTCCTGACCTTGAGAATGAGTAAGCCTCTGACTCTTGTTTCTACTCTTAGGTTTCCTGATGGATTGCTATGTCTAACTTCAATATTAATAGTTTTTGTTTCATTTTATCATATTTTATTTTGTCATGTTGGGTTGTTATCTCTTAAAAGCCTGTTCTTCTGTAATAAAAGACATGAGGGGAATGGGTCCATCAGGAGGAAAAGTGGGGAGACACTAGGAGGAATAGAGGGAGGGAAAATTATAATCGGTATATATTGTATGAGAAAAAATCTATTTTCATTAAAAAAGAATAAAAAAATGGGAGGAAAAAAGAATCAGCAAGTTTCCTGTAGCAATATGTCAACTACCACAAATACTTGAACTGTGCCATTACCCGGTCTCATCCAACTCATCTGCACTTTTTAAGTGGGTACCAACATGTATAATTATCAAAAAGTCATAAGAGACAAGATCCTTGATACTTTAGCAAATCTAGTTCATCAACATTTCCATGGAAGACTGGTAAGACTTTGCAAATTGGTCTTCTATTTGGGGGATGGAAGCCATAATTTATTAAAATTGAAATACAGGTACAAGTATAGATTATTACTCATGTTCCCCACCCCAGGATGTTCCAATCTCAGTTACTCAAAGATTCCAGCACCAAGTAGGGAGTTGCATTGTAGCATTGGGTTCCCATAGCCTTTATAAACCTCATATTCTGCAGGTAGGTAAAATTCTATGTGGATATTACATTTGGTTTATTATATTGCATTGAATATATATATATATATATATATATATATATATATATATATATGAAGGAGATGTATTTATATGTTTCAGTGGTTTTTGACAACTTCATACATATTTGCAATGCATCTTGGTCATTATCAACCCACAATTTTCTTTATCAAACTTCTAGACGCCTTCTACACTTCTTCCTTTCAAGTCCTCTTCTTTATTTGACACACTGAGAACAGTTAGTGTGGTCTTCATGCACAAGACAAACCAGTAGACATAGCCCATAGAAAAATGAATTCTCCCCATTTATTCCTTGATTGTCAATAGCTCTTCAGACAGGAGTGAAGTCTCATGAACCCCCTCCTCAGTCTATGCTGGAATTATGAGCTGGATTGATCTCAGTTCAGCATACCAAGCAATTGTAACTGCTATGAGTTCATGAAAGTGAAGGGCGTGTTCTGCCCAGCATTTACGGCACTGCTCTCCAAGCTTTCTTTCTTTTTTTTTCTTTTTAAAGAATTATTTATCTTATGTATATAAGTGCACTGTCAGTCTCTTCAGAAACACTGTAAGAGAGCATCTGATCCCTTTACAGATGGTTGCTGTGAGCCACCATGTGGTTGTTGGGAATTGAACTCAGGACTTCTAGAAGAGCAGTCAGTGCTCTTAACTGCTGAGCCATCTCTCCAGCCCCCAAGATTTAGTTTATGTATGTGATCATACTGCCTCTCTCTTCAGACAGACTGGAAGAAGACATCGGATCCCATTATAGATGGTTGTGAACCAACATGTGGTTGCTGGGAATTGAACTCAGGACCTCTGGAAGAGCAGTCAGTGCTCTTAACCACTGAGCCATCTCTCCAGCTCTCTCATGCTCTGGCTTTTGCATCACTTTTGCTCTCATTCCATAACTTTCCCTGATCCTTGGGGGAGGGGTGATATAAATTTCTGTTTATGGCCGAGCACTCAATAGTATGTTATTCTCAATACTCTGACCAGTTATAAGTCTCTGTACTTACTCCTTCCTACAGCACAGAGAAGCTTCTCTGACCAAGGTAAAGAAGAGGGCCAATCCATGAATGTGAGCACAAATATTTAGAAGATAGTTTAATCATGAGCCATGAGCATTTAACTAAGCAACAGTAGGTTCCTCTGTACTCCTGGAGCCTATGACTTCCCCAGCCTTGGGCTCTTGTTCAGGTTTAAGGCAATAGGCATGCATTGCCTTCTGTGCAGAAAACCTGAAATTCAACTGGAAAATGGTTACCTCAGAGCAATCATGCCACTATTACATTACAAGCACAGCTTGTATTTCAGATTGGTATTATAGCTCCCGGGTACAACCTCTTTGTACATTGATTGATAATTTTTCCCCATCAATTGTCTATACCTTTTGGCACTATAAAAGCTGTCCATTGGGGATGGAATTTCTAGGTTGATTCCAGCTTTGTTTTCCATGTTCCTACAACCAAGCCTAAATAAATCTTACTGTGTAGTTGTGGTGGGCAACCAAGAACAATGAAAATAGCTTGTGTCATTTGGAGAGCCTGCAGGGACTCCTTGACTGATAACTCAAGAGAAGGCATACCACGCCCAATACCAAAACGTTCATTTAAAAACCCATGTGTAACAGCTACTCTTTGTTCAATTGGATGCAATCTGGAATGAAACAAAATGCGAGTGAATGTGCACATCTGCAAAGAGTCTAATCAGATTATGTGGAGAAAGAAGGTTCCCTCGAATTGTGGATGACGCTTTCTGGTGGTAGCCCAGGTAAAAGGACATGGAAAAAATAAACCTTTGTAATTTGCCTGTGTTCCTTCACTCTGTTGACAAGTGTATCTGTCCTGCAGCTCCTGCATCCCTTCACTGGTGTTAGTACCGGCTTCTCTGGGCTTCCCACATACAGGGAAGGCCAGTAACTTTCTATGAATCCCCCAGGATTTCAGTGCCAGCATGAGACTGCTGAGATACTTAGCAACATGTATACATATACACATATAGTGTATTCATGGTGTCCCTTCTCTTCCACTAGAGAGCCCTGTCTAACATGGTGTCTTCTTCATTGTTCACATATACAGAGTACATCAATTCAAATCTTAACACACACATACAATGCACACACACACACACACACACACACACGCACATACACATATATATGTTACATATATATCTCTGTGCGTATGTACACATAATTTATAAAATAGTGAGTTTTCATAAGGCTTTTTCATTAACTCTTAGTTTAGATGAACCCATCACCACTCCACCTTCTTCCCCATTCCCATAATCCCATACATATTTAAGTTTTTAACACCCAGTATCCCCCATCACTTTCACATTATATGTGTTTTACTGCCCCCTTCCCTCCCTATCATATATCATACATTCTTTCTACCTTCCTGACCTCTTCAGACACTTCAAGTTAAACACTTACATCTAAAAATCCAAACATAGAATCTACAAATGGATAAAAGCATATAGTATGTGTTTTCCTGGGTCTAGGTTACATTTTCAAGTTCCATTAATTTTCTATACATTTCAAAATTTCATTTTATGGCCAAAAACTTTCATTGTGTGTATGTGCCACATTTGTGTATTCCATCCATCATGAAGGACATTCAGGCTGATTCTGTTTTCTAGATACTGGTAATAGAGCAGCAGTGAACATGGATGTGTAAGGATTCAGTGTCCCTTTGATATATGCGTGTCCAGGAGTAATATAACTAAATTATATAGTAGTTTTAATTTTTAGCTTTTCTAGAAGCTTCCACAATGACTGCAATAGAGGCTTCACCAATTTATGCCCTGCACCATTTCTGTATACATGTTTCTCATGCCAGCATTTGTTACCATTTGATGGTAGCTGTCCTAACTAAGTTGTGATGAAATCTCAGAGTGGTTTTAATCTGCATTTACAGCTGGTTAATGAAACCACTTGTATTATTTTTAGAAATATAGCCAATTTATTGATTGTTTTCTTGATGTTTACTTTCTTGTGTTCTTTGTATGTTCTGCAGACTAATCCCAAGATGGAGTACAGTTGACAAAAGTTACATTCTATTTTGTAGGCTAGCTCCTCATTTGCTTGACAGTTTTCTTTGCTTCACAGCTTTTTAATTTCACGAGTTCCCATTTTTCCAACACTAGTCTTACTTTCTGAGTGATCAGAGTCCTATTAAAAACAGCTTTTGCCTATTTTTGTGTCTTGAAGAATTCCTACATCTTCTAGTAGTTCCAGTTCTTACGTTGAAGTCTTTGATCCATTTGGAGTTGACTTTTGTGCTGAGTGAGAGATAATGATCAATATTCATTACTCTATATGGAGGCACTTAATTTCCCCAGTACTTTTATTGAAGTTGTTGTCTTTTCTCCAATTGGTATTCTTGGCATCTTTGTCAAAAATAAGAAGACTGCAGTTGTGTGGTTTTTATTAGTGCCCTCTATTTTGTCCCATTGATGTGCATGTCTGCTTTTATGCTAGAACCATGCCTTTATTATTATAACTGTGATTATAACTGTGTATATGCTTGGCCCAGGGAGTGACATTATTAGAAGGTGTGGCCCTGTTGGAGTAGGTGTGTCACTGTGGGTGTGGGCTTTACGACCCTCATCCTAGCTGCTTAGAAGCCAGTATTCTGCTAGCAGCTTTCAGGTGAAGACATAGAACTCTCAGTTCAGCAGAGCTGTGAGTGCTACCTACCTGTACCATGCGTGCCTGGATGCTGCCATGCTTCCGCCTTGATGGTAATGGACTGAACCTCTGAACCTGTAAGTCAGCCCCAGTTAAATATTGTCCTAACAAGAGTTACCTTGGTCATGGTGTCTCTTCATAGTAGTAAAACCTTACCTAAGACAGAAGTTGGTACCAGGAGTAGGGTATTGCTGTGATAGGCCTGACCACGCTTTTGTTTGGAGGAATGTGGATTTGGGGAGTTTGGATTTGGAAAGTCATAGAATGTTTTAAGTGGGGTTAATGAGCTATCCCAGTAGGAATATGGAAGACTTCGTTGCTATGAGTGATTTAAGCTATACAGACCTGTCCCAAGAAGTTTCAGAGGAGAAGAATTTCAGTATGTAGTGTAGAGACAGTTTTTATGGCATTTTGGTGAAAAAACAAGGCTGCTTTGACCCTAGTCTAAAGAGTCTGCTTGAGGCCAAGATGAAGAGTCTCAGACTAAATTGCATTGATAAAGGAATTCTCAGAACCGTCCATCATAGTCTGTTTTCTGATTAAGTCTCATGAAGAACACAAATAAGCGCAGCAAGCTGAGAAAGGAAAAATATAAAATATATGGCTTGAGTATTAAAGGGGCACCAGGAGGTGAAATGGAGCTGAATCCTATGTTTATGGATATTAAATTGAATTAAGGCAGTAGTGACCTTGGGGCAAGATCCCACCCAGCTAAGTTTAGGTCCAGGAATGGTAGTACAAGCCTTTAATTCCAGGAGGCAAAGACAAGCAGATCTCTAAATTCAAGGACAGCCTAGAACAGAGCAAGTTCTAGGTGAAGAAAAACTTAAATCCAGGCTTGGCCACACCTTTAATCCCAGTGTTTAGGAGACAGGCATGGAGATCTCCGAGTTCAAAGTCAGTCTACAGAGCAAGTTTCAGGACAGCCAAGCTTAGGCAGTAAAAGAGTTGGAAAACAGAAAGCTGGTGATAATGTAATAGAACAAGGGGGCCATGTTCCAGCCCCAGCAAGCAGCACAATTGGCAGCTTTGGCCATGCGGCTCTGACTTTAGAGTCTAGATTAAAAGGGATTACTGGGACAATTGATGAAGGTTAGATTGAGCTAAGAAATTAGTGGTGATAAAGAAGAGACCAGCATCACTGAGGTGAAATCTTCTGGGAAGTGTTTTCTGAGAGCACAAAGAAGCTGTGTTCCAGAGATAGTCACAGTTGTACCTCGTGCTGCAGCTGTACTTGGTTATGTGTAAAAGTCACTCAGGTGGTACTGGTTTAGAAGGCACGAAGGGATTGTGAGGAACAGCAGAGGCTTGGCACTGTGGGAGGCCATGATGGTTATTGGTGAAACTTTAGTTGAAGTTGATGACCCAGGACTGAAGAGGTCATGCAAAAGAATTGAGGCTTGGTAGCAAGAAGAGAATCTATGAGAGGCTATTGGCGAAGCCTAGCTACAGTGGAAGTCCCCAGTGTATTGGAGATGCCAGTGCCATGGGATGATCACCAAGGAACAGCAGTGGTAGTGGAGTAGATCAACCTGAGCTTAGAGTACTACAGAGGGCAGAGATAGAGAAGTGATGCTAGGCCTTTGGAGGAGCCCAGAAGATCATACATGGATCCCAGATATTGAAACAAGAAGCCGTAACATTGAAGTTGCCTTGGAGATCCCAAGTTGTTTGAGATGCCAGAGCCATGGGCCGTTTGCTGAGGAAAACTGCTAACAGGAAGTGGAACCAACTCAAGAAAAGAAATTTGTTGTCAAAAAAGGATGAAAATGAGTTGGAGATTTGAAAACTCCTTTGACATCAGACATGGAGATGCAGAGTTTGGAGTTTGCCCAACTGGTTTCCTGTCTTGCTTTGGGGATTACAGTTAAGTGATTGGATGGATCTCAGAAGAAACTTTGAACATTTTAGTTTTAACATTGCTGATACTGGTATAGACTATGGGGACTTTGGAAGTTGGACTAAATGTACGATTTTATTATGCTATGGCTGTTTTTGTCCTTGATAGTAAGCTTATTTTCTTCATTAAATTCTCTGAACATACTCATAATCTTTTATTTCAGTTCTTTATCTATGGTTTCATCTTACTAACTCTCAACAGATGCCAACCCTCTAGGGTTAATACGTTCTGGAATAGTTGTATTGTTTTATTCTTTATGTGCACCTAGTGTTATTTCATTGCTTTTTAGCAAATTAATCATCTATACTATTTCAATTGAAGCATTCATGGTCTTATGATTGGAACTTGGAAATGGAAGAGTTCAGTGTATAGTGGAGAAAATAGTTCCTCAGTGGGGGGGGGGGGGCGGGGCTCAGGGCGCCTAGTGTAAACTCCTGAGTATTCCCTAAGTAAGTTGCTCACCGTGAGAGCAGGCATAGCTGCTTGATATTACCATTATGCACAAGGTCATATAAGTCAATTATTAACAGTGATCTCTTTGACTTCAATAACTGCTGAGGGATTAATGACCAAGAATAATGTAAAGGATGTTCAACTTGTAGTTAATCTGATTAGGACTGGGAGGGAAGCAAGGTGACTAAGGATGAAGATCAAGCATTGGATCAACTTTTTTTTTATTTTCTATATTCTATGTTTACATTCCAAAGGCTTTCTCCTTTCCCAGTTCCCACCCACCATAGTTCCCATAGTTCCTCTCCCCCCCCAACTGTTTCCCCAATCATTCCCCCCCCCTCGGTTTCTTTACTTAACTGGATGCAATCTTTACAGGCCCAGGGTCCTCTCCTTTCTTCTTCTTGGGAATCATTTGACTTGCTATTTGTGTCTTGAGTATTTAGAGCTTCTGGGCTCATTAATATCCACTTATCAGTGATTGCTTAAAAGAAAAAAATGGGGTGAGTAAAGTAGCTGCCGGGAAGAGGTGTGAGGCTGTTAGGGTTCTCAGACTTTAGAGATTGCTAAGTCTCTCGAAGATGACAATTCCGAAGAAAAGGAGGAGGGGATAAGGATGAGAGAAAGAAGACAATACACTGGAATATGAGGAGAAATAAGAGATGTAACATACTTTATGTAAACAGTAGTGACTCACCAATGATGGTCATGAAACCTAATTGAATAATAAATACACAAATGAAAGCAAAACTATCATGATATATATGTATATATATATGTATGTGTATGTATATGTGTATGTGTGTGTATGTGTATGTGTGTATGTGTGTGTATGTGTATGTGTATATGTATGCAAGAATGAAAACTATATAGTGGAAAATAAATGAAAAGAATACTTAATGGGGTGTGTTGCTGTGCAGCTAGGCTGTGTTGGATGATGAAGGTCTAGGACCCTTCTGGCTTTGGCAGGCACCCCTTATGTTGTGTGTGAGAGGGAGCGAGTGATTTCTGCAACCTTCATGTTCTGTGAGATCCTGGCTCTGTCATGTGGGAAAGGGAAATTTGTAAATTCTTTCCTTATAGTTCCCTCAGATACCTTGTAGTCCACAATGGGCTCTCCCAGATCTGTGTCTGGCTTTTGAGTCTAATGTATGGCTTGTGTAGCTCTGACTGGCTTGAAACTCTCAGTGCAGATCAGGCAGGCCTTGAACTCACAGCAGTTGAATTGACTCTGCGTCTTGAGTGCTAGGATTAAAGACCTGTGCAACTGTTGCGAGTTTGCTTTTATAAGACAGGGCTTCCACTCTGTGATCCAGACTGGCCTCCAGACTCTGTCTCATTCTCCCAACTAGAACCCAAATCTCCTTTCATTCAACCTAAATCCATGAGTTTTCTTTTAGGGCTATAAAATAATTTGCTTGTGAAGTCACCTGACAAATGAATTCCCTGGTAGACTTTCTTACAAATAATAGGCAAAACCCTGCAGCAGTCCATTGACACCAGGAGACCATATAATAATTGGTAAATTTCTTGTCTGATGCTCTGTAATGATTCAGAAAGCAAATCACCGCTTCTGTTAACTTTTCCTGTTTGACAAACTGTCCACAGATAATAGAGAAACTTACATTTCCTATTATTTCCCTCATTTTTAAAAACTTTGGTATAAATGTAAAAATAATGACTGTCACAAAATCTGACAAGAAGTCTAGGGCATAGCCTACATTTTCTAAGCTCCATTAGGTTCCAATTTCTGCCACCAATATTGTGCTTGGGAGGCCTCATTATTGCAGAAGTGACTGTTGGGTCGCCTTTGAATTTGGGTTCTATGAATCTTTCTAATCAGTTATTTTGACACTGCAAATATTAGAAGCCCTGCATATCAAAGGAAAGGCGATGTTTTCTTTTAAGCCTTGTCTTTTTTGGTTGTTAGAAGTAGCCACAAATGGCTTATTATTTTACAGTCTACCTTTCCATCTGTTTCCTCACAGTTAATGTGGAATGTTTATGAAATATTGCTGATGCCTTTTCCATCTAGATTGCTGATTAAGCAGCTTATCGGTTCATACAGTATTTTTTTTAATCCTTCAATAAACAAAAAATTACAAACAGGTCTGAGACAAATAGCTTGGAATCAATACTGTTAAAATAAGCCCAGACTGAAGTCATTATAAACGTTTCTAAATGGTCTAAATTTTCAGGAGAGGATAAGGTGGTTTAATTTTCAATCAGCAGATGCCAAGGTCTTATTATTCACAAAGGAATCAGAAGAATTAAAACCATGCCACTGGTCTGAGCATCTCAAATTATTAGGGCCTCTAAAGTGAGAGGCCTGCAGGTAACCTTCACAGGCAGTGCAGAGTCACATGCATGCCTGCAGTCAGTCCCAGAAGCAGCAGAGAGGCTGAGGCAGGAGGATGTGAACTCAGCATTACCTTGGGCTGTCCGCTCTGTCTCAGCCCCATATCTGCCATCACCAAAGGAAGATTTAAGACTTCCACTCAGACTTGCAGAATCAGAACCTGGGCTGGAGCCCAGAAACCTACATTTATTTACCCCTTTATTGCACGCCCCCCATGTGTGGTGTATATGTACAAATATGTGCAAATATGCTTGCCCGTATGTGGGCACAGAAGTCAGAAGAGTACTTTGGATGTCTCCACCATATCTTCTTCAGACAGCATCTCTCAGTGCTCTGGGCTGCCACCAAGCCCCAGTTACCCTCCTGACTTCATCCCCCACAATTCTGGGGTTAGAGGTGTGGGAAGCTACACCTGGCTTTTTAGGTTTAAGCTAAGGTTCTGAACTCGGGTTATCATGCTTGAACAGAAAATTCTGAGTTACCCACAGAACCCTCTCCACAGCTCCAGGAACTTGCATTGAGTAATCGACATACATTATGACATACATAATAGGGGCTCACATATTTCAGACAGGGAAATAGATTCATGGGCTGATAATAAGTCTATAAATCCAGACATAGGAACTTGTTAAATTAAATAAGCAGAAGTTTTTCATTACAGATTGACTAAGTGAAGAAGGGACACAAATTCCTCCCATGGGATGTGGAAAGGCGGGACTTCCTCCAGGATGTGTGCACCATCACGTGATCAACATTAAGCAGAACCCAAGGGTTAAGTATTGCTGCTTAAGGAGGGAAGCCAGCCTTTAGAATCCTAGCCAGAGAACTTGAACTAACTGGTTGTCCTGATTCCATTTTCTATCAATAGTATCAGCAGCCTCTGGCTCCAGACTCAAGTTTCACGTAATCCAAATCTCATCTTTCCCAGACAAAATCCCTGGAGGTAAAACAGCAAAAGAAATGAGAAATACTGACTGCGTAATATTGGCCCAGAGGTAGCATGGGATAGGGAGATAGAAACTTGGTTGCTTTACCCACTAGTCATTGTGTGATATTTGGTTGGTGCAATGAATCTTCCCAAGGTGCTCCCTCTGCTCAATCTCTGTCTTGAGACCTACAGTGTCTTAACTCTTTGCATGATGGCCAGACAAGCCAGATTTAGGGCCTCCTGGACCTCAGTTCTTTCCTATGATCCAGTCAGAAGTTAGAATGCCTATCTCTGTCACAGTGGTTAAGGGTACAAACTTGGGATCAGATAATTCACACTGTCAATCCCCAGATCTGTCACTCAGCAGCCTTTCAACGTGGAGCCCACTTTGCCAACTCGAGGAGAGTTTGCTTCATTGTTCAAACTGGTATCATACCAAACTAGCTACACAGAATACGTGCAAGGTTTCAGATTTGTGTCTGACTTACAGAAGAGCTCAACGACTGTAGTTACTTTATTTCATAAAATGTTTGTGATATTGGATTGAACCTGGGTCCTTGCAGATGCTAAGCAAGTACTTGGCCCCAGCCAACTAGTGCTTTCTTTTCGTTAAAGCAAAGAGTCACATTTTCAAAAGGCTCTGGAAACTAGTCTCTCCCCTTAGAGTCTTCTCTCTTGGAGGAATGCCATGATGGAAGGGTCGCTTTTATGTCAACTAAAATGGCGTGAAATTTAGACCATCATTGATTGCAGTAATGTGCTTAGCATATTCTAGCATATTCGATACCAGGACATAGCCAAAGTTTAGGTAAAATCCGGATCTCTGGCACCTCCTACAGGCAAGACCTGCCATCTCTCCATCACACCAATTATACAGATCAGAAAAGGGGGAAAGCAGAGAGATTTCCTCAATGTGGCCACACTGAGAAGGACAGACAGAGATGCCAAGTGACCTCACAGACAGGAGTCATTCAGTGTTTCTTGCTCTTCAAATCTTTAGCATCTTGTGAGCCCTTTACACACAGTAGGTACAGAATAACTTTTTTTTTTTTTGAACTATGAATGCTGGTAATGCTACATTTTCTTGTGTTTGCTATTTTCAAAATGTCCAGGGGAAATGAGTATCATCTACATTTTACCATCAAGCTTTGCAAAGTTCTTTTGAGTGTCTATAGCTACACAGCTATTGAATAGCAGAGTTGAGATTTGAACCTGGGACTCTTTGGTTCTTTTGCATTCCACACACCGGCGCACACAGCTGTACCATATTTTGCACACACCTCTGACTTTAAATTTTATAATGCATAATTAAAGAAGTACCCTTAGCAGGCCCTGTTCAAGTTTGTTTTCATCCCGAATTCAAGTTGGAAAGAGTTTTGGCATCGGTGACTGTCACATTCATTAGGAGCGTTAAAGCCATCTGCAGTTCTATTGATATTCATCATCCCTGCTAAATCATTTACACCATCAGGAAATTAGTCTAGAATGACACTCCCTTTCAGAGAAAGGGACCAGGAAAATCCAGAGAGGCAAGATGGGGAAGGGAATAGAGGGCAGGTAACTGCTCCAGGCCCCACTGCCAGGGGAGCAGGCGAGCCGCTGTCATCCATAGGTTGAAGATATAAAAACCGGGCCACGGTGGGATTTTCATTCATATGGCCACACAATCCAGCGCTTGGCAAGTCACTGAGCGCGCACAGCCAACCATCTGTTTCAAAGCCTCTTGCATTTTCCCATTCATGTAGCCATTTAATCTGCCGTTGGCACGCTTGAGAATAAAATTCGTGAGGCTCGCTGAGAAATTCGTGTCCTAGAGAAGCTCTGACTGAGATAAACTCGGGCTTTGCTTACCCCACTCGCTGCAGGAGCTGCAAAAAGGCCCCTGGTCCCACGGGTCATTTCTAATCAAAAATTATCCCTACTCTGGACACCAGGGGGAGCTCCACACAAAAATGTTAATTTGAGAGAGCAGCAGAGGTGCTGGAGACCTCTCTGAGTACAGGATTCAGTCTTGGCTGTCTTGGTACTTGGGAGAGGAGTTGGAGGTGAGGGTGTGCATGTGTGCTTTTTCTGGCTTTGAGTGGAAGAGGCACGGAAAGTCTGACTGATTGGCTGAGTTGTCTCACCCTGGGGCAACATGGGTTTAAGAACTCAGGAGCCCATATTATCTCAGAAACTTACAGAATATTTTGCAATTCCAGGTTATCAATCAGCCAACACCTCTACCCACCCCCATCCACCTGTGGACCAAACTCAGACAGTTGCACCTGCAAGGCAAGCTCTCTACACTAAGTTGAGTCTGCTTCAACTAAAGATCTTTTATTAATAACATACATCTCAAAAACGTATATCTATACATATCTGGCCACCTTGAAATTTCTGGTAGCAAAGTCCCAAACACCCATGCTTCCTACACAGTCATGTCTCAGAAGATTTGACCCTTTATACATTTTCTGGTGTCCGTGGGTTTAGACCCCTTGACGACATTTGAACCTTAAACAAAGTGTAAAGATGAGTCAGTGAGTCAGACTTAAGTTCTAGACAGGCGCATCAGAGAAATAAACAACCGAGAGCAGCTTTCTGCTCTGGTCATCTGGATTTCAGAGTTACTGCTCAGAAACTGCACCACAGTCTAAATCAGCCTGGTCATCAATACCAGTTGGATTTCCAATCAAAGAGGAATTGAGTTTACTTTAAAATTTGTGTTTTCCAGACTTGCCCAGTTTTAGAAACTGCCTTGGCATTGGTTCTTAAACTTGACTGCACACCCGATGTCACCAGCACACCCCAGAAGCCCCAGTACCTGGGTGTTTCTCCAAGGCTGATTTAATTGCTCTAGGATGCACCCCACGTTCCAGATAGTTCCCTGCCTCAAAGGGTTTAATTTCAGATTCCACTCTACAATGATTTGATAATCAACACGTGTTTAATAGAACCTGTGCTGAATTTTTCCTAGGCTAGCAATATGTGTCCCGATACTGTCCTGTGACACTAGGCAGAAGCAGCCACCAAACAGACATGGCAACCCAAGGGAGGGCACCTGCCACTCTATAATGGGCTGTGCTGCTGAGCGAGGGTGTCAGAGTTAGGCTTAGTGTGCACATTTTAAACGTACAATATGCTCAGCTTACAGTGGGCTTATCAGTTGTGACCCCATTGTCAGCTGAGGGGCATCTGTATTCCACAGCCTCCCTAGTGGCTCAATTATGCAGCCCAGTTTGAGAATGATTGTGGAGGAAGCCTGTCAGAAGCGTAGATAGATACCCAGGTCCAATCTAGACCTACTGGATCAGGATTTTCATAGGAGATCTGGGAAGCTAAACTGCTTGTGTGTGTGTGTGTGTGTGTGTGTGTGTGTGTGTGTGTGAGGGGGGAGGGAGAGGGAGAGAGAGAGCAGTGTTTTATGTGCATAAATACATGAGTGTTCAAATATGGATGTGTGTATGTGCATGTGTGTGGATGGATGGCCACATATGTAGAGGTTCAAAGTTGATGTCAGATATCTTCCTTGATGGCACTCCACTTTATTTATTGAGGCAGGATCTCTTGGTGAACCCAGAGTTCCTTAACGCTGGACACTGTAGCCAGCTGGCATGTTGCAGTGATTCTGTTTCCTGAGTACTGGGATTACAGGAGGCCACCATGCCTGCCTAGCATTTATGAGGGTACTGAGGACACTAACTGTAGGGCCTGATGCTTGTTCGCAGACACGTTATTCACTGAACTATCTCCCAGCCTTGTGGCCAACTTTAGAAAAATCTGTGGTGCAAGCATTCTATGGACTGAGCTGAACGACCTTCCCCTTCCCTTGTCCCAGGAGACTGTAATTCTCGTCTGTCTCCGTGGCACGAGCACAGTCCTGCTGGAGTTGTGGCTGAGGAGGCTTTTGCTGGTCTGGGGCCAAGTCCAGGCTCCCTTCCTCCCCCTGCCGCCCATCTACACATGTGGATGTTTCTATAAATCACTTTTGATCTGTGGTCCGTACTCAGGAAGTGCTCTGACTGCTTACTCGTGTAATGATGGAGTGGAGGAAAGGTCTAATTTTGGACGGACGGTGGCTTGGGCAGCACCACACTCCCCGGGAGTCTGACTTTCCTCAGTGCAGTCGCCTCCCTGCCCTGGCAGCTGCTCACCACAGTCACACAGGCAGTCCGAAGCACTCTATCCATCACAGCAAATTAACTGGTGCGATCTGCTCCAGAGAATGGTGGGAGAGCCTTGCTCCTGGCAATCTTTGCAGAACATTCTTGAAAAGCAAGAGAAAGGCCAGGTAAGGAGGCAGAGCTTAGCAGGTCTGGGCTATTGAATCAATTAGTGAGGCTTCCCCCAGTCCCTGTGGTTTACAGGCAGACCGAGGAAACAGGGCTTCGGAGGGCTGCTACTACACAGACTACATTATCCAGTGGTATGTGTTATCGCCCAGGTTTTACTGCTGTAATAAATCCAGGGGACGGGGTTAACATGTGTGAGATGCCATACACAGCACCAGGCTCTGATTGCATTATTCCATGTAATTTAGTCAGCAGCTCTAGACCATCATTAATCCCATTTTACAAATGAGCAAACTGAGATTGCCCGGTTCATCCGGCACCACGTGGGGAAGGAGAAACAGGAAGCTGACAGGCCTCTTACCCCCACTTTACTATACCCAGAATCATATGGCACTGGAAACACAGAGACTATGGATGAGCAGGTTTATTTTGGCTCACAATTGGTGGCTATGGGAATGTCGTTGTGGTGGGGGCCTCAGGCAGCTGGTCATAAAGCTTCCATGGTCAGGAGACAAAGAGCTGAAATGCTAGTCCTCAGCCTGATTTCCCCTTTTTATCCAGTCCAGGAGCCTAAGCCATGGAACTGTGCCACCCACATTTAGGTTAGGGTGAGCCTTTCCACCTCAATTAGCCTAATCTAGGAAATCCCTCATACAACACAGCCGGAGGTCTGTTTCTATAGTGATTCTAAATCCTGTCAAGTTGGCAATCAATATCAACCATCCCCATCGTAGGCAGATGCTGAGGCTGAGCCCTTCTCCCGGGAGGGAGTGTCCCCCTTTCTGCAAAGGGCTAGGATTTCCATCTGGATCTCTGCCTCACCTCAAAAAGGGGAAGAGCAGGGGCATTGATCTTCTTGGCTCCAACATGCGTTTGAGTTATGTTCCTGGGAAGAGGAGAGTTAATTCTCCATGAGATTCTTTCCCCTATGAAAGGACACACCGAGGCTGCCTATATCTGCTCAGGTCTGAGGCTATTCAAATCAGAGGGACTTCTACCATCCTGCCAGTCTGATGGCAGAGGGACTTCTACCATCCAGCCAGTCTGATGGCAGAGGGACTTCTACCATCCAGCCAGTCTGATGGCAGCGCCTTGATGCCATCTGGTGCTTTGTTTGCGTGGTTTGGATATTGGATATACTGGATGAAGGCAGAGGTTGGATAGCCTAGAGGATGTCCGCTGACCAGGACGAGCAGCCACAGTCAGTTCTAAGCCAGACCTTGGGTTATTCAGGAACCAAGATTTGCAGCGATTTGAGAGATGAAATACGAATGTCAAGCTAACCGAGTTCAGATGAACTGTAAGTAATTTTTAAGAAGATTATTCCATGTGGTTATTTGCTGTCCACCTCAAATTCAAATGTGATGAAGTATGCAGAATTTGTATTTATTAAGTCTGTCAATAAATTGTTTATGTCTGGGGTTGTGTGGCCTCTTAGGCGGTGTGCTAGCCCTTCAGAACGTAGCTTTAACTAGCTTCTATCTACACCTGTGGGGTCCATCCTGAGAGCTGCAGCATATTTATCACTAATTGATGCTTGAAAACAACATGCCACAACAACAACGACGACAACAGCAACAACAACAACATTAGAAGCTTGCTATGCACGAGGAATGACAGGCAGTCAAACCCATGGTTGTTACGGACAGAGGAAAGGCATGGCTGACCTCACATCCTGACACTGCCAGATATTCTTCAAATCATGCCCGTGAAGCTGAGCCTCAGCTTAGTCACTGTGACTCTCGGTCTTGAAAACAAACGATTTGGATTACAGACAAGTTTTGGCCTATTAATAGCCTGTTGTCTAGGCCAGTCTGTGAGTTCTACAATATAGGCAGGCACCATATTTTCCACACCAGAAAGCAACCCATCTTCCTTTCAAGATACTGCTTTAGTAGGGAAATGCGCCTTGCACCTGAACTTGGAGAGCAAGACCAATTCATTCTTTTTCAGATCCCTGTAAAACTCGGGCCCTTTCCTCAAGGCCCTTTCCATCTCATGAGTTTTAGAATGGAAGAGTGGAAGGGCTGCTCCCAGGAAAGCCTCCATTGGCAGCCTGGGGTCACAGAGGAGACACTGCTTCTGGTGGAGAGGAAGCCTCTTGCCTGAGGTGGTTCCGGAGCAGGAAGATGGAGGTTGGGATTGTTGTGTCAAGAGAAGAGCTGAGGACCGCGAGGAAAGACGGCTGCTGCCCACGGTGGGAAGGGAGTCTTGGCAGTGCATATCATTCCGACTCGGATGGGTCAGCTTTCTGTGGTTTTAGGACACCGAGCCAGCTAGTTTAGTGTCAACTTGACACAGTTAGAGTCATTTCTAGAAGAGGGAGCCTTGATTGAGACAATGCCCTCACCAAATCAGCCTGTGGGCAGGCCTGTGGTGTTATTTTCTTGACTGGACTTCAAGCTATAAATGGGATAAACCCTTTCCTCCCCAGATGGCTTCTGGTCATATTATCCCAACAATAGAAATTCAACTAAGAGAGGAAAAGGAGCCAGGGAGACTGACAGACACAAGGGGCTAATTGGAAAGGGACACGCATTTCTGGGAGTGAAGGAGGTGCCCAGGGACCCCCAGGGAAACCCCGTGCACAGCAAGATCCTGTGAGGAGGAAGCGGAAACGCTGGCGGGAAGTGGGAGGAGCAGCCCCAGTGTTCTCCTTCTTCGCCCGCTCTTGCTCCTCACCCAGGAATTCCCAAGGACTGCGGCACATTTAACGCTGGAGACTGTTCCTGAATCCTGGATAAACCGATGAGCTCAACAAGCCCCATGTCAGAAGAGATTTTGTAACAATTCATATGACCCTAAACCCAATTCTGAAATTAACCAAGCAGTCAATGATGCAGTGCCTAATGGGCACAGGGGCAGCCCCGTGTCAGGTATTGATGAATTCAGAGAGTCACTTTGTATCAGAGACGCATGAGTCATGAGCTCAGCCTTCCAAGAAGGTTCGCGAAGGGGGAGCCCGGGGAGAGTGAATGCAATTATCTAAAGCAATGGCAGCTTCAATAAAGGATGACAAGGGGACAGCCAATGAAAGAGATACTGGAGCATCTGATTAAGACCCTGCAGGTAAAAACAATAGTGATCACTCTCTGGCTTCCTCTGGGGGACGTAGACTGGACAATGTCTCTCTCTCTCTCTCTCTCTCTCTCTCTCTCTCTCTGCTCTGAGGGCCTCATGGAAGCTCACAACGAAAGAAGCCTTGCTGACCTTTAACTTTAAAGCATTTAATTAATTAATTAATATATTGTATGTACATGTGCGGGCAAGCCCATGGCATATGGGCATCAGAGGACAACTTTCAAATCTCTTCTTCCCATCGTCGTGTGGTTCCTGGGAATGGGACTTGAGTCCTCAGGCTTCACAGTGAGAGTCTTCACTCACTGAGCCGCCTCACCGGGCTCACTGCTGATCTTCAATCCACAATCAGGTGTGTGCAAAGCACAGGGATTGTTCAAAGCCATGATTAAAGAACTAACGAGGCTAGTTTTGCAATTCAGATGAAATGGTTTTCCTAAAGTAGGACACAGGCACACACACACATACACCACACACACACACACACACACACACACACACACTGACATCAGCTTTTTCTAGAGCATATGCCTAGTGAGGCTGTTGACAGCTTCCTGTTACACACAAGCACCCTTGAGGGGAAGAGAAAAAAAACAAGTTTTTTTCACCCCACACCCCAGTATGATGCCCCAAACAGGTTTCCCAAGAAGGGCTGTGACCTATAGCTTGGAACCCACAGAGGGTCCCAGTCTTAGCCGTGTGGTTGCTACCTCCCCTCTCATTGACAGGTTCACAGGCTGTGAGTATGAGCAAGGCACTCTGAGAACCTGGAGAACCAGGAATCTGGGAAGAGACTGTCCCTCAGGCTTGTTGGTGGCTGGGCGTGTTGGACCGTGTGGGGGGGGGGACTGACTTCCGCTGTCAGTTCAACACAGGCCAGAAGGCTAAGCTAAGGAGCTGTGACAAAGTATTGCAGGATGTCCATCCAGGTAGCCATTTCTGTGGAGTGAGGAGAGACACAAGACCCTTCACACACACACACAGACACACACACACACAGACACACACACACACACACACACACACGTTGATACAGTGTGGGCCATAGATGGGCCATGGCTGTTTTACAGAGGGCGAATTCCAATTACCCATAAGAAGGCAGGAATGACTTCTCTGCTTGTGGGTGGGCCTGGCTGGCTGCCCAGCACTGTGCTGAATGGGTTGTGTTCTCTGCCTAGGTGTTGGGTGGCCACTTGCCAGTCCTTGATTTCTAGGTGAATCACCCCGAGGACGGAACCACAAGCACAGCTGTTTCTAACCCGCCTTTCCACCTCTCTGCACGTGTGTGAGTATGACAGCCTCTCAGGTCAAATGTCCACTCCCGCTTCCCTGAACTCTGAGGTTGAGACCTGGTCATATTGCTTCAAGTAAGTCAATAAAGGTTTGCGGCCACAGAATCCTCTGTTCCGTCTCTATGAAAAAACGGAGGGCTTTGTCCTCCACAGAGTCACATATGCCTAATAAGAGAGGAACTAGAAACAATGTTTGTTTGTTTGTTTGATAATGTTTATTATGATTGTCTCTGAAAACAAATTCCCAAAGAGTCATAGGGCTTCCCCCAAACCCCTGCTCTCTGGGGTCAAGGACGGAGGCACCAGACCCCGGCTGTGGCCCCCAAAGATTTAGTGGTTACCATTTGTTCCTCACAAAGCCTTCACTGGTTAGCTCAGGTGTCGTGAGGGACAGTTCCCAGCATCTTGGGAACCCATTGTCTTAAATAGTAGCTTTCTTTTCACGGTCTACATCTTCTTGGATTCATCAAGGGAGGGAAAATTAAGGAACTGAAACAAAAATCAACACTGACTGCCCTACACTCGTCTTGTCTGCGTCCGTAAGGGGGTCCTAGATCCTATCACTGGACAGATGAAGAAATTAGAACCAGGGAGGTGGATGGCTAATAGAAGGTTTCCAACAGGGTCTCCAGGGCTCAGGGGTAGTCTTCCCAGCCCTGTCTAGCAGCTCTGCCACTGCTATCCCACACCGTATCGTAGCTCTCTTCTCTGCTTGTTTTAAACCGAAATTAGGAAGGATTGTGGGAAAGGGGATTCAGCCAATCACTGGCTCTCCTATGTTTTGAGCTAGAGACTCTTTATTGAACGGAACCTTTTGTTTCTAGGAGAAAATTAATAAGTTTATTGAGAATGACTTGGGAACGGTTGTCACAGTCATTTGTGGTGTTTATGATAGAACGCCTCAGACTGATGATTTATTGCAAATGGAAGTTTACTTCTGACCACTGTGGAGCCTTGGAAATGCAGGATCAAGACACTATAGAGTGGGTTGTATATCAAGGGTAGTGTTCTATGGCGGGGAAGAGGATTGTGTCCACCAGTGGTGGAGGTAGAAGGGCAGGGGAAATACACCGCATGCTGTTTCTTTGACAATAAATCTTTATGACATAAGTCCATAAGGTTGCATATCATCATGGCGGCAGCCCGGGGCGGGGAGGGGCGGGAGGGTTTCCTCCAAGCTTCCGTAGCTGGATTGATATTAGATGCTACTCACTGGATTGGTTTCTTTTCTTGCCACTGTGGTGAAATAAGTAACAGAAATAACTTAAGGAAGGGTTTATTCGGACTAATGGCTTCCTCGTGGAGATGGTGACTCCGGTCTATAGTGAGGTGACCTGCGTACATCTCGGCACAGCAAGAAGCACCAAGAGCATGTAGGCTGGACCGAGGCCAGGCAGTCCCTTGTACGGCCTGCCCCACAGCGGCCAACTTCTTCCAGTTCAGTTTCACCTTCTAAGGGTGCGGCAAGCTCTTCAAACAGAGCTTCCATCTGGGAACCAAATGCGGAAACACACAAAGGAGCACTGAGGACATTTCACATCCAAACCACGGGGTCACCCCTGCTCAACCCGGGAGCTAAATTAGAACCACTGATCATTTGCTCCAAGCCCTGTAATAGATCCTCTCAAAAGACTCATTTGCCTGTCTCATTACCCTTCTCACCCTGGGGTGAGAGAGAGGAGAGGAGAGGAGAGGAGAGGAGAGGAGAGGAGAGGAGAGGAAAGGAGAGGAAAGGAGAGGAAAGGAGAGGAGAGAGGAGAGAGGAGAGGAGAGGAGAGAGGAGAGAGGAGAAGGGAGGAGAGGAGAGGAGAGGAGAGGAGAGGAGAGGAGAGGAGAGGAGAGGAGAGGAGAGGACAAAGGAGGGGAGGGGAAGGGAGGAGAGGGGAGGGGAGGAGAGGAGAAAGGAGGGGAAGAGAGGGGAGAGGGGAGGGGAGGAGAGGAGAAAGGAGGGGAGGGGAGGGGAGAGGAGAGGAGGGAAGAGGAGAGGAGAGAGACAGATGAGAGAGACAGAGACAGAGAGAGAGAGAGAGACAGACAGACACAGACACAGACACAGACACAGACACAGACACAGACACAGACACAGACACAGACACAGTGACACAGAGACAAGAGACACAGAGAGAGGCCCTTTCCAGAGGGTTGAATGCCAAGCAACTTGGATTGATTCTAATAAAGTTAAACTCATAGTATATTCACCCTCTCATGTGTGAGATATTCAGCCAGCCATGTTCTAGATTGTACCACATCCTAGATCCTAGAAAAGCAGGGTCTGACAGCCGTGCTTTACAACTGAGGGTGTATGAGACACACATTGTTAGGTACCAGACTGTGTGTTAACCATGATTTTTTTTCTCCTGTATGATCCATCATAGCTAGTAGGTATTCTTTCCGTTTTACAACTATGAAGAAAACCCAAGGCACAGTATCCTGTTGCTCTGCTCCATGGTGTCTTGCAGTAGGCATATCCATGTTATACCTCTTGGGAGGATACCCTCCTCGTCTTCCTTACCCCACCCAGCCCAGCGCTGTGCATAGCACATGGTATCCACTTGCTATATTGCTTGTCATTTCAGCGGGATGCAGGAATTCGGTAGCCCGTTATGTTTTCTTGCAATTGGCTATTCTCACCTAGGAACTAGTGTCACACTCTGCAGATTTAGCCTGAAGTGACAGAGGACACCTATATCCGTGGCAGAATAAAGCATCCTGCAGTCCCCCGATGGACACATGGAAGAATCGATTACTCGCCAGATGGGATGGGACAGTCCTCCATGGCCTGGCCATTTGTGGCTCAGGGCTCACTGTTCTTCTACCCTATGCCTCACTGACCGCTATTCAGATGGCAGTGAGTGGAAGGGAAAGTGGATGGCTTAGGGGGGATAAAAACATTACGGGGATCTGTAACTGGACGTTTACTGGAGGCTCGGGCTGATTAAAGGACCATCACTGAAAGAAAGAATCAGCGCTGTTTAACTTTATAGTCATACCAGAGAGGGCAAGGCCAATCCGCCCCACCCTCAGTGGTTGTGTGTGTGTGTGTGTGTGTGTGTGTGTGTGTGTGTGTGTTGTGGAAAGAACAGGGGACTGTAGGCTCCTATTAAGGATGGTATTGCGTCCTGTCTCTCACGGCGATAATCAGCAGTCTCCCCGTCACAGAGACCTAGTTTCGCATGTCGCTCTGCCACTTAAAATCCAAATGACCCCTGTCCAGAAACTGGTTCTGAGACCTGGTTTTCACATCCGTTAACAAGGTGTGACGCGTCTATATTTCAGGGTTGATTCCAGGAATAGACGAGGCTCTGTGCGCAGCCAGCCGGCCCAGGACTTAGCACGGGTCTTGTGGAAGGGAGGAGTCAGAGCCACATTATGACCTGCGCGAGCCTGGAGCCGGGAGGTTGCCAGGCTTCGCTCTGATGCTCCTCTGTGAAGGCTGTGAGCTCGTGGGTCCCCTTCTGCTCAGCGCCCCTCCCCCCTCAGGTCCCGCAAGTCTTCCGTGTGTCCAAGAAAACTGTCTGAAGAGGGCCCGGAGGGCCTGGAAGCTGCAATGTGCAGTCCGTTTTGAGGCTGTGAGGAGTACAATACTGGTCGGTTCCTGGCAATCTGTATTAAAAAATTATACGTTTTGATAGTTCTTAAATTGTGGAGAACCGAACTACCACCACTTGGGGACTGAGGTTGCAATTGGCCCTCACTGTATTCTCAGGTGTTCCATGAGGTCCTTCTCATTCTTTTGTTTTCCTCTAGGAGGCTTCTTTCATTCCTTTCGCTATACCCTGAACGGCACAATCCCCCTTCAGCATTGCATTAAGAATCTCTCTCGTATTTGTTTTTAAAAATGATTCATTTATCTTTATTTTATGCACACTGGTGTTTCTCCTGCATCTATGCCTAGGTGAGGGTGTCACATGCCCTGGAGCTGGGGTTACAGACTGTGTCTGTAACTGCGAGGTGTTGTGTGCTGCAGGAATTGAACGTGGGTCCTTTGGAAGAGCGGCCAGTGCTCTTAAATGGTGAGCTGTCTCCCCAGCCCGCAAGAATCTCTGGCTGCTCTGAGCCCATCCACACTTTCGCTCTGCAGATGAGACCAACAGAGGTCAGATGAGATTCAGTAACTTGTCCTTTATGACAACTTACAGGGTATCCCATTACGGAGAACGAGAGGCAGATTCCAGGGAGAGACCTGTCCAGGTTTCAGCCAAAAGAGCCTATTTCCAGGACATGTTCCCAGCATCCCTTCACACATCTCTTGTGATGGTGGATGTGTTCACATGCACCCTGTGCTTAACTGTTGTATCTTTTCCTTCAAAATAAGTCTGGACCTTTTCTTGAATCAGTTTTTTTTTTCATTAAGGCATTTTATATCATTACTTTAGTGACAAAGTATATCACTTGGCATTAATATGCTATAACTAAAGACAGTTCAAAATAATACAGTTGTGTAGAATTCTGATTATATTAGTGGGGCAAAGAAAATAAAGCAAAAATCTGTTCTCTTTGACTAGAAAAGAGAATGGCAAATTCAGAGGTACCTAATACACGGAAAGACTAAACCAAAGTGTGTTTCAGAGCAGCTATCTACAACATCATGTATTACTGAGAATTTTCCTCTGTGGGATCACTAGTGTTGTTCAGAGTCTGAGATTCTGTGGTCCAAGGTGCTGCCACACCAGATACCAATGTCTCCCTATAACAGCGGATGCTTCTTTTCTTGTACGGTCAACCCCACCAGGGATATTAAACCCCCCCAAAATACTTCTGGATATTTTGCTTTGCCACCAAATATTCAACTCTCCTCTGTTTTCACAGTAGAACACACGCATGGGATTTAAGCATAAATTTAGCACAATTTCTGTAAGACTATTCTGTTCACCTCAGAAGTATTGTCAATATAATTTTAGATAATGAGTCAGAGAAGTTGATCTTAGCAGTGGAAGAAAAAAAAACCCGTAATTTAAATTGCCAATATACAGATACTTTCGGTTCTTGAAAGCCACTGCCAACTGTGCCTGCCGGAAGTTAAATTCTCAATAGCTTGTTATGATTGATGCAAGCATTAGTCATTTAAAAAAAAAAAGTCTTGAACTAAGTAATTTGCATCCAAAGGATGACATCAGCAACACCATGGGTTTGTTGTTGTTTAGGGGAGTGGTCACTAGATGGCGCACTTGCAATTCAAAACTTAAAAAAAAAAAAAAAAAAAAAAAAAAAAAAAAAGGAAAGAAAGAAAGAAAAGAAAGAAAGCAATCTCAGCCTCCGAGGAACAAGACTGCTACCAAAGCATCTATTGTACTTACAAAGCTGCAAGTGCACGAGCAAGAAGGCACCACTTGCCCAGAAGATGGTATTTTCTTTCCTCCCAGACTTTGATATGCCTCTCGCTCTCTCCTCAGGACAGGTCACTCCTCTCCACAGGCACTGTTCCTGTGTGAGTTCGCCTTTTGAAACTTATTCTATTCCTAGCCCTGTGACTGAGTAAAAAAATCTGTTCCTTAAGATGTGGCTTCTTTCTTCCTCCGGCCTTGACACCACTCGCTCCGGAGAACTAAGGCAGTGCATCTTCTAGCTGCATTCCGGATGCTAATCCAAGGTGGTCGGCGAAAGCCCGTTGATTTGTAGAGCGGTCCTTCTCCTTCATGAATTATATGCCATCTTTATTCTCCCTTATGATGGTGGCAATAAATCGTCCTTAAAAAAATTTTTTTTAAAAGAAAGTCTGTATCAATGGAGTGGTTGTTCTTGTAGCAACTCTTTAAATATGGTCGTAATGAATAAATACATGAGCCCCGGCTCTCTTCTCGGAGTGAGGACAGGAAGTCGGAACAACACCTGTGTGTGGTCGATTCTAAAACAATAGAATACATTGAGACTTCTGCAGCAAATCAGGGAGTTTATTTGCAAGTTCTAATCCAGGGCTAACCTGTTCCCCCTCCCCCCACCCCTCCTACCCCCAGATTAATGGTGTGTGTGTGTGTGTGTGTGTGTGTGTGTGTGTGTGTGTTGGTGTGGAATACAAGGGAAGGACTGAACTAAAATATGAACTCATTTTGTTTCTACACCAGTTCAGTGTTTCTGTAGACCACGAGACACAGAAGAGTCTCTCTCTCTGACTGGGGCTCTCTGGCTGCAGCCACAGGACCTAGGCCCCTGGAGCTCTGTCCCCAAGTGGCCTCCCCTAATTTGCTAAATAACCTTGGGCAAGTCTCTTAACCTTTGCAAACCCGGCTTCTCTTTCTACTGAAGGGGGAAGCCGAGAGCTGTCTCTTCCCGATTCTCCCGGACATCCTAAGGATTAATGAAGAGAGAAGGGCAGCCAGGTGTCCAGTGTGGTTCTCAAAGAGGTGCCTCTAACCCTCACATGAGAGTCGTAAAAATAAACAGAATCAATCCACACTGGCAATCCGGGCTGAAGCCAAAAGGGCTTGTCATTCTGTGGGTTTCCATTTTTTTCCATTCCTCATAGATGGTTAGCACGGGCAAAACAAAACAAAATACCCAATAATGCCTTTATTTGCCAACATTCCCACTGGAGTTTTATTTAACACTATTAGTATGGATCTATAAGTGAAATGATTTTAAACATTCCAAAGACTTGAAAGAAGAAACAAAAACAAAGACAAGCCACGCAAACTGGCTCTGCCTTAACACACTGGTTATTCTCACCTAAACCTAAGAGAGGCCGGAGCTTCATGGACAATTAGCGTTCTGTGGCTGACAGTAATTATCACCATCCAAGGCTTCGCCTGTCCCTCTTAGGAGGAAATATATATTCATGCTGCAGAATCCCAATATCAAGACTTTTTGGGCAGAACCCCAAATGCAAGGAAAAGATCGATTTTAACCTATTTTAAAACATTTGATCTAATTTGATATTTCTCATTTTCAACGGCTTCCAGCAAATAGATGAAAATAAATGTCTTGTCACACGTTGTGCTGTGGACTATGCCTTTGGTTTTCAAAGACTCTGGAAAACGGGAGGAGAATCCTCTATTAGTGGCGTGTGATGCCTCAGTATTTTCCAGCTGTCATTGTTCAAAGGTCTATTTTTTTTAGAGCCTTGTGGGATGACCAACTGGATTATTTGTTCTAACACGCTGTAAGTGATCTGTGTCTCAGAGTCCTTTGGCTGTAATGATAAAAAGAGGCGGGCCACAGTGGGGAGCAGGGGGCCTTCTTCAGTATTTGCAGGGTGTATATGAGACTCTATGCCTCCTTTCCGGACAGACATCTAATCCTGATATCTAAAGAGAAGGAAGAAGAAGAAGAAATTATCAGGATTATGCTGCTGCCCCTTTCTCTCCTGAAGTCTAATTATTGTAGTGGCCTGCTGCCTTGATTAAGGCTTTCCTCCCTAAATAATTAATTTGCCTTTATACAAGTATGTTTGCCTCTTACAAATCTTAACACATAGCACAGCAGACCCAGGCTCAGCAAACCTACTTTCCAACACATAAATAATTGCCTTGGAGTAATTAACAATTAACCTTGGTAAAAGGAGGGCTAAACATTAGTATACTATATTAATTCAATACAGATATTAGCTATTTAGTGTTGGAAATGTTATAAGCCCATAATCACTCATAAACTCACATGGTTATTGAGTTCGGTTAGCTGGGATATGTTCACTAATACAGAGGAATGTTTAGTGTGAATATTTAACCAATTTACTTCAGTTCTTTTCACACACATTATGTCAAACAGACTTCTTTTGAAAACCTTAGAGTTAAGAACAGAGCTTGAAAATGGGAAGGGCTTCCAGATTCCTCCACATGCTTCTGTAGCAAAGAGAAAAACCAACCAACACTCACCAGTCAAACAGCAAATGGATAGAATCGTCTCCCCAAGTCAAGAACTTGGATGCAAAATACACGTGAACATGACCCCAACCATGGGGCTTCCGGGTATGGCATAGGTAGGCAGAGTTATTTATAAGGGAATTTGTTAAGAAGAATCTTGGGTTTCCTACTCTTTGTCTCTCAAAATCACCGTTTGTTCCGGGAAGCAGGGTCTTAATGCCATGCCAGGCTTCCCACTTCCAGCTTGGCCATAGAGCCAAATCCCGCCAGCCCACAATCCCATCCCTTCCAGTCAGCCAAGGGCACGTGGGCAGCAGGGGAGGGAAAGAAGGGATAACAGTTGGGCCAGCCTCTACCTCTCCAGGGCTTTGGGCCCTAGGAGCTCTATGAGATCCACACAACAGTGCCTCATACCAGTTCCTTCTGGTCACAAGTGTGACCTCACATTGGCCTCCACTTTGATAATCCTCTTCACCCGCTACCATGCAAAACTTCCATTTTGTTAAGACCTTGTTTTCTAGACCAGGGAAAGGAATTATCTAGTGGAACTAGATGAGACCTGTGCATTCGAGAGAGAGTAATTCCCATTTATATCTGCTGGGCTGATGGAGCCCATCTCCCTCCCAGCCGCCAACCACACATCTGGCTCTGGGTTCTTCCCTTTAAGTATCCGTTCCCAAAGCCATCTTGACACTGTGATTTCTACATAGCACACACTCTTTCTGAACTAACAAACCAAGATCGGGTGATGCTTTTGTGGGCCTCACTCCCCACCACCCACCCCAGCCCCCCCAGCCCTGTAGTGGTTGTGGATTTTTTTTCCTCTCCTTCCTTTGCTTTATTAATGTTGATGTTGCCCCTTTCCTATTAAAACCCCCAAGGGAAATGCTACCAGGGAGAAACTGCTGCCTTGGTCTTTGAAATAGCCCCTACAGGTTTCCTTCCTGCCACCAGATTAAACCCTTAAGTACTGCAGCAGGTATGTCAAGATAGACAACAGTACGATGAAACACATTGTGCTGGACACATTTCCTCGGGCTGTAAGATTTTTCAACAGGTCAGTTTTCAGAAAATAATTGTCTTAGATTTTTTTTTTTTTTTGGTAAATTTGCTACTGTCCTAAATTGCTTTTATCTGTCCTTTGTCAAGAGCAGAGCAAGGAGAGATGCTGAATGTGTTTCTCCTGGATGAGTTATACCCTGAAGTGATTATTTCCAGCAAGACAAAGGACAAAGATGGAGAGCCAGGAATTATCATCACTGATAAGATGTATTGATTATATGTTGTTATTGGTCTGCCTTTTGTTGCTCTAACAAAAACACTTGAGGCTGTGTAGTTATAAAGGAAAACGGGGACTTGTTTTAGCTCACCGTTTTCAGGACTGTGGTTCCAGGACCTGGTGGCCCGTCTGGCCAGCATTCCATGGGGCCCTCCATGGTTGCATCTGAGAAGTAGGAAGGGAAATGACTACATGCAGCAAAGAGGTGGCCTGGAATGGCCTGTTTTAGAATGACTTAGTCATATGAGAACAAAGGAGTCCTGTGAGAAAATACAGGAATCCCTTCTAAATGTGATGCCCCAATCACCTAACCGCCTCCTCCTCCTCTACCCTTCAAAGGTTCCTCTGCTTTTCTGACACCACGATTCTATCACAGGTCTATCATATCAACTTTCAGGTCATGCACTCTAACCAAAGCCAAGAGGCAGCAAGTACCTTAGTTGTTAGACTTCTAAGAAATGGGTATGGACAGCTAACAGCCACAGACCAGGGTGGTTGGAAACTCTCTAAAGGACTCTGTTAAATGGGGAGTAAGACAGTAATACGATATAGAAAGAGAAAGGAGCAGCGAGACTCCTCCATAATTTCAGATATTCCTTGAAAATCTGAACCAGTGAAAGAAAGGAAGAGGTGGAGCACGTGGAGAAGTGGTGGAGCACATGGAAAAGTGGTGGAGCACATGGAACAGAGGTGGAGCACGTGGAGCAGCAGTGCATGGCCGGCCTCTGTGTATGTGAAATAGAGAAGCTGGGTTGTTTATTTGATTCCCTTTTTCTTTTTGCCAGATTGCATGTTTGAAATCTCCTTTTTTGATCTTCCAGTGGTCCTGGGGGAAACACTTATGAGGCAGACAAGATGTTTGCAAACTTTTTTTTATATTTCATTAAAACATAAATATGACAGGGTAGGTTGTAGACCAGATCAGTCACAAGGTAATTAGCCAAGCAAATCCACCTTTCCCTCTGCCATGATTATAGTGAGGTCATTAACCTTAATTTTTCTATCAGTAAATTGCAAATGCTTCATTTTTTTCCAACTAGCTGAGTTGGTTTTTAAAAGGGCTTTAAGCGTCTCTAGAACTCCATGCTGTATTATAATAAGATTTATAGCTCTGTACATTTTGCACAGTGATAGAAAGTTACTGCTCCACATCATCATTATTCTGAAATCTTCAGGTCTTTGCAATAATTCAAGGCTTTGACAATGAAGGATTTAGCCAAAGGATCTGGCATATTGCTCTGCTCTTATTCTGGGTAAGGTTTTGAAATTAATCCAATTGAAATTTTAGGAAACAGTGCATATATTTTCCCCATATCAAGGGCTATTATTAAAACTTTCTGCTTCTCTGTGCTTCTTAACCCTCTGTGCGTATTGAAAAACACACCCCCTCTCTCTGGTTTCTCCTAAAATAGGTTTCCGTGATCTGTATTAATGTTAGTCTCATTGGCTGGCTGCCAGTCAAAATTTGACAACAAACAAACAGTTCTGAGAGGCCAGATTCACCATATGACAAAAATGGTCATGGGGCACACACATTGTGGTGTGTTGAGTTTTAAAGCTGAAGTCTTGCTTTCACCAGAAGAGCAGCCAAATCTCGGCAATTTCTTCAGGCCACAGTGCTGCTTCCCACTGGGTCCCTAAACAACATGACCATATAGTTGGGAAATGCACAGATTCCCAAACAGAGGATAGTTTTGTGCCCGTGATTCTGAAACACAACCTCATGATTATACTGATCATAAAACAGGTCAAGGAAACACTCTTTTAGAACATCGTTAACAGTGGGGGAAGGGGAATAGCATATATTAAAAATGTGCTGTGAGCATGGTGTAGCAGGTTGAATTGTTCCTTAAAAAGATAGATTCAAACTCGACTCCCTGGTGGGTGCAATTGGGGTAAAACTTGGAATTTTTCGGTTGTGATGAAGTTCACATAAGACCATAATGAATGAGGTTGCGAACCAAATCCAATGACCAGCATCTTTATAGGCCAACGAGAGGAGAGTGAACACGGGGTCCACTAGGAAGAGGGCTCATGGGAGGACAATGTCTGGAGACACTGCAACCCAAGAAATGTCAGACTTCTAGTAACTACCGAAACCTGGCAGAGAGGCATGGACCAGGGTCTTCCTCGGAACTCCACGGAGAAAACGGTCCTGGTTTTGGACTTGTAGCTTTCTGAACTATGAAGGGATAGATTTCTGTTGACATCCCAGTCTGTGTGACCCTATTTTCGCAGGCCCAGGAAATGAATGTACATTGACCTTAAGATATTCCACATTTCACTTATAAGATACCTTGCCCCAAATCGTCTAATAGTGACGGACATTGGATCTAAACCCAGGCCTGGTAAGGGGCCCCCTCCACTCGGTGTGGACACAGCGTCTCTCCTTTCTCCCGCTGCACTGCAGAGTCTCTGGTCTCTGCTTCCTGCAGAGCCGTAGGACTGTGGCGTTGTAGATGTACAGTAAGCCTCTGACTTTTTAGCCAGTTACGGTGGTCAAACTCAAGTGGTCAGGCTTGAGCACGGTGGCTTACTAGCTGGGCCATCTCCCTGACCCCGGTGAGCTGATTTTAATCCTTGGGATACAAAGACCCCCATGGACTACCGACTCCTGACATGCTATCGAAGGTCTCTTAAGACAACAAAGTGTTGTGAAATTGTGCTTGAATTAGTTTAAGTATTTAAAACATACAAAGCTACACTAATTGAATTTCCACTTTGTTGAGACCTATATGATGTTTATGTTTACTGCTGACCTGTGTACTATAATTAAGATTCTAGGACAAACAACATATCCAGGGAAAATTACTCTTGCTTTTAGTTTTCAGTTAATACTATTTCCCCCCCCAAAGGATTTAAGTTTTGTTTCTTAAAACTTATGTATAACTGTCCAATAAAGATTTCTCTGACCCATTATGCATGATATCAGCTAATTACTGCAAAAAAATTTTTTTTGGTGTTAAAATTTCTGAATTTGAAAACAAAAACTTCACAACACTTGATAGACATGGCCCAATTTTCTAGGTGCAGAAGTTACTAGAAATGATCGGGTTTTTTTTCCTGTAAGGAAAAGGTATCACAAGGACAGGTATCACAAGTTATGAAGGAAACACAACAAGAACTTGGTGCTTCTGGGGAAGAGAGGCTGGCTCAGGAGGACACTTGGGGCTGTTATTATTTTTCTCGCCTGTGTGGCAGACAGGGCACGCTATAGTACAGGAGGATGGTCTATAGGAAACCCCTCAGTTGCCTTGAATGTCCTGAGAAGAGCAAGGCCTGCCTTACATCTCGGTGAGACTCAGAAGGAACGAGACTGCTGGTCTAAACACATTCCCCATCCTGTAGCTTAGAGCAAAAGCTAGCCAGTGGCTCCCTTTTCAAGATCAACACCACCAAAGCATAGTAACATAGGCTCAGCAAGCTGTACCATTGGCTGCCACCACTCCATGAGGCAGGAGGATTACTGAAAAGGAGTCTTAGAGCAGAGTGGTACTTGCTTGGAGACTCGGGCTCCATAGTCTAGGTATTCCTGGTGTTGTTAGCGCCATGGGGCCCTTCGGATCTATCCCCAGCCCAGCTCACCACATGGCATCTCTACTGCTACGTTGGAACATACCGTCTCTCTCTCTCAGCTCTATTTGTACTGTGATCTCCCTGCACATTCCGAAGTCCAAGCTCAGGGCAGAGGATTCGGCCTGGCCTTTCTCCAGCAGCCTGTGGCCCAGGTCTAGCATTTTGAGCTGTGCATCATTGGCGCATTACGCATGCTCCATAGGAAGTAGGAACAGTGATTCCAGGAGCCCGGGAAGAGCGTCCGTGGGTTACCCCTGGGCTGCGCCATCCTGAGAATGAGTGTTCTGCCCTCACTCCTACTTCGTACCTCTACTGGGACTCCTGGTCTCTCCCTTTCCCAGCACACAGTGATTTCTACACCACTTCATAACCCACCTTGCCAGACAAAGGCCTCCTAGAAAACTCTAGCTTCTTAGTTCTGTAAGAATTTGAGGGAAAATAAACTCTTGGAGAGGCACTGTTTCCGGGATTAAAACCTGGGCAGATAGCTGGCCTCAGTGAGAGAGGACACGCGTCTCCTAATGCAGTGGGGGTACTGTGGTCTGTGTTATTTGCTCCTTCAGCGTTTATACTCTCTTTAGACCATCATTCCCCCACCCACCTGCTTCGTGCCTCCTGTGTTCTGATTTGGAAAGCAAAATTTACATTTCAGACAGGCACAAAGACTAACAACAAAGCAAGCACATCTGTCCTCATTTTAAAGGACTATGGGCCTTTGTACTTGGCCCGGTTTCTGCATACTTTTTAAGTTTTGTTGAGATATGATTCACACATCCATATAAAGTGTGGGTGTTGAAGTTGCGAGGCACAGTGGTCCACACCTATAACTCAATATGTAGGGGCTATGTGGTGAGCTTGAGGGCAGTCGGGCCAGGTAGGCAGTGCCCATCACAGGTAGAACAAAACATGCAACAAGCTAGACCATGCGTGGTGGGCTTGGCATACTGCACTGGGATCTGCTGTTATTTTCTTTTGTTGTCTGCTTATTCTCTGTTGTGTTGTGTTGTGTTGCTGGTGTTGTTGCTGTTATTGTTGTTTACTTGAGCCATGTCTTCTGTCTTCTGTAGGCTGTCCAGACTTTAACTTTCTGATTCTGCTGTCCTTATCTCCCAAGCACTGGGGCTGCAGGTGCAGGTTATCAGGGTTATCACACTTGGCCTCTTTAAGTTGTGGTAAGTTATGTAAAATATAAAATTTGCCATTGTATGCATTGAAGGTTTGCCATTCAGTGATGTTAATTACATTTGTGGAACCGTGGCCACCACACCTGGGTTGATTAGGGTTTTTTTTTTTTTTTTTTTCAATTTAACACAAACTTGAGTCATCTGGAACCAGCTGAGGGACTATCTCCAATAGTCTGACCTATGGGCATTTTCAGGGGGGGCATTTTCTTATTTAATAATTGATGTGCGAGGTCCCTGCACACTGTGGGTGTCTCTGACGGGCGGGTGGTCTTTAGTATATGAGGCAGCAGGCTGAGAGAACCATGAAACGTCAGTCAGTAAACATCGTTCCTTGCCGTTCTCTGCCTCAGTTCCTGCCTCTACGTTCCTGCGTGAGTCGCTTCCCTGCCTTCCCTTCATGACAGACTTTCTCCTATAAGATGCACAAACCCACTCTCCCCCAAGTGGTCTTTGGTCATAGCTTTATCACAGCAATAGAGAGGCCAATTGAGTCACCACTCAGACTTTCCATCATCCAATCAGAGACTCTGTCACCACAAACAATACTTTCCCAACCTTCTCATCTCCGACGCCAATAATTCACACTTTCTTTATGTATTCCAGTTTCTAGATATTTTAAAAAGTAAAATTGTAAATTATTTCTTCTCTTGCATATGACTTATTTTACCCAGCAAATGCCTCCGAGTTTCATCCACACTGTAGCCTAATGAAATCTTCATTTCTTTTTATAGCTAAATAATATTCCACCTTTGTATGCAAAATACAAATACATTTAGAAATCTACTTGTCCAGTTTCCACCTTTCATAAATGCAACTAATGTTACAGTTGTTCTGAATTTTAAATTTTTTTTAGCATATAACCAAATGTGAAACCTTTGTATCTACGTTCTTTGGGAACTGTCAAACTGCCCCTCAAAGCAGACGTGCAAGCAAGGGAGGAGGCCTCTGGCTTCCCCATACCTTTACCAACACTGTTGTTTTCCTTTATTTATGTTTATTTTTTGAATGGCTTTCCAGCAAATGCTATGGTGATCTTGAGCCATACTTACCTCATGGTGGCCTATGCTTAGCGCCTGTGCACGCATCTCTGGAGAAGTCTGTACTCGACATCATACTGCTCTTTAAAGACTAGGCTGTCTTTTGTCGTTGGATTGTAAGAGTTTGGTGCCTTTTTTTTTTTTTTTTTTTTTTTTACATATTTTGGATGTTGAATTTTTATCACATAGATAAATTCTAAATAAGTTTTATATTCTGTAGTTTGTCTTTTCATCTTTTAATCACGTTCTTTAAAGAAACACACTTTATTTTTTCTATTGTCTTTTGTTGTTTCTTCAGTTCAGGTCTTTGTCTCTGTCACTGTCTCTGTCTCTTTGTCTCTGTCTCTTTGTCTCTGTCTCTCTGTCTCTATCTGTGTCTGTCTGTCTCTGTCTGTCTCTCTCTCATCTGTCTGTCTCTGTCTGTCTGTCTTTCTCTCATCTGTCTGTCTGTCTGTCTGTCTGTCTTGGATTTCTGAGACAGGGCTTCATGTAGCTCAGGCTGGCCTCAAACTCACCATGTAGGTGAGGTTGGCCTTGAACTCATGATCATGATTCTCCTGCCTCTTTCTTCCAAGCACTGGAATTACAGACATGCCCACTATTCCTGACTGAGTTATGTTTTCAAAAGAAGAACTACAATATAGCTGATAAAGCCATGTTCAGTACTCCTCCCCATCCCACTCCCACATCTACACATAAATTAACTTTCCAGTGCTTTAAAAACTGCGCATAATGAAATCAGGTTTTCTTTCCATATACATTTGTCATGGAGAACTCAATGGCTATCTATCCAGATTGAGTTTATCCATTTCCTTCATAATCAGAGAGCAATATTCACAGTATTTAACAACTGACCTTACTCTGGCCCTAGCCTGAACATAGAGGGCTCACTGTCAATGAGCTCTGAGGGCTGGACATGCCTGTGTGCTCCCATGGACACCTGCTTGACCCTCAGCACACCTTTCACACAGTATTGACCCATTCCACGCTGGTGAACTTGTAGACTTAGGTTACTTTTAGCTTTTCACTAGACACGCCCCTGCAGTCGTCTCTTCACACACATGTGCGAGAGCTTCCCCACGATGGTGACGAAGGAGGAGGAGAGTTCATGGGTGGTCTGCAGCACACATGTTCCTTTTTATTTTTTCTGTTGTATCAGAACTGTGGCTAAGGCCTAAAATGAAGACAAAAGACCAGATTCTCCACATTCCACAGAACCGCCATGATGTCACAGTCACAGCAGTTAGAACCAGTAACCTCCCAGGAGGGCACGCTGAGACCCAGGATCAATGAGGGGCCCTTCTGGAGGGAATGAAGTTCACAAAGAGGATATTCTGTCTTCAACCTCCAAAAGCATCTGCCATGAAAGCCGGAAGAGGAAGACCAGAGAAAGTCCTGATGGAAAGTTAGCTGGGCATCTGCCAGCCTCGTTCCGCTTTTGTTTCATGAATGTCTAGGGAAGTCTAGTGGTCCTCCCTCGAGGGAGAGTGTGACACCAGATATTCTGATGCTGTGGGGCATGGAGAAAAAGTTAGGAAAGAGAGGGTAGAGAGGGTAGGACACAGAGAGGGAGAGGGAGAGGGAGAGGGAGGGAGAGACAGAGAGGGAGAGGGAGGGGGAGCGGGAGGGGGAGACGGAGAGGGAGAAAGAGAGGGAGAGGGGGAGGGGGAGGGGGAGAGGGAGGGGAAGGGGAAGGGGGAGAGGGAGAGGGAGGGAGAGAGAGAATGCTACTGAATCTACCCACACTGTTCAGCAGAGCACTCATAAGGAAATGGCTCGGCCTCTGGTAAGAGGGCCACGTACAGGGGGAGGTAGGACCCTTTAGGGAATTAAATCCCATGCCATAGAACTATCTAGGTCATACCTTCATGGAGCCTTTCAAAGAATCCATTTGGTGTCCTATAAGAGCCCTGTATATGGGTTCTCACATGGGTCAGAGAATCAGAAAGAAGACTGTGGCTACCAAGAAAAGACTGTCATTTTCTTTTCTACTTCATGTAAGAAGAGGAAGGGGAGACACAAGAAGGTGGCATCTGAGCATTTGCGGCTGGTGATCCCGGCCCCACCAGACGAGAGAGGGAGAGAGAGGGAGAGGGAGAGAGAGAGAGAGAGAGAGAGAGAGCTTGATGAGAATGGATCTAGACTAAATTTTGATTATATCAGAAAGATTATCCCAATAAGAGATAGTGTCAAACACCTGGAAAATCTAGAGATTAGAAGGTTTTTTTTTCTTTTTTAAGCTGGCAGGAAGACTCAGCATAGTATAGTTGGGGCATTTGCCAGATTATAATACTAACATGATTATAAATCAATGAGACCATATTGATCAGCGAGCTAGTGAGCCTGTAATCTAGTGTTAGCTGGAACCGCAGAGATGACACCCACTCTATCTCACCAGGAGGGAGTGTGCTAGGGCTACCCAATAGGTGGACAGGACCGTCACCAAGGTTTCTCTTTAGTTTTGTTTTCTTGCCACTCACAAAGAGCATCAACTCTCAGAAAAAAAAAAGTTGCGAAACCAACCTGACCAAAAGCAAAGTATTTTCACAATGGGAGGTGATGGGAGGAGAATTAGGTGCATAGAGTGAGGGTTGAGGTAGCCAAGATGGCTTAGCCAGCCCCTGCTTCCCTTCCTCAGAGTCCTGGGTTCTCTGCTTGCATGAGAATTCTCTTTCCTTGCCTGTGTCTGTCATCATGGCAGCGGAGCCGGAACCGGAGGCTGTGAGAGCCCTGAGAGCCGGGCGCTTCCCCAGCCGCGCCTTATCAGCACCTCGGCCACAGTTGGCTTCCCTTTGCTTCAGCCTGCTCTTGCGTCTCTGGATCTTCGTCAGATGGACAGTCACATAGCTTAGGGTCTGGTTTCCCCCTGTAGCCCACCGGCCAGGTTTCTTCTTACCCCCATTGCCGCCAACCCCGTATGCCTCTCACCCTGGGATCCCAGGTCCATGAGGGATATACCCACTTCGCATCTCCGGGAAGGGAGTTTGAACACAACACACATCTATCTCCCTGCGCTCTATTTACTTTTAACTGAAATGGATAGGGTTACAGGCTAATTGTTGTCTTTCACCCTCCGGTGACAAAAAGGTATAAAAAGGATGGCCCTTGCGGGTAAATGAGCATTACAGGTGGATTTAAAAAAAAAAAAAAATAACGCCTTGCTCAAAATCTGCACAAGTTGCAGTTTGAAGAACAGCCAGACCTCGCGTTGTAAACTGCTGCTTACCGGAGAAAAGAAAAAGAAATCCTGTAAGTTGTGGAAATAGTAGAGTATGTGAGACAAGCAGAGACTTGGAATCCTTCTGATGTGTGGAGGATTCCTTGACAAAGACAGATCACCTGGGGACCCTGTGTGTAGCTGCGCTTGCCGTGTCTTTCACTCCGGGGTGAGGGTTTGTTCTTTGAAAACTGAAACAATTTTCAACTCCAGAAAGAGGTTTTACAGGCTTTTCATGAATTCGTTTCCTGTGTGTCCTTCCCACACACTACTCATTCCTCTCTCTCTCTCTCCCTCTCTCTCTCTCTCTCTCTCTCTCTCTCTCTCTCTCTCTCTCTCTCTCCAACCCCGTCTTCCAGCTGGGTTGTGTCAGTCCTGGGTGCCAGATGCAAAATGATTCAGCCAGTGCAGTTCCCCAAGTTGAACTTGTTATTGATTAGCACTTCCTAAATCAAACGGAATTGCTGATCGCTGTTGCAAGGCGCCCCCCTCTTGCTCAGGATCCAAGTTCAGCCCCAGTGTCTGTGCCTGGGTAGGCACTAGGGGATTTCTGATGTGTTCTCCCATCTTAATCACCGCTGTTGCCAGCAAAGGAAGAGGAATGGCATCTTTCATCGCCAGTTCGTGTTTTCTAAGCTCCAACTGTGTGTGTGGCAGTGCGCAGCCACAGAGGGGATTTTGACAATTAGCAGGAGCCGCCGCCTTTTCTCTCCTTAGCTGTGATAATTAATGCCTCAGGACATTTTTATGAGTTGGTATGTGCTGGGCACATGACACACAGTCCTGAGAGCGTCAATTACATATGACCCATTTGAGAGGATGGAGGATTTAACAGAGGCCATTTTGAGCATGTGCTTTGTAGATACACTAATAGGTAATCTGCAACAAAATTGAGTCTTTTGCAGTTTGGTTACCACCACGCAGACATCTGTCCAGGAGTATAAGGACCAGTCTCACCCTTAGGTCACCTCCATCCAATATCCGCCGTTGGTGATACACAAATTAGTGATGTATGTGACATTTCATCTACGAGCTCCAACCCCATGCCCGCAACCCAGCAAAAATGCCTACAAGTTTAAGTAAATTTCCAAAACCACGTTTATGTTTAGATAATTTTGAACTAAAACGTTGTAAGAGTAAAATAAACAACTGCAAATTGTGATATGTCCTAGCCGATAGTCCACATGTGGCCACATTTCAATATTCTCTCTCCTCCTTAATCCCAACACACAGAGAATTGTCTTTATTTTTTATAACTTTTCAACCGTGTTAGCATGAGTATACAATGGTGTGCCGTGCTCCGGCCTGTGCATTCACCCACCGAGGTCTCTCTCTTGTTCTCCTTTCTTCTTTCCCTCTCCCCAGTACCTTAAAAAAACTAAACAAAACAAAACAAAACAAAACAAAACAAAAACTATCCTCAATATTTAAAGCATGTTTTGTTTCCACATATGAAAGAAAATACGTGCTGCTTTTTTTTCTGTGCACGGATAAAGTTTTGCTTAACATGACAACCTCCAGGTCCGTTCATTTGCAAATGACTCGCTGCCAGTCCTCACTGGGGCAGAGGAAACTCTCAGGCTTCCATAATTTATCTGAAAGTGATTCCCACACACACCCTCTTTGTACGCACTTTAATATGTATTATATAAGAAGAATGCTTTTTGGCATAACTGTAGATTTATCAAATGAAAAACAATTAGCATTAATTGTTAGGCTTTTCAGCTTGTATTAGTACTGGTATGAACTAAATTGTTTATATATGTAAGTTCTAGCCCCTAAAGCGGCAGTGTTTGAAGTAATTAGGTTCAGATGCATTGTAGGTCTCAGGGGATTAGTGGCTCTCCAAGAAAAGGGACCCAGCTTGCTTTTCCGCCCTGAGAGAACACAGCTAGATGCCTGCCCAATGAGCCAGGAAAAGAGTCTGTAGCAGACTTGGCCACACTGGAACCTGGATCTTGGATTTCTGCATTTCAGAATTGTGAAAAAAACAACTTTTTTTAGTGTTCAAGCTACTCAGCCGATGGTGTTTTGTTACAGCAGACAGTGCTGACTAATACATATCTCAAGAAACTTCCTTTCTGGTATTTTTTTTCCAACCTAACATCTAATGATGAATCATGCCTTACATTTAATTAGCATATATCTTTTCTGGAGTTGCTCTTTAGCATTTTAATATCCTTTTAAAAAATTTACGACAGGCATTCTTTTTAGGATCACAGGTCGCTTCTACATATTAGCCTTCAGTTTTGGTTTGTCTTTTGCTTCCACATGATTTGATCGAGGTTGTATATATTGAGAAGGAGTTCTATGTAAGAAGAAATATATCCACCTCAATGCACGTCAGGTGATAGTTCATGTCACTTCATCCATGTCTAGCAATGAGAGCGAAGTCTCTAAGAGTCATAAAACAGAGTCATAACAACTCAGGACTTAGCACGCGCTCCTGTAGTTTGGCAGTGCTCAAAACTCCGACTCTCAGCTCTGTGAATCAAAGGACAACTAATCAGCACATGTGCTATCAGGTCAACTCCTGATACCGAGCTAAAACACCTGAGAGTGATCTCAGTTTCCCAAACAGCACAAATCTCAAGGCCTCACAAACCAGACGGTTCTGAGGAAGAGCAATGATTTAAAAGCGTTTTAAATTTTTTTCTTCATCTTCACTCCATTAACACAGTTATTGTTGCTGCTACTGCTGTTCCAAGTATTATCCCTCAGTCTTGGTTCGTCTTGTGCTTCTACATGATTTGATTGAGGCTGTGTATTTTGAGAAGGAATTCTGTGTAAGTAGAAATATCTGTACCCCGATGCACCATGTCATTATCAACAATACCATAGTCTATGGCTCGCAGTCTGGATGTGTCCCACAAAGGGTTGTGCTGTGGAAGTCTGGCTCCCAGTATACTACAGAAAGGCTGTTGGCCTTTCTGAGGTGCAGCCTCTCGGGAGACGATCATGTCCTGAACTCCTTCATGAAGGGTTAGTGCTGGTCTCTTGGAGTAGCCTATGTCTCACAGGGGTATGGGGGTTTCTAGAGAGCAGGTCACTATAAAAATGCCACCAAGCTATTTCCTGGGCTCCAGCTTCCTGTTCTGCCATGAGGGTACCCTGACTTACTCTTGCTGTGTGATATCATTTCACACGTGTAGACAGAGGCCACCAGCAGCAGCCTAAGAGCTGGGTCTTCCTGATCCTGGACTTTAATCCTCCCAAACTGCAAACTGAACTAACCTTTCTTCTTTATAAGATACCCACTCTCTTGCTTTTTATCGTGTAAAAGAAAGCAAGTTAAGGAATGTGTATGTTTTCATCTTTCTATGTAAACCAACACGGTTAGACTTAATTATCAAAAGAATTCTGTCCAGTGTCTATTCTCACCCCACAGGCTTGGAGCACAGAATCCACAACAGATAGACTATGACCCAGAAGAGGTCTTGAAAGCATCTCTCAGTGTGTCACCGAGAGTGGAATGCATGAGTCAATGCTAGGTCTGTGTACAAACTAAACACTTCTTTCACCTTTAGAAAAAAAGGGGGTTAGAAAGGGCTCGTAGAAGCATTTATTCTGCAAGCATGAGGACCCAGGCTCACACCCCCAACACCCATATTAAAAGCTGGGAGTGGCTGTGAATGGCCTTTAACCCTAGCAATAAGGGATGGAGCCAGACAGATCTGGAGAGCTCACTGGCCTGTCAGACCAGCCAAAGCAGCAAGTTTCCAGTTCAGCAACAGACCCGATCTCAAGGCAGTAGAGACAAAGTAATAGAGGAAGATAGCTAATGTCCTGTGCTGGCCTCTGCGTGCATTAGGACATGAGCATGGACCTCCGTACACACATGCACACATATGTGCACATTATCTAACCCCCAACTTCTTCAACTTTGTATCATAACCACAGGGGAATGTGGGATCACAAAACATTTGTCTACAGTAAAAGGTATCTGGATACACAATGACCAAAAAGTATTTGAAAAAAGCAAATGCATAAGGAATCCAAGGTGCTGCTGGGAGCACTTCTTGAGTTGTTTCATGTGATGGTACTGAACCCACAGGTCTTTGTGCTGTTAATCTATGACAGCATCAGTACCCATGGAAGCCGCCTGAAAATCCTTAGACCAAAAGCCACCGCATGCTATGAGCCTTATGTTTTCACTATACAGAAAAGGTTTTTCTGTTCTAAGAAAACCATAATGGTTTGATTACTGATAACAAAAGCTTTTCGTCACTGCTCAGCACGTAAGTATCAAATTAGTAAATCTTTGGGTTGGATCAGATTAGAATGTTTGGCTTTAAAATTTACTGTTTGGATTTCATTCTTAAAAATTGCTAAATGACTTTTGGCTTGGGATTAGAACAGAGTTTGTTATAATCCCTGAAACAGCCCTGAACATGAACTACATATGTATACAAAGCCATGTTCTTAGCATTGACAAGTACAACCAAAGTAGCAATCAACTTCAAAGAACATTCATCAAATATTCAGCCAAGATTTAATTCTCTATGTAAAAACAAACATACACTTTCATCTTATTATTATGAAAAGTTACTTTTGTCTTTAAAATAGGTGAAATAATATGTATGTCAAAATTCTTTATTATCAATACACATTTGGTTTATATACCTATACATGTATACATCAGGCTCAGATACAAACTCCTCAGGCAAAGGGGAGTCACAAGGAGGAAAAACATTTCTAAAGTAGCTGTGGCCTCACACAATCCCAGGAAGCTAGTAAGAACAATAACCATTATTATGGGCACCAAAGTCCAGAGCATTGATTTGGATTCTCAAATAGCCACATAGTGCTTTGTAATCTTCCTTTAGAGATTAGAAGTCAGACTTGAAAAGGATAAACAGTTTGCCTGTACACACCAGCCAGCTACTGGTGGAGCCTGGTCTTGAGTCCATGTTAAGCTCCTCACAGGGTCCTGTACCATGTCACAGTGCATGAGGGATTGTCACAGTGCTTATACCTTCCTTCGACCCTTACTCCCTGTAAGAGATGTGTGATACTTGGGGAGAGCAGTATGGGATTCCTTCCCACCTTCTTCTGCCAGAGCAGCCACAGACTGATCTTACCCACAGCATTGTTTATCTGTGTCACTAAGACAAGCATCCTGAACTTTGTTCACACAACAGCACAGTGCCAACAATACAGTCTTCAGTAAAAGCTTGCTTGGAAGAGAGAAAGCAGGGAAAGATAAAAGTAAAGAAGTAGAAAAGAGAATGAATGAGAAAGCAGAGAGTAGAAGGAAGAAAATTGTGGAGAAAGTGAAATTCTGACTTTATCACATTATTAAGGCTTAACTTCTTATACAAAATTACAAAGAAATATAATTTAGTAATTTCTCAGAGGTGGGAGGAGACAGAGGAGAGGGTGAGAGAGGAGAAGGAGGGGAAGAAAAGAGAGGCAAGAGGGAGGGAGGGAGGGAGAGCGAGAACTGTATTTGGGTTTTATCTACAGAGAAAATTGCAAACAACCTAATTACTCAAAAATTAGTGGATGAGTAAGTAAATTAGGAACCTCCAGTCAATGCAAAAATATGCATATATTAAAAATAATTGCTGTAAAGACTAGAGGAAAAATGTATTGGATGCAGAAGATTAGTGGCTTAGAAAAGAAATAGAATATAAAAAGAATAATATTCATATATAGTTAGAGACAGTGCATACAGGTAGGAGAATGTCCAGCTCTGTATTTTACAGCTTCAAATCCTTGGAGCCCATTGTAATATTGGCTACTTGGCTAACAAAAATAAATAAATAAAAATAAAAAGAACCCTGATTGTTTGTTCTATAGCCAAGATATAGTAACAGGAGTCAGAGTCACTCTCCCACCTTAAAAGAACAACTAAAACAGAAAAATGTGTTAAATAATGGCTTTTAGAGGCTCCTGGAAAGCAGCAAAATAAATGAGTTAGCCCTATATATATATATATGTTCTAGTGACTAGAATTGTTCCCAGGCTACCCTGCAAGGACTGAGAACCCAGAGTACCTAGGAGTTCCTCTGAGTTGAGAAGACGGAAGTTGACAGAAATGGACAAATCAAGTGTTCAGCCCAGTTACAGAGGACAGAGCATCTTGGAGGAAGGGCCTATAGGAATCTGCACTGGAATCTCCTGCCCCAGGATGATCCATGGTAGAAACCCTCACAGCAGGCAGTGCCCAGGCTCACTACTTAGAGGGAAGCCCTTGCTACATGGGTGGTGACTAGAATTCTTGGAAGGGCATTGTTTCTACCTGGGGATAAATTCACTCTAAACCAAAGGCAATCTTGGTTTGTCTAACAAATAAACACTAAAAGCAAGGCTTACACAGACTAATCTGTGCTAACAACTTCATCCTCTCTCACCCAGAAAACAAAACTCAGAACTGTCAAGTGGAGGAGGAAGCAACTAGCTAGACATTAGACTGACAAGGTTTGCCCATGTAGACTGAGGTGTATGTTTCAATGAGGCTAAAGAGAATTTTGAGTGTTCTCAACATAATGGGGTGATAAATATCTGTGTGATTGAAAAGCAAATCATCTTCATTTGATTACTGCACAATTACTAGTTTTGAAATAGTGCATGGTTCTTTATAAACATATATTATTATTTTGTGTCATTTAAGAAACAAAACAAAACAAACAAAGCAAAAATCTTGAACCAAAATGAAATTAACCAGTTACAAGGCAAAATATGTATCTGGTAGCTAACGAAAAACTTATCAGATGTTCAAAAACCATTAAAGTGGGACTTTAAGAAAGTTAAAAACTTGTGACAGGCCACTTCTGACAGAGAAGCAGGTAGGCCAAGTGAAGATTTTCACCCCTCCATTCCGACAAGTCCGACCCCCAGTCTCGGTGCCACCACTGATCCCCCAGTCTCTTTGCTACCTCTACAGCAGAGCACCCTCTGGGATCTCTTCCCCTTTCCCCCTGGCCTGACACTCACAACATCTCCAGTGGATCCCACAGAGCATCCCTTCCTAGCTGCCTTCCTCTGGGCTCTTTGCTCTATCCCAGCCCCCAACTCCAGCAGGTACTCCCTGAGAACACACAAGCCTCTCCCTCCAGTCAGGAGGCTAAATGCAGACCTTCACCCCTCCTTCCAATCAAATCTGACAGGTTTATCCCCAGCTTCCAACAGAACATCTGCTTAAGCTTCCTTGCCCAGGCCCCAATTCCAGTGGGTCCCAGAGATCTTGCACTCCTAACTTCCCTCTCTTTACACATCATTTTATCCTAGCCCCCAACTCCAGAATGCACGGCCTGTGAAAACACAGGCCAATCCAGCCAAGGCAGCAGGAAGGCTAACTGCAGATCCTCACCCCTTCCTCCTTCTCTAAGTCCACTCCCCAGTCTCAACTCTAGCACTGAGCAGACCTTCTGCTCACCCCTTTTCCCCATTCTCAGGGAGTCAACTGAGCAGATCCAGGTAGAATACCCTGCATTTTTTCCCTATTGTGAATCTCTTCCACTGTCTCCATTCCCGAGTCTCAGGTCCTGATACCCATGAACACATTTTACCTGGAAACCCAGTGGGCACGTGAGAAACCAAGGAACAAAACAACCACCGAAGAAAGATAGTACGAGACATCAGCACCAATCCCAGATGCCTAGATGCCAGCTTAAAAACAATCAAAACTGTCAGGCCACTATGTCTCCATTAGAGCCCAGCAGCCCTAACGCAGCAGGTCCTGAATAGTCCAAAATATTTGAAACACAAGTTAAAGACCTTGAAGCAGCCTTTACAAATGTGATAGAGGTCTTTGGAGAGGAAATGAATAAATCCCTTAAAGAAATTTATCAAAACACAAACAGTGGAAGGAAATGAATAAAACCATTCAAGATGTGAAAGGGAAAATAAATCAATGAAGAAAAACCCAAACTGAGGAAAATCTGGAAATGAAAAACTTAGAAAGTCAAACAGAAACCAGAGGCAAGCCTCACCAACAGAATAAGAGATGGAAGAGTCTCAGACAATGAAGACAGAAGGGTCCAGACAGATGGAGACTCCAAGAGACCACAGATGCCAGCCCAGACTGTACCTGAAAACTTTCAATAACCACAGATGGATTAAAAATAAGACATTCATTGATAAAACTAAATTTAAACAGTATTTATCTACAAATCCAGGCTTACAGAAGGTGCTAGAAGGAAAACTAACTGAACAGGTTAATTACATACAAGAAAACATAGGGAATGAGTAATCTAAAATCAATAAAGTCAAAAGAAAGAGAAACACACACACACACACACACACACACACACACACGCGCAGACAGGAAGCCTACCACTGCCAAACAAGAATCAACAATCATTGGTCATTGATACTGCCCAATATCAACAGTCCAAATTCCCAATAAAAATACACATTATCATCACGTTGAATGCAAAACCAGGATCAATCCTTCTGTTGTATCCAAGAAATACACTTTAACATCAAGGATAGGTATCACCTCAGGGTAAAGGGTTAGACAAATATTTTGAAGCAAGTGGACCCCAGAATCAAGACTAGTGTACCTATTTTAATATCTGACAAATTAACTTCAAACAAAACTAATCAGAAGAGATAGAGGAAGATACTATATATTCATCAAAGGGAAACTCCACCAGGAAGACATTTCTGTTCTTAACATCTATGATCCAGACAAAGGCACCCAAGTTTACAGTTTAAATCACATCTCATGGAATGATCCACTGTATCCAATAGACCAGACTTCCAGACAAAAGCTACACAGAAACCACAACTGATGTTACAAACCAATTTGACTTAACAGATATTTATAGACCATTTCACCCAAGCTTAAAAAAATATACCTTTTTCTCAGCACCTCCTGGAACTTTCTCCAAATTTATTACAATCTTGGTCACAAAGAAAGTCTCAAGAGATACAAGAAAATTGAAATAAATCCCTGTATCCTATCAGACCACCATGGATTAATTAAAGCTGGACATCAACTTTACAACTCTCTACTGAATAACTCTCTACTGAAAGAAACTATGGGTCAGAACAGACATTAAAAAAGCAATAAAAAACTTTAAAGAATTGAAGGAACTGAATATAAACATACCCACAGTTAAGGGATACAATGAAGGCTGTTCTAAGAAGCAAGTTGATAGCATTAATGCCTACATTAAAAAAATGGAGAGATCTCATGCTAACAACTTAAAATCACACCTGAAAGTTCTACAACAAAATGAAATCACACTCAAAAGGTGTAAAAGGCAAGAAATAATTAAACTGAGGGCTGAAACCAATAAAATAAAAACAAACAAAATACAAAGTATCAATGAAGCAAAGAGTTGGTTCTTTTAGAAAATTAATAAGATTGGCCAACCTTTGTCCAAATTAACTAAAAGACAGAAAGAGAATAGTTAAATTATCAAAATTAGAAATGAAAAGGGGGACATAAGAATTCACACCTAAGACTCATAAGGACATACTTGAAAACTCATCTTAGTCTGGGTTTCTATTCCTGCACAAACACGACCAAGAAGCAAGTTGGGAGGAATGAATTTATTCAGCTTACACTTCCACATTGCTGTTCATCATTAAAGGAAGTCAGGACTGGAACTCAAGCAGGTCAGGAAGTAGGAGCTGATGCAAAGGCCTTGGAGGGATGTTACTTACAGGCTTGCTTCCCCACTTGCTCACCTTGCTCTCTTATAGAACTCAAGACCACCAGCCCAGGGATGGCACCCCAAAATGGGTCCTCTCACTTTGATTACTAAATGAGGAAATACCTTACAGCTGGATTTAATAGAGGCATTTCCTCACTTGAAGCTCCTTTCTCTGTGATAACTCCAGCTTATGTCAAGTTGACACACAAAACCAGCTGGTACATCCATCAAATTGAAAAAAATAAAAGAAATGAATAATTGTCCTAATATAATGTCTTTACCAAATTTAAATCAAGATTGGATAAACAATTTAAACAGACCTATAGCCTCTACTAGAATAGAAGCTCTCATTAAAAGTTTCCCAACCAAAATAAGCCCAAAGCCAGATGATTTTAGTGCAGAATTCTACCAGCTTTCAAAGAAGAGTTAATGCCAATTCTCCCAAAAAATTTCCACAAAATAGAAACAGAAGAAACATTGCCAAATTTATTTTATGAGGCCACAGTTACTCTCATATACATACTACATAAAGACGCAACAAAGAAAGGAAATTACAGACCAACTTCTCTAATGAACATAGATGCAAAAATACTCAATAAAATACTTGCAAAACAAATACAAGAATACAAAAAAGATCATTTACTATGAAAAAATAGGCTTCATCCCAGAAATCAGGGATAATTCAATAGACAAAAATTAATAAATGTGATCCACTATATAAACAAACAAACAAACAAACAAACAAACAAAAAACCCATGCACGATCATCTCATTAGATGCAAGAAAGGTATTTGACTGAAACTGAAAATCTTCATGACAAAGGACACCATCATTCAGACAAAGTGACAGCCTACAGTTTTCTGTAACTTCACATCTGATAGAGGGCTAATGTCCAAAATCCAACACCTATTCATAATAAAAGAGAGTCCTGGAGACAATTGGGATGCAAAGGACATATCAGCACAGTAAAGGCAGCTTACAGCAAGCCAATAGTCAACATCAACTTAAATGAGGAGAAACCCAAAACAACTCCACTAAAATAAGGAGCAAGAAAAAGGTTGTCCACTCTCTCCATATCTATATTCACCTCCATATTCAATGTAGAACTTAAAGTCTAAGCTAGAGTAATAAAACAACTGAAGGAGATCAAAGTATCATCATTTGCAGATGCTATGACAACATACACAAGCAACTTGAAAAATTTCACTAGGAACCTCCTACAGCTAATAACTACTTTTAGCATAGTAGTTGTATCAAAACTAATTCACAAAAATCAGTAGTCCCCCCAATATATGCAAACAACAAGAGATCTGATAAAGATATCAATGAGAAAAACATTTTTTGCAATAACCTCAAGTAATATAAAATATCTTGGGGTATCTCTAGCCAAGCAAATGAAAGACTTGGATGGTAAAAATTTCAAGTCATTGTAGAAGATAGTAGAAGATGGAAAGATCTCTCATGCTTATGGGTCAGTAAAAATGGACATCCTACCAAAAGTAAGATACTTTTGAAAGTACATTGAAAAGATTCAATGCAGTTCCCATCAAAATTCCAACACAATCCTTCACTGATTTTAGAACTACACCCCTACACACACAAACAGGATAGCTAAAACAATCCTAAACAACAAGAACATATCACCATTCCTAATTTTAAGTTGTATTACAAAGCTATACTCATAATATTTTGGCACAAAAAAAGACATGTTGATAAATGGAAGACCCAGAAATAAATCCACAAATCATGGACACCTGATTTCTGAAAAAGAAGCCAGAAATACATGATGGAAAAAGCATTCTCAACAAATGGTGCAGGTCTAACTGGAGGACCACATGTAGAAGAATCCAAATTGATCTATACTTATCACCTTGGACAAAACACAACTCTAAATAGATCAATGACTTCAACATAATACCAAATGCATTGAACCAGATAAACTAGAAAGTGGGGAATAACTTTGAACTCATTGGCAAAGGAAAAGATTTTCTGAACAGAACATCAATAGCATAGGCACTAAGATGAAACTGAAAAGCTTGTTCATGACAAAGGATACCATCATTCAGACAAAGTGGCAGCCTACAGAAAGGGAAAAGAATTCCCTCCCCAACTTCACATCTGATAGAGGGCCAATGTCCAAAATATATAAAGAACTCAAGAAATTAGATATCAAATAAAAAGCCCAATTAAAATGGTGTAAAGATTTAAACAGAGAATTCTGAATAGAGGAAACTCAAATTACCAAGAAACACTTAAAGAAGTGTTCAGCACCCTTAGCCATCAGGGAAATGCAAATTCAAACTACTTAGAAATTTCATCTTACACCTGTCAGAATGACTATGATCAACAAAACAAATGACAGCACATGCTGGCAAGGATGTGAGAAAAAGCTGGTAGGAATGTAAACTCATGCAAATCAGTGTGGTGGTTCCTCAGGAAAATGAGAGTTGATTTACCTCAAGATCTGGCTATAGCACTCATAGGCGTATACTCAAAGGATGCTTGATCATACCACAGAGAGACTTGTGCAGCCATGCTCATTGTTGATCTATTCATAATAGCCAGAAGTTTAAAACAATTTAGATGTCCCTCCGAAGAAGGCAGGATAAAAAATATAGCACATTTACACAATGGATTATTACTCAGCATACTTTCAATGTATGTATATCAATGACATCATAAAATTCTCAGGCAAATAGATAGAACTAGAAGCCATCCTGAGGGAGGTATCCCAAACCCAGAAAGACAAATATGCTGTAGCTGTTAAGTCAAGCATAACCAAACTACAATCCATAGAACCGCTGAGGATCGGTATAGAGAAGGATTATAGGGAACAGAGATCTCGTTAGGGAAGGGAAATAGAATAGCTATTTATGGATGGATTGGGAGGCTCTGCAATGGCAGGATCAATTGGGAGAGGTCAGGAGAAGAGGTACTGGGAGGGCACATGGGGAAAGACAGCTAAAGTTAAGGGGTATCTGAAGGGTGGTATGGAACCCTAATATAGTAGAAACTTCCTAATATATACGTAAATGGAGACGACCTAAATGAATCTTGCAAGTAATTGGAGAGACAGTATCCAAATGGTTATCTTTTGTCACCAAATGTCTACTACCAGGTTCAGTTTACATCTAATTAAATTGTTGTCCAAAGGGATCCCAAGGGAATCCATAAAGAACCTAGGTTGTTGTTAAATAAAACAATAGGTTGCTTTCTACAAACTGACAGCAAGGCCCCTTTGCTGAAGACTACAACTCATTGAACATGGAGCTGTCCAGTTGGTGCCTACTGGGGTTTTCTCCCTACATTCTATCGTCTTTGCTATGGGAAGGTACTCTGCCTGCTACTGAAAAAGAAACATAAACACAAAGCCAGCCACAGGGCCTTTATCTATTATGTGCAATATATGCTAGGGCAATGGTATAAAGAAATCTTGTAAAAGTAACCAATCAATTACTGATCTGACTTAAGTCCTAGTCTATGAGATGGAACCTATACTTAGCACTGCTTAGGTGACCCACAACTGGAAACTTGATAGCCCAGAAATCTAGAGTGAAAGCAAATAAAACTGGCTAGAAGAAGAAAGAAGGACAAAAGGGAAGGAAGGGATGTGGTGATAAATGACTCCTAATGATATTCTGTTATTCTCATAGAGTAAGAGCCTTGCCCGCCATCATCAGAGGCGCTTCCTCCCGCAGTGGATGGGAACAGATACAGAGACCCACAGCCAGGCATTTCTCAGGGAGTGAGAGACCTTGGAACACTCAGCCCTAAATGAGATATCCCCATCAAATACCTCCCATCAGAGCTCAGGGGCCCCAGTGGAAGAAGAGGCAGAAATAATGAAAGGGACAGAGGGGATGGAGGACACCAAGAGAACAAAGCTTCTAAATTAATATGAGCAAAGCTAACCGGAGACTGAGACAGAACGCACAGGTCTGAACCATGGATTCTGTGTTTTATTATGGCTTCTTGCTTAGTATTTTTATGGGATTCCTGAGTATGCAAACAAGTAAGTTTCTGACTCTTGTGTCTTCTTTTGGACTCTTTTCCTTCTGTTGTTTTGTCTTGCCCAACTTCAATGTGATAGTTTTTATTTTATATTATATTTTATTTTCTTATATTTAAAAATGAGTGAATGAATAGATGAATGAAGGAATGAATACCTAGTCACTAGGGTAAAGGTTAAAAAATGAACTGTCATTTATAGCTGATGGGAGAGGAAAAAAATCTGTTTCCTTCAATAGAGTGAAGTAAGGGTTATTACCCACTCCAGGGCAGGTCTCATGGTCAAGAGTGGTTGACCAACAAATAATGGACTTTGTAGATTTGTGTGTGTGTGTGTGTGTGTGTGTGTGTGTGTGTGTGTGTGTGTTTACTTGCTTACAGTTTGGTGTGGCATTTTATTTGTTTGTTTTTGTTTGGGTGTTGTAGTATATTGTTTTCTAGGTTTTGGGATTTTTGCCATTGTATTTGTTTTTTACTTTGTTTTTTGAGGAAAAACCAAAGTTGGGTGGGTAGGGAAGAAAAGAGGATCTAGAAGAACTTGAGGCAGGAGAACAATATGATCAAAATATATTTATGTTTAAAATTGTTTTAAATAATAAAAATATAATAATAATGATAAAATTCTCTGGGTATGTTAGTAAATGCTTTTAATTGCAGCACCCAGGAGGGAGAAGGTTTTGTGTCCAAGTCTATCTTGTTGTACATAGAGAGTTCCAAGCTAGCCAGTGCTACATAGATTCTATTCAAATAAACCAATAAATGAACAAAAGATAAAAGGCAATCAATAGAACAGCTTGGGGCATGCATCTCAGTGGACAGTCCTGGTATAGCAACCATGAGTCTCTAAGTTCAATTGTCTGTATCAAAAGTTAAATAGATAAATGTAATTAAATTTTGGTGAGGTACAGAAAGATAAAAAGTAATACCAAAAGAGCAGAGGTGATATTCATATTCCAATTAATAGGCAGAGATTCAAAACTCATAACTATATTACATGAGTGAAAAGACAGTGAAGCACATGACCATGTTAAGCAGAGACTGTCCTAGGTCCATTTCTGATGGTGTGATAAAATACCCTGATACAAAGCAGCTGATGGCTTATGTTAGTGCACAACTCTCGGTTATAATGCACCATTGTAGGAAATTGTCCCACTCTAAGGAGCAGAGGAGTAAGTTCTTGCACACATAAAATTCAACTAGCTTTCTCTACTCGTACAGCCCAGGACCCAAAACTAAGGAATGGTACTTGCCCACCTTTTAGGCTTGGTCTTTCCATGTCAGTTAAGACAGTCCCCAAAAGATATGGCCACAGGCCAGCCTGATTTACACAGTTCTATTTTCCCAGGGAATTCTAGGATGTACCAAGTTGTCAAAACTATCATGGAGGACAACATTAAAGGTGGTACAGCTTGAACTTCTAGAGATGAAAACTATAATGTTACGTAGGTCAAATGCAGTAGGTGTAATTCTGCACAGCCAATAAAACATGGGGAGACTGATGGTTAGTGGATATGGGACACAGTAATACAAACTCTCCAAAATGAAATGCAGGGAGACAGTGGACTAAACTAAATGAATGGACCAGCAATGAGGGACCTTCAAGGAATCTAATATACATATAATTGGAGCCTCAGGAGAAGAGCTACAAATATTTGAAGAAATAATAGATGAAAAAGATACATTGTGTAAATTATAATCCTGCAGGTCCAAGAGGTTCACCTGACCAAATCCAAGCAATTTGAGGAAAGCTACACCAAGGCAAATGATAATCGAATTACCTTAGAATAACGATGAAAGAATCTTAAGAGTAGCCAGAAGGAAAAAGACATACAATGTACAAAGGAACAAAGGGCATCAGGGAATGCAAATTAAAACTACTTTGAGACTTAGAATACCCTTATCAGAATAGCTAAAATAAAATAAAATTAAAAAAAAATCAAATGACAGTAAATGCTAGATGGATTGGGGAAAGGAAAACGCTTATTCACCATTGGCAGGGGTACTGCAGTCCCGACGGAAAGCCTCAAGAGGCTACAAGCAGGTCTACCTGATTCAGGTATAGCATTCCTGATGTGCTCTCAAGACTGTTTCCTACAACAAAGATAGGTACTCATCCATGCTCAGTGTTACTCCATTTACAATAGCCAGGAAGTGGAAACAGCCTAGATACCCATCAAGAGATAGATAATGAAAGTATATACACACAACAGAATAACAGAATAACAACAGTTGTGAAGAGGAGAGGGGATGGGGAAGGTGCTGTGTGCGGGGGGACTGCAAGGAAGGGGTGCTGCAGGGACGGGTGCTGCAGTCAGGATGGAAAGTGAATAAATAAATTAATGAATGAAAAAAGATAAATGAAGTTATGAAATACAAAGGTAAATGGATGGAGTTTGAAATATTCATTGAGCGAGGTAAACTAAATCAAGAAAGACAGTATGTTCTCTCTTGTAAGTGGATGCTAGCTTTGAGTCTTCAGATAAGTGTGTTTAAGTTGGAGTACCCACAGAAGGCAGAGGTCTTTAATGGACCTTAGGGGAGGATCTTAAGGAAAGGGGCTAGAACACAGGCGGTATGAACAAGAAGGGGGAACAGGAAGGGTTAAATGGTGTGGGAAGGTGTGATACAGGGCTGAGTAGGAGGAGGGATAGCTAACTCTTTGAAAATTCCATATGGAAAGCTACTAGAAGTTTCCTAAAATGTGTACATATACATTAACCACACATATGTGTACATAGTTAAATAGTTACTCTATAACAATGTTTCTCCCAGACATCATAGAGTATCAAATAAAGATCCCTAGTGTCATAGTGGATTACTTCCTTTAGATCTGTTCATCATTGTGATGCCATAGACATCCCGAACTTGATGGTGTGACCTTATTGCTGAAGCATTTAATTTTGAGAGGGACAAGACTCTGCACCCCTCAATGGAGATGCCACAATGCAAGGTGTCACATTGTTTGAGGACTAAGGCCATTTCTTTTTTATATTTGAGTCACAGGGCACAGAGAAATCAAGCTGATACCAACGTGAAAGCTCCATTCCTATTAACTGGCTTTCATAGTACTGGAAGGTTCTGTACATGCTACCAGGAGATAAAATATGCTCTGTAGGAAATGTCAAAGAAACCCTTCAGGCTGAGGGAAACTGTACAAAATGGAAATCTGCATCTCCAAAAAGAAGTGTCAAGCACTGGGTTTATTAAATACACAGGCACACAAGTCCTTCATATTGCTCTCTCTTTTTATTTCTGAAGAGTTACTGAATACCAGACACTGTGCTAACTGTTTTGCAAATATAACTCATCCTCACATTAAACCTTTATAGAGGACTTACTGTTACCTGGTTACATTGAAGAACAAACTGATAGTCAAAGAACTCAAGGCCTTTCATGCTGTGCGTGTGGAGGTCGGGGCAGGTAGCTAAAAGTGATCCCAGAACACACAGAATAATCAATGAGCACATCTTGTGTAAAAATATGAATGAACCACATAGAAACAAATCAAATCTAAAAGGTGACTATGGAATTGAAGAACTAGGGAGAACTACTGACCACTTATATATGGTCGTATATATATACGTATATATATATACGACCATATATATGATAGATAATAGATAGATAGATAGATAGATAGATAGATAGATAGATAGATAGACAGATAGATATTCCAGACTGAAACTTCCCGCCTCAGGCTCCCTAAGGCTTGGATTACAGGTATGTGCCACCATGTCCAGCTGAAGTTTTTTCTTCTTAGCCCCTTGCCCTCACCTCCTTTCTCCTCCCCTCTTACCCCCTTTGCTTTGATCTCCTCCCTTCCTTCCCCTCCTTGCTGAACCCCTCTCCTCTGACCCCTTCCCTTCCCTTTATTTTCACATGACATTTCCTAAGGGGCTAGAGAAGGTAGCATGAGGTTTTAGTTCAACTGATAGACCGAGCACACACTTACACTGCCTGGCAAGAAGGTATATCAAGATTGGTAGCACCAGTTATTCCTTGGGCCCCTGGATAAATCCACTAAGAAACAAGCGTACACATGTAAGAATCAGCATTTGAGGAAAGCTAATGTCATAGGAAAGGGGCTAAACAAAAGTAATTGTAAAGAGAAGACACACAGAAAGGAACAAAAAATTAAGCAGCCTAGCTTCAATCCAGTTATGTTTAAACCTCCAGTGAGGTAAAGATGAGAATCCCATTGGTGAAGCTTAAAGTGAAGGTCCTATGACAAGATTAGGTCATTGTGAAGACAAAGGAAATAGTGATGTTGGAATGAAACTTGACTCTGCAAAGGTAAAACTGTTTAGGTGTCCAAAGTACTGTATGGGTTACTTTTCTGTTACTGTGATAGGACACCATGGCGAGTGTAACTTATACAAGAAGGAATTTATTTGCTGAAGGTTCAAGTTCATAATGGCAGGGACAGCACATACACAGGAGGAAGGATGTCACAACCATGTACCGCAACCGCATGCTACTAGTGCCGTGACTTAAGGATAGACCTGACTAGGGCAATAGGGAATGAAGAAATGATAGGATCAGGTTCGCTGCGTGCCCTGATGGAGACACACCAGCATCAGCCTGGAACTCGATGTGTTTATTATATATGTCAGGAATGGAGGAGAGGCTGGTTAGCTCATTTCAGTAGAAAGTCTGTAGGGTAGCAGTTCCAGGTTTCAGTCCGCAAGAAAGAAACTGTGGGTTGATAACTTCTACATACATTGGCTTTAGCTAGAGGCCAACCATTCGTTAGCATGTATGCTTGGACCAGGGAAGGCTTTGCCATTCCTATGGGTCTGAGGCACCCGGGTCTTTGCCATGGCTGCATTCATGTTAGTAACACAGATTCACTCAGGACATCATCGAGGCTTGACTCCAGGAGCAGGAAGTTGAGAACTTACATCTTGAACCATGAGGATGAAGCAGAGAGAACAAATTGAAAGTTGCTCTCTTTTAAACCGCAGAGCCTTTCCCCCAGTGACATACTTCCCTCCGAGAAGCTGAACTGCCTCAACCCACACAAATGGCGCCATCAACTGGGAGTCAAGTGTCAAACGCTCAACACTAGGAGGGACCATTTATCATTCAAACCACCATAGCTAGTGTGTTTCCATTTTCTAGTAGGAAAATCGAAGTTCTCTGTTGGCTACAGATAAGCTTATGAAAGACATGAAAGCAATTAATATTGTGAAGTTTCAGCAGAACCAAACGGAAGGAGGTGCCTCGCCAGTCTGTTTAGCAGTGTGGTCTTTCTGTTTCTGTCAAGCGTTAGAGAAAAAAGTAGTCACAGCGCGTGATGTGTGTAGTGTTCTCTGTAACAAGTGAAGTGAGATACAGCAGGAGAAACGGACCTGGTGGCTCAGGGCATCACAAGAGCTGGGTTGATCAGTGCGGCAGCCCGGCTAGGCGTGGAGTGGAACGCCCTGTGAAGTAGTGCGGGCGCTGTCCTTAACCCTCTGAATATGTTGTGACATGCAAATGAATGCCTGTGAAGGAACAAGCAAGCGAAAGACTTCCCAGAATTTTAATGAGCCCTCAAATGAAAGCTTTTGAAAAGGTCATTTAGTATCTCATAAATTAGCAAGAAGGAAAATAAACACAACGGTAAAAAAAGAATTTAAGATTCAGATTGAGCAGCTGGGGTTGGGCATGCTGAGACACAAGACAAGGGTGGCTTTGAATTATTATTGGCTCTGAGGCAAGAAAACTCTCCCATCTGTGCTAAGCAAGCAGCACCCAGAAAGCAGGGTCTGGAACCAGTTGCATGAACCGGGGAGTACCCTGGGTGATCATGGTTACCCGATGTGCAGCCTGGTGAGGCCAGGAATGCAGTCTGCACATGACATGCAGGGACAGCTGAGATTTGCGATACCTCATGTCTGGCCTGCTGTCTCCGAAACATGATTCTGATACTTTCCTGTAACTTCTTAAAGAAAAATGTCCCCCAAGTACTAGAAAGGCATCTTCTGTAGTCAGATGCAGTCAGTTTTGTATTAGGTTAAGGCAAGTTTCCACAAAAACCGTTGCAAGATGATTTAGGAAGCTATGAGGCAGTGTTCTCCGTGTAGCCCGGATGTGAAGAATGGAATCTAACATTTGCATTACGGCAGCCATACCCCAACGAGTCTATGCAACAAGGGTCAAGACAAGACAAGTAGAAATGATCAGTACTCGTCTCATCCATACCTCCCAAACGCTGTTCCCTGACAAACTGTCCAAAGAGAAACAGAACCTCATAAACCAACAGTTTGAGGTTTTATGGTATTTTTCTCTTGGAGATTCAGATTCAACCCCTAAAATTCATGTCTCTCAGAAGGTGCACGATAAAGAAATTGTGAATTCGCTAACCCCAGTATTTACGAAATTTACTAATCCATGGATCAGTCATCAAATCAATCTTATAATCTGTCCCTTTACCCTTCCATTCATATACCGGTCTGTAACAATAATGATTTAATTTCATGGAACACACATTGGAAACCACACCCTACTCAACACACATTGCTTATTCTTACTTGCATGGAGGAATTTCTTCAACTTTCTGGCAAGAATGGTGGAAACAGATTTCGGTGTTCAATCAGCACTTTCACAGCTCATTGGGAGAATACATAATGAAATTAAGTGAAAGTTTAAGAAATGAACTTGATGAATATACTACCTAATAGTATACACGTGTCTTCTCAAATTATTCACCCTTCCAGGCAAGAGAACCTTTCTTATGCATTTTAATATTCTGAGCACATTGTTAAATATTTATTCAGTATTTTGGCCTGTAGGCGAGACAGGTACATACTGGAAATAACCCATAACTTTTCAGATAAGCATTTAAAAACATTTCCTTATATCTCTATAGTAGGAAGGGGATAGATCCATATGGTTTGTTTAAGCCAGTCCTAACTTTCCAAGATAACACAGCATGTAAGCAGGGCTTATAAGAAGGCAAGAGAGGTACACTCCCCACTCCCGAAAGGAGTATTAGAGAAAAAGTGGTCACAGCGAGTGATGTGTGTAGTGTATTACTATGATACAGGTAAAACCAGACTCCTCCAATTGACTTACAAAGCTTGTTCCAGTCATGGGTTCTTTGGTTCCTTGGAGCAGTAACTCATTCAAATAAGTGTCAAACATTTCTTTTTTTTCCCCTAAGTATTGGGTAGATGATACAGAGGAATCATACAGTCTGCATGGCCATCCATTTAGCTGGACTCTTCAGTCTTACTTTGTATTATTGTTTATATTTTTTTGAACTCCATGGTCTCTTTTTTTTTAAAAAAAAAAAGGGGGGATAGATTTATTTTTTTATGTATATGAATACATTGTAGCTGTCTTCAGCCACACCAGAAGATATCAGACCCCACTACAGATGGTTGTGAGCCACCTCGTGGTTGCTGGGAATTGAACTCAGGACCTCTGGAAGAGCAGTCAGTGCTCTTAACCACTGAGCCGTCTCTCCATGGTCTCTTATCTTTGCTTTTCTCTTGTACTGTCTTCAGGGGATAACATATCTGTTTTCCCTTGACCCCCCGTACACAGTTAGACTAGACTAGAGCCAACTGTGGCCTTGGTTCTTTGCAACTTATGAGGTCTGGAGTATACACCATTCCTTGAGAAAAAACTGGTTTAATCCGGCCAGTGCTTTGTTCCCTTTTAATCAGTTGCCGACCCTTGATCTGATCCACAGGGCCTGGCTGTGCACCGTGAAGCATTAATTCCCTACATGTGTGAGCAGGATGGCTTGCGTAAGGAGAGACATCAGCATGGCTAGATGATAATATGCCACCCCCTCCACTCCCACACATGTACCTGCCAGGCACAATTGCTATAGGGTGCCCGCGAGTACCAGCATGAATCCATTTAGTCTCTTTTAAGGTTTATACTCTTACTTCTCAGAAAGACTTGAAGAGCAAAGCTTCATAGTACTTAAAAGGCAATAGCCCAACGGGGTTTAAGAGAAGCAGGAGGCTGCAGTATTCATCAAATGAAATAATTACTCGGTATATCACCAGATGATAGCGTGGTCTAAGAAGACACTGTTTCGTGTTTATTCTACATGTGCTCACCACCCACCCCAGTGAGTGGACAGTGGTACTGCAGGTAAAACACAACCTTTATTCTATATACCTGGGATTTTATGTTCTAAGACAAAAGACATTTCCAGTTCCTCTAACATTTTCTTCTACAATCACAGTTGTTCTTAAGCATTTTCAAATCGTATATGATCACATATAATTTTCTTTAATATCAATCCTTCTTTTTCACCAACAAAAAAGAATTTAAAACCCCTCTATTCTATTTATATTTTAAATGGCACTTGTGTGTGTGTATGTGTGCATACCTCTGTGTGTTTGCGTGTGCTTGTATGTGTGCCTATGTGTCTGTGTGTGTGCCCATGTGTGCCAGTGTGTGTGTGTGTGTGTGTGTGTATGTGTGTGTGTGTGTGTGTGTGTGTTAGAAGAGTCTCTGAGTGATCTACTTCAACCATCCCAATCATTTATTCCCATCCTGTATTTTCAAGGATGATCGTGGGTATTTATAAGCTGTCCTCATTATTTTAAAAAGCATAACAAAATCTATATTTATCCTTAACAAAACCCTTGGGGCTCAGTACTCATTATTTCTTTTTGCTGTAGGCTTAAGCATTACATGTTCAATGACAATACTGGTAATTTACATCAATCATAGAATTTGATGCACACTTTATAACTACAATTGCCCAATCTTTCTCTCCTTCCCACATTCTGTTCCTAGTCTCTAGAAGAAATCACTGATATTGCTGGCAATTCTACCAAAAACTGTAGAGGCAACTTCCACCCTCCCCCCCCACACACATCCCCCCCCCCCCGTGCTTATTCCCCTCTAGGAAGGGGATGAAAATCATCCGATGATATGGTCAGATCCTGACACACAGCCTCGGGCTGGTCCATTATACCCATCAGTCTTTCTGGAGGCAGCCTCCTGGTAGGACACTAGTGTTTTCCTCAGGAGTGGCTAGATGTCCTCTGTCTTCTCTTACCGTCACTGGCAGAAGGCTGGTGGAGATACTGATCATGGGCAGCTATTTCCAGCTTCAAGACAGGAGAAGAGGTATCTTGGAGGAGTCTTCTAAAGTAAATGAAAGAATGCATTTACACTCTCTGAGCACAAAACTTTGCATTTATGCAAGGTTGGTTCAAATGTGGGGAAAGAAAGCAGTGGGAGGTACAACTGTAACAGCATTCCATTTTGTTAAACCTCTGGCACTATCATCAGCCTATTTAATTAGGGGGAGCTAATGAACCCAATGACTAAGTTGATAGATATATTGAGTTATTTTTTTCATTTGTCAAGAAGATCTGGTTTCATTACTGGGCATGTATGAGCCGGTATCCCAGGACCACTTGTCCGAGACATTGTACTCTTTTTTTCCCCCCTATATTCTTTGTTTAAATTCCAAATGGTTTTCCCTTTCCCCGTTTCCCCCTCTCCATAAGTCCCATAAACCCTCTTCCCTCCACCCATTCCCCAATCAACCCCCTCTCACTTCTCTGTCCTGGAAATCCCCTACAATGCTGCATCAAGCCTTTCCAGGACCAGTGCCCTCTCCTTCCTTCTTGGGAATGATTTGATATGTGAGTTGTGTCTTGGGTATTCAGAGATTCTGGGCTAATATCCACTTATCAGTGACTGCATTCCATGTGTTTTCTTTTGTGAATGAGTTACCTCACTTAGGATGATATTTTCCAGTTCCAACAGTTTGCCTAAGAATCTCATAAATTCATTGTTTCTAATTGCTGAGTAGTATTCCATTGTGTAAATATACCACATTTTCTGTATCCATTCCTCCATTGGGGGCATCTGGTTTCTTTCCAGCTTCTGGCTATTATAAATAAGGCTACTATGAACATAGTGGAGCATGTGTCCTTATTGCATACTGGGGAATCCTCTGGGTATATGCCCAGGAATGGTATAACAGGGTCCTCCGGAAGTGTCATGCCCAGTTTTCTGAGGAACCGCCAGACTGATTTCCAGAGTGGTTGTACCAGCTTGCAATCCCACCAGCAGTGGAGGAGTGTTCCTCTTTCGCCACATCCTCGCCAACACCTGCTGAGAGACACCGTACTCTATCCAGTGTTCTCAGAAATTTTGTTAGAGATGAGGATATGGGGCAAAGGGGAACGTGCCATGACTTCCGAGTTCTTCTGTCTTGGACCAAAAGTACTGGATCAGGGCCAGGTGCATAGTGATAGAAACAGGTTATTAAAGCAGAGAAAGGTACTCCAAAGAATGGAAGGAGGCTAGTAAGCAGACAGTTCCAAACCTGAAAGCTCCAAGTCTCCAACACCATTACCCTGTATGGATTACTCACATAGCTAGCGCCCGCCCACCTTCTCCAGATCTCACCTACTTTTTCTTGCATAGGCTGCCATTACACAGACAGATGTTCCTAGCTTTCTGCCAATGGCCTTCTCCCACATCAATCCCCAAGCTTCGTTCCCCACACCCCTATTCTGCTATTTTTTTAAGTCAAAAATTCAGTTGATAGTAAGAGAGCAGATTGACTTCCTGCGTCCTTGGTCCACGTGTCAGGTTTTACGGCCCTATGAGAACAGCAACCTGGAGATCGGGAGGGCAAGGATTCAGGGACATCAAGAGATGTTAGAATGTAAGTTTAAAACACTGCTAGATAGGAGAAACCAGCTCAAGTACTCCAGAGCGCAGTAGAGCAACTCTTCTACAACAATGTTTGTTTCAAACAACTAGAAGAATCTGAAGGTTCCTAACACGTAGAATCCACCAAAGTTTGTGGAAATAGAATTCTAACGCTTTTACGTGAACATTATACACTATGTATCCCGTTATCTTAATGTACTCTACAAATGTGTATAAACACTGTGTATTGGTTAACTACATGGTAGTCATTGACGGTTTAAAAACAACTTCAGAAAACACTAATCTAGTTAGTGCCTTCACGGTCACACCAGAAAACTGAGAGCCACTAACGTCAAGCGAGATGGTCAGTTTTGAAACAACAGAGAGGAGTGATGTCTGGAGTCTAGGTCTCGTCACTATCCTTTTGGGACCACTTTCTATACCACTGCCTGCCTCAAAACCAGCTTTGAAGCAGGTCAGGACATCTTGGGACTTATCATTTATTTATCCAATAACTCTGATGACTATTCTATGAGAAGCCGTTTGTAGATGGAGCGGTGCCTAACGAAGTGCTTTATAACGCTAGCTGCACAGAACAGCCACTTGGTGAACTTTGAAAAATCCCAGTGGCCCAGCCACATTTGAGACCAATTAAATGAGGCTGCGGGAGGTGGTACTCAGACATCACTATTTTTAAAAGCTCACCTGGTGATTTCAGTTTGTGGAGAGTAGAGAAACCCTGCCCTTACATTTTGTCAGTAAAGACAGAATGGTTTTGATTAGGAATTACCTTAACCTTGGCCTCCCGGAGGGCAATTAGGAAGCACTTAAAATTAACTCAACTCTCCCTAGCACAATACCTCGTCCTCACAGGTGATCAATACGTGTTTGTGGGGGATGACACTTGAGCATCTGCTTTGACTTGAATAAAGCACCCCAAACAAGAGCTATTCTTTGTTGTAGAGTTAAGAGATTTGGGCCAGTGAAGCAAGCCTGAGCCCTGTCTCCTGAACACACCCTTTGTGGAGATAAAAATCACCATCCTCCCGGCGGGAGCTCAGCACTGGAACCTGAAATCTACAAAGGCCAGACAGAAACTGGGTGTTTCTTTCTATTTTTTTAAATGGTCCCTCTTTTAAAACAGAGAAGGCTTTTTGGTTAACTGCTTCCTTTGGTTCCCAGAAAAGGGAAATGATGAATGTCATTGTAACTCCTGTAGGAGTGGTCATGGTGAGAGCATTGGACTGTACCCAGAAGTCCTTGGGCTATGAGGAGTGGCTGTCTGTCTTCTCTGATGTTGAACTCAAGGACAGGATGGAGGAGACCCTGAAGATACCAGAGAGGGAATGCTTCAGCTCTTTCTTTGCTGTTATATAACTATGTGATTTTAGACCTAAAAAAATCTCTCTGGAGTCCATTCCCTCATGACACCTCTTTATTTTACAGTCTTCAGTGAAAAAGCAAATTAGTGAAAGGGAATGCAGTGTGAGCAGCACAAGTTGGCCTACATATGCTGTCCATGTGGACATAGGCAAACCTGATGTTCAGTGTAGCAGTTAAGAAATCACAAGAGGCTGGCAGTGTAGCTTAGTGGCAGAGTGACTGTCACCTCCTGTGACACAAAGCCTTGGCTTAAAACCTGGCACCACAGAAGTGAGAAGTAACACACCAATTTTAAAGGGAAAAGAAACTGCAAGTGACATATCCATACTTTCACTGAAGAAAACTTAGTGAAGAATAGTTCTGGGCCTACGTAGGCATGGTTGGTACAAGGACGGCTTCAGGTTGTTCACTGTGCCAAGGAACAAAGATTACACGGACCTTAACCCTTTGCCAGAATGTCCTCTAGTGACCATTTCCAATCTCAAGGGGTTTCAGTTACAGCCTCGCATTTCTATTGTATGGTGTTGCTCGCGGCTCTGCCCTGTCTTTACAGTCTGAGTTACAGGCTGAAGTAGAAGCTTTTACATAATAGGCAGCAGCTCGATGTTCTGTACGAAGGCACCAGCTCGTGGAAAGCTACTGAGACACCAGCATTCTCCTGGGATTAAAGCACATTGTGTTGCCTTAGATTAGACAAAGCGATGGTCAAGCCTGCTCACCCCTGGACTGCTGCAAGTCGCATGGCAAAGGGAAAGGGTATGTGGTCCTGAAGGGAAGCAGAAGGGTAAATGTTGGAGAGCCATAGCAGGACAAACTTAGCTATGGAAAGTTTAGGGTCCGTAAGAAAAAAAAAAAAACTCTGACAGGAGAGAGAGAGAGAGAGAGAGAGAGAGAGAGAGAGAGAGAGAGAGAGAGAGAGAGAGAAGAGAGACTGTCAGAGACACACACAGAGTGGGAGGCAGGGAGAGAGAGCCAGAGAGCCAGAGACACACAGAGACATAGAAAGACAGAAACCTAGACATACATACATACACACAGAAATAGAGATAGATAGATAGAGAGACAGACAGACAGATGACACACAGACAGACACAGAGAGACAGAGGGGGAGAAAGACAGAGAGCAACAGAGTCAGAGACACATACAGAGTAGGAGGCAGGAAGAGAGAGATAGCCAGAGACACAGAGAAAGAGACAGAGAGCTAGACAAAGAGACATAGAGACTGAGACCTAGACAGAGGGAGGGAGGGGAGAGGAGAGGAGAGGAGAGGAGAGGAGAGAGAGAGAGAGAGAGAGAGAGAGAGAGAGAGAGAGAGAGAGAGAGAGAGAGAGAATGAGAATGAATGAATGAATGCAGAGAGAGGATTTCTTACTTTAGGGAATAGTGTGAACTAGCTAAGTGAATAAAACTAGAAGAGGGAAAATGTCTTAGGCAGGAAAAAAAAAGTATGTGTGAAAGATTTCAGGCTAGACAACATCCAGATTCAGGGATCCAAAGTGCCTTGTGCAGCTAGGTCATGAAATACAAAAGCAGAATGGAGAGACTTAGGCTGGAATGCTGAGAGTGCCTGTCAGCGGAGAGGCCAGAGACTGAGCGGAGCACTGCCTCCCTCAGCATCCCGAGGCATTCCTGTCATGATTTTATCAAAGGTCTCTGCAGGCTTTAGCAAGAGACAGGGCTAAGAGAAGGAGATGCGCACAGAATATGAGACACACCCACATGGGTGAGCAGGCTGTGTGTGCTTCCCAAGGGGGAGCAGAGGGCGTGGGCTTCGGAGAGGAGGGTAAGTAAGACACACTCAAGTGTGCGTGGGGCGGGCTTCTCCAAGAGAGAGTGAGCACTTACTTGTCTTAGCATTAGCCATATATACAATTTGTTGTCTCTTAGATTACATTCTAAAGGGTTGCTAAGAAACCCTTTGTCCTTCTCTTTTGATAAGAGATACGGGTGAGGAGGCTCCAGAGATGCCTTGGATGGAATTATAAGGTGATAAAGTAAGACCAGAAGGCTTTGGGGTTGCACAAGGAGCTTCATGCATGTCCTTTCCTTTCACGTGAGGTTCCCGGAGAGATTCCTAGAAAATCTCAGGTTCTGTGCTGGGGATAGAGGAAGGACACAAGCTGTCGCAACTTGCTGCGATTCTTGCCTTGCTGCAGGCAAAGGTGAGAACTGATTCCAGACTCTATCCCCTTCTCAAAACCCAAAGGTTTTCCCTTTCTTTCTATCCTACATCATGCTTACGAAATGTATATTCACTCCTCCCTCCCAAACCGTGAAGTGCAGCAGTATTCTAAGACCACTGTGATTAATGGGCAGAAATCAAACCATCTGTCTTAGGCAAATCAGAAGGAAGGTCACTTACTGACAATCCAAGCTGTAGAGCCCAAACGTGGCCCATATCAAGGCCTCTAAGATGTACTGTGGATTACACTTTAGTAAGTGCTTTCTCTTCTCTTCTCTTGTCTTCTCTTCTCTTGTCTTCTCTTGTCTTCTCTTCTCTTCTCTTCTCTTGTCTTCTCTTCTCTTCTCTTCTCTTCTCTCTTCTCTCTTCTCTCTTCTCTCTTCTCTCTTCTCTCCTCTCCTCTCCTCTCCTCTCCTCTTCTTTTCTTTTCTTTTCTTTTTTTTTTTACAGTAAAAGTATCTTTAAATTTTCTCATATAGTATGTTTGGGTCATTCCTTGTCCTTCCCCAGTCCTCCCAGATCCCCCCTCCCCATCTCCCTCCAATCCACCCAAGGCCCTACTACTATTATTTTAGCGAGATTGGTAAAGGGAGGAGCCATGGAAGGTATCAGAGGTGATGAGGATAATACAGATGAGAGAAGACAGATGGCTAGCTGACTAGGCAGGCACACACATATATGTGCACACACATGCACACATACCACACACACACACACATACACACACACACACACACACACACATACACGCACACACATTATGTGACATCTAACAGCTAGGATCATTTCAGTCAAGTGAAATACTCTTTATATACGTTGGCTAAAGTGTTATATTTGTTTCTGATCCAGAATAAAAGAAGAGTCTAACATCTCCATATCCCAATACACAGCCTAAGGAATGGCGGTAAGAACCAGAGTCCTTGAACACATGAGGATTACTCAGAGCATGTATGTGCTCACAGGTGACTCTCAGTTCCAAGAGCCCTGCTTCCCTAAGAATCCCTGTAGTATCCTGGGCATATACCCAGAGGATTTCCCGGCATGCAATAAGGACACATGCTCCACTATGTTCATAGCAGCCTTATTTATAATAGCCAGAAGCTGGAAAGAACCCAGATGACCCTCAATGGAGGAATGGATACAGAAAATGTGGTATATTTACACAATGGAATACTACTCATCGATTAAAAACAATGAATTCATGAGATTCTTAGGCAAATGGTTGGAACTGGAAAATATCATCCTAAGTGAGGTAACCCATTCACAAAAGAACACACATGGAATGCAGTCATTGATAAGTGATGTTAGCCCAGAAGCTCTGAATACCCAAGACACAAGTCACATATCAAATGATTCCCAAGAAGAAAGAAGGAGAGGGCCCGGGTCCTCGAAAGGCTTGATGCAGCATTGTAGGGGATTACCAGGACAGAGAAGTGGGAGGGGGTTGATTGGGGAACCGATGGAGGGAAGAGGGTGTATGGGACTTATGGGGAGGGGAGAACCTGGAAAGGGGAAATTATTGGAATGTAAACAAAGAATATAGAAAAAAAGAACCCCTGTATCCCTGTGGTAAAATGCAGTTGGTGTGAACACCCAGCAGAAATCCTCCTGTTTTGTGCCCACAGCAATTTTGCACTGGTTATGTTCCAACAGTCTGGATTGATATTGTATTGATTCTTGTCTGAGATCTGCTGGCATTTACGCTGAGCATGAAAATGAGAGTGGCTAGCATTACTGTCTGGCTGCTTTCTTCCAGAGCCAGGGGCCTCATCCAGCCATCTTCGAGGGGAACACACTTGTTGCTTAGTGGTTTGAGGTAACAAGCAAAGAATGAGGAAGAGGGACTGACAGTGCTGCATCGTGGTCAGGTCAGGGAAGTGAGCACATACATTTAACTGATAGAGTCTGATCAGGATTAACATTGCCCTCAGAAATAATACTCATTCACTGACCCATAGGGCCTCCCCATCACCCCAGCAAAGTCACGAGGCCTTCCTTCAATGTGGGCCTTGACTTCTTTTTCTCTCTGCCTCTGTTTATTTTTTGACTGTTCAATTGTGTTTCCCTTTTCAAAGCACATATTTCTTTCTATTAGGCACACATACCATTCCTTAATAAAAATATAGCAAGAGTATTAGTTCTTTCATCCTAAGTTCTGGCTGACTGTAGTGGTGATGTCTTTCCATGTTCTTGCTCCCACCAAGCACAGCATCTTGCATGCTCATCATCCTCTGTCAGCGTTGCAGTTTGCAGCCTCCATCTGATGTGCTGGCAATGCAGTTCTTGCCTCGTCTCTGCCATCCCGTTCCTCTTGTTCTCCTAGGATGTCTTAGTCAGGGGTCGTAGCTGTTCCAATCATGGTGCTTCCCAGTACACATTCTCCCAGCCCCATTGTCTTCACAATACCACACCTCCACAGCTGACCTTCCTCCTTCTTGTTTTTCATCAGGAAGCCTTATAGAGTTCTCAAACTATTTTAAAGGCATTTGAACCATCATGGCGGCCAACTCTTTCTGATGACTTCTGATGTGACAAGTTGAACAATGAGCTCCTTACAGGGACATTCATCTCAACCCGATGACTGCCAATGAGCTTTGTCTCCCAGAATTAGAAATGAATGTCAAGTACACGTCAGGAAGTGTGGAGTTTGGTACAGAGAAGCTCCAAGATCTTGGCCAAGAGTTTATGTTGTGAGTTAAAATGGTGCTTGACGGCAAAGATGGGAAGGAACAGGAAGTGACTTTCAATATGGGCACGTTGTCTTCAATCTATACCAGTCGTGATGTGGTCATTTGAGTGGGGCCTTCCTTTGTGAACTTAAGGCAGCTCTGACTTGGAAACTTGACAAACCAAGGTTGTGTTGCAGGGACAAAAGGATGGAGATGATTATTGAGGAGCCAATTTCTAACATCTGCTAATACCTCATAAGCTGTTTGTTTTTATCCCTATCCCTTTCCAGGAGAGAGGAATCAACACTTCTGCATTTTCCTCCACAGCAGCTGGATTTGTTTAGGTGGATAGCCTTACAGATGGAACAAAGTTTGAATCATGGACAGATTCAGTTAAGTTTTCAGAAACTGGCTATCAAGGTACTTTCAAATACCTGATAGCATTTTATTAAAAGGGTGTTCATCAATGTTTTGAAAACCTGTATTTTGTAAGACTCAATGCAAATTGCTCCATGGTGATTTGAAACATTAAGAATTCGATATTATTTCTCTTATTTTAACCTTGCTTATCTGATCTTTGTATTAAAAGAACAAAAGAAATAATTGGTCCTCCTGCAAGCGGCCCTTATTTTGGTAGGAAAAAAAAACCACAAAAAACCCTTAGTCTGTGTTTGAGGTTAGAAGAAGGGAGGGGGTGTGATTCTGGAAACATGGCTGCCATCTTGGCACCCATGGTAAGCAGGATGAAGCTAATGTGAAGAGGGGGCAAGGCAAAGCACTCCGGAGCCCGACTTCTCAAAGCTGCTCCTCAGGCTTGTGTTGTCTACCTCAGATCCCTAAGGGCTATGAAAAGTACATCCTAGAGACCTTTAGGTGGATATCTGTGGAAGTAGTCTAGTGTAATTACTACTGATATATGGGTGGGAGTGTATTTTAAGACATTTTGTTGTAAAGGAAATCTTGGACTTCATCAGAAGAAATTTTGCTTACAGTTAGATGCCAGCCCCGAGAAGCCGTAGCTAGCACGGAATGTCCATCCTTCTTTCATGTGCCTCTCTTCACTAATAAAGAGTTGCGTGTTGATCCTAAAAATGAATAATCAAATATATAAATTATCGTTAGCACACAAAGGTTATCTCAGGTTCATTTCTACTGTTCTTAAAGTAGAGCAACACTATTCTGTTGAGTATTTCAGGTTAATAAAATAAAAAAATGTGAAATATCCAGAACATCCACTCAGAAACACTAACTGAGCACCCACTATCTGCCAGAATGGTCAATGCCCTGGGAATACGGTAGGAGAGGAGGCCAACAAAGACCTTCCTCTTACACTAGTGAAGACAGGTGGACTATAAACTATAAACATAGGCACCTACTAGACTGTGTGCTGATAATAGTGAACGTGAGAACCCAGAACTGGTATGGGATATAGTTACATGAAAAGGCTCATTTGAGTTTAGGCTTGGGAAGTTCTTAATGATGAGGGGACATGAACCAGGTGTAAACGACGAGGCAGTGCAGAGGCGGCAGAGAACTCGGTGCAGTGCCACTCTAGTATTTGCTAACAGTGGTCTCTAACTTAAGCCTTATGGTAACTTTACCACAGTACTCCCATTTTACAAATGGGTCGAGCATGGCTTGGAGGTGAAGTAATGGGAACAGCTCCCCAGGAATGTTTGGGCAAGTGCATTCCAGGGTTCTGCCCCCAGAAACTTAGGGAAGAGATACCTAGCCACATTCTAGGAATGGAAAATGCAAACCAGTGGGACTGGATCCCATAGGTTGATGCTGAGAGGCCTGACATGAAGCGGAAGCAATAGACAGGTTCATCTTCAAGGGCTTTATGGGTCCTATGGAAGGAGCAGACCTAACCCATGGTCCTGTACAAAGTCTCTGGGATCCCACTGTGTCATGCAACTACACACATGGGTTCCTTTGTGCACTTAGAAACTAAGGGACTCTATAACCTCCCTCAACTCACCCACTAGCACTCACCCATCAGGTCACTTTTGTCTTAGTCTGTTATTGATTTCTGAAAGATAACTAGAATATTTGTGAAGGTCTCTGAAGGTGTGAAGCTCTACCTTCCCACTGTGCTCAGGTGTCTGTCACTCGGAGGTGACCTGTCCTGAAGAAGGTAAGAATACAAGTAAAAGATGCTCTTGAGTTTCTTGTACATGTTTATGTTTATGTGTATGCAGGTGTGTGTGTGTGTGTGTGTGTGTGTGTGTGTGTGTGTTCAGGCCAGATGACATCCTCAGGTATCACTCCTCAGACTCTGGACACCTTTTTAAAAAGTTTTATTTCCTTTCAGACAAGGTGTCTTGTCGGCCTAGAGCTTGCTAATTAGGCTTAAGTTTCTTTTCCAGGATTGGGACTGCAAGTGCTTGCCACCATACCTGGCTTTTGTATGTGGGTTTTTGGAATCAAACTCAGGTCCTCATGTTTATGTGACGAGTATTCTGTGGGCTTTCTCCTCAACCCTATTCGTGGTTCTTTCTCTGCTTGAATATATGTAGAGTCCAAGAAACAAGTCTTTCCTCTTCAGCCTGTTCCACAGTTATTCTGAGCTTGCCACGAAAGGGTGCGACTCACTGGGCATTACTAATGGAGGCAGCCCCATGAAGTCCTTCTTGAGACCTTTACCTAGAAAGCATCCTTTTCAGGATCTTTGCCTTTTTCTGCAGTTACTCCTCAGGATGCTCTGGAGAGCCCAAAAAGGTCAGATATTTTAGTCCAAGCCCATCTCTAATTAATTGTAGTATTTGCGTTTAAATAAATCAATAGTTGAGTTTGACCTCAATGTGCAATGTGAGCTATTACATATCAATCCCACACAAAGGGAGCAGGAACACGCAGGTCAGACAAACCACTTATGTTGAACCCAACCATACAGATGAGAATCTTGGTTCTAACAAACACTGTATTTAAGAATTATAACTGAGAAGGGGGATTTGGGTTTGATGTATAGCTGAGTTCAGAAGGAACAGGGGAAACCTGGGTGACACACAAGGAAAACCAGGCAAACCCTCCATGGCTCTTTTCAGCAAGACAAGCTTGGTGGGCTGGAAACAGTCAGATTTCTGAGTCACTTGGTCTACTGGAAGAGGGAGGAAAAGGAAAATGCACATTTATAAGTTACACATGCTCTCTGTTTGTGTTTAACAATCACTTAAGAAATTATTTCTAAGTGAACCAGACTTGTGGGGAAGCTAAGCTCTAGCAAGATGAGTCGGAGCCAAATTTGTTTGAAAGGAAATGTTAACATCTTTTCAAGAACATTTATTTACTTTGCTAAATGGTTCCAAGGACAAGAACCAAGAGCCCTCTGCAAGGAAGCAACTACAAAACACTGGACATGTGCTCGGTCCCCCCTCTGCCCGAAATCACACCACTCAAATCCTTGGGACCTTGAACTGCATTCTATTTCTTGAAGACATTTATGAGCACACAAACGTGCTTAGGGAAGGACATCTCTATCTGTCACTAAGTATTGCTCAGAAAATATGGCTTAATAGGAATGCTGTGTGAGTGTGTGTGTGTGTGTGTGTGTGTGTGTGTGTGTGACTGAATCTTGCTCCTATGTACTTGCAGTGTTTTATGTGGAGGTCTATGAACTCATTAATATGTGTGTATATGTGTCTGTATGAGCATGTGAATCCATGTATAGTAGTATATCTGTATGTTCTGAAAAGCTTTAGATGCGGAGTTCAGAGAATGGGACTTTCCAACTGAATAGACTGTGTGTATCAACTGGACTTTGTTCTCTTATCCATTATCTAATCCAGAAACTGGACAAAACATTCTTCAAGCTTCTTCATGTTCAAATGTTTCTTGTATTCTTTGGTACAGAACCAACCCTTCCAGGCCTATGTAGTGAATAGTATGATTTAATTGAAAATTAGATGATTACCTCTCCCTTGTCAAAATAAAGGCAAATTTTTCAATGATGGTGAAGAAAACCATGAAGAGATCAACATTTTAAAAGGCTTAGAGCCAAATGAGTGGTGCATATCATTTTCTGTTCTTTTGGTAAGAGTTGGTAACTATTTTTCTGAGAATAAGTGTTACCCTCCCTCTGCATGGTTTCTCTCTCTCTCTCTCTCTCTCTCTCTCTCTCTCTCTCTCTCTCCTCTCCCTCTCCCTCTCCCTCTCCCTCTCCCTCTCCCTCTCCCTCTCCCTCTCCCTCTCCCTCTCCCTCTCCCTCTCCCTCTCCCTCTCCCTCTCCCTCTCCCTCTCCCTCTCCCTCTCCCTCTCCCTCTCTCTCTCTCTCTCTCTCTCTCTCTTTCTCTCTCTTCTCTCAAAAACAAAAGGAAGAGAAGATCTCTGTTCATGATGGCTGCTGAACCAACTTTGTCGTGTCATGTGAAATCTTTTCTGAAGAACAGGGAAAGGGAAATGTTGGAAATTGTCACAAGCTCCTTTCTACATGTTACAAAACCCACCTGATTTTATTTTCAAACCTTCCATCTGACTTCCGAAGATGCTACTCGTTAGCTCTGTGACACCGCTCAGCTAGCCTAATCCTCCTTCGGATGTGTACTGGGGAAATGAACACTGAGCCCACAGGGCTGATGTAAGGTTCAGGTGAAGAATTACATGGACGGCCCTTAGAACAGCAGCTGATGGCACCCGCAAAACACAGCAGACCTATAACTGAGACTGTTTAACTTTATTATTCTAAATGTAATTATTTTCGCAGCAGTAAAACGGGCTGTGTAAAGGGCTTACTTAAGATCAGAGAATTCTGGGGAATGTTTTGCATTCCAAACCTTTGCAGCTTCCTGTAGACGCCATTTGTGAGTGGATTGCCAGCACGCCTGGCACCAGCATGGCTGTCTTACGCAGTTCAGGTCGCTACGACATCACACCATAGACCACTGACGAGGCAACTCAAATGCCAACTTTTACCTAGATTCTGGAAATTGCAGAATACATGTTCAAGGTGATAAAGACTTGGTGGCTAGAGAGGGCTCCCTTTTCCACTTGTAGAACATGTTCTTTTGTGGTTCAAAGACGATAAGAACGCTCTCTTGGTTCTTATAACGGCACTAATCCCATTCAACAGGCCTCTGCCTTCACAGACTAATTATCTTCCAGAGACCCCATCTTCCAAAGCCATCACAATTCAACAAAAAAGAGATATAACTAGTTTATCACAATGGTGGGTTTTTTTTTGGAGGGGGTAATGATGATAGATTTATTTTTGTGTCCTTAAGGGGCAGTGGCATCAGGGACATCTCAGAACAGCCTGTGATGTCTGTTCACACACTGATATGAAGTGTTAGACCTGACAGGCTGCTCCCTTTCATCAAATGATGCACTTAATTTTGAAGTGTGGAGATATGAGTTTCTCGCTAATGCCCTCACTTGAGTTTTAGTAGACGGTGAAAGTATCTCCAACCCAACTGTGCTAGACGAAGCCCTCCTCCTCACTTGTGCCCAACAGTCTGCTTGCTGAGTCTCAACTTGACCCGCCCCCTCTTAGACAAACCAGATTATTTCAGTCGAGGGCAGAAAATGCAGTGAGAACATCAATGTGCTAATAGAATACTCTTTGTTTTAAGTCAGCACAGCTCTTAAAGCGATGGTATCCTGTGAGGCTGAAAAGAGTTAATCATCGAATAACTCTTCCTGCTTCCTTGGGGAAGATGAGAGCTATAGTTTGAAAACCCTTCCTTTCTGAGGATGAACTTCACACTATAAATTGTTCTATGACTTTAGGGTGATTCGTCACATCCTGTGTCCTCAGCCCCTTGTACCCTCACCGAGGGGGGCACGGCCCTACTGCTTCACCTCCTTGGCCATTCTCCACTGCTGGGATAATTGGTTGGCTGTCATTAAATTTCCACAAAGAATTTTCTCATGCCTGACGCAGGAAGAGAGGGATACTCACCGAGAGCAATCCATGGAAGCTCCCCGCCTCTGATGTGGGTCCTCAGAGCTCGCAGTCTTCTGAGGGTCAACAAGCTCCCCAACATCTGGCTGTGGCTCTCAAACCTCAGGTATCTTCCACACCTGGCTCCAGCATGCCAGGAAATTCTCATATTCTCCAAAGCCCTGGAATTAAGAAGGACTTAGGGGAATGGTTGTAGGTAGGTGCATTTGTATCTCCAAAATCTTACAAAAAGTCAAGTAAGCAGTTGTTTGAGAATTAAATGAGCCATGAGTCAGACACCCAAAATCAAAAGAGATGCAAAAGATTCTTTTATAACACTGTGAGCTTCAGATTTTTATACATTGTACAGGGAGGCATAGCAAAGAAATTCTTTGATTGGCTCTATAGAGGCATTTTTGGGCATCATTTGTGGACACTTCTCTGGTTAGAGGCTAAGTTTCTGATTGAGTAAATGCAATGCCATTTTATGATTCACATGGAACTGCTCTTTGGTTTGCTTACATGGGAATCATATCAGTACCAGAGTATCGGTATCAGCTTAATAGCCTCTAGACTAACTTATTTTAAGCTCAGCCTATATTAAACCTCCTTTTCCCAAATACACTAGGTACCCATTTCAGTCTTAAGTATTGTGAGAAACAAGCCAAGCTCAAGTGATGTCGATCTTTCTTATAGCCACTGCTTACCCGTTCTGTAGCGCGGTTCCTTCTCCAGCCGCTTACTTGGATGAAAATCAGCTGGGTATGGTGATGCATGTCTATAATGCCAGGACTGGCAAGGCAGAGACAAGAGGATTGCCACATGTTTGATGCCAGCCTTGTCTACATAGCATCTTTCAGACTATCGAGGCCTGTATATCAAGACTCCATCACATAAAGCCAAAGAAGGGTGGAGGGGAAAAAGGAAAAATAAAGAAAAAATTCAGACCAAAAATAAATATGTAGCTTAATGAATTATTCAAATCTTTGTGTGTGTGTGTGTGTGTGTGTGTGTGTGTGTGTGTTTGTGACATAGTTGGATCTCGCATATGGAAGCCAGTGATACAACCAGCAACTATGATGGACTTTCTTATCTTGCCAGATGGCCTCAATTTCTGACTCCTGAAAGGAGAAGGATTAAGAAAAGCGTTAATTGACCTGCTTCTCCAGGGTGATGGACTGTTCTAATGTATATGTTAAGTTGATGGTTGGAGGAGGGGAGACTGAGCTCACTCCTGCCTTCTGTTTCCCTAAATTATCTATGATGGGTCCCTGGCAGGTCTTCTGCAAGACCCACTTTCAGGCTCTTTCAGGTAAGAACTGGTCTGCTAAGAGTATTTCTGGAAAGCACTGTGTGTCAAATTGTGCGTTTTCCAAAATGGTTCTTATCATACCAATTATTAGTACCTGCAGATAGAACCTTATTTGGAAACAGGTTTCTTTGATTATAAGTCAAGTTAAGGTGAGGATGTACAGAGTTAGGGTGGGCTGTGGACTCAGACAACCCATGGCAAAGACCATGCGATGTAATAGGCAGGGAATGGAGTCAAGGAATGCTAAGAATTGATCCCAGCTTCAGGTTAGACCCGTAGAGGACTTCCACTCTCTAGAATGGTCAGAGAGTAGGTTCCCTTTGTTTCAAGTTGCCTGGTCACAGTGCTTTGCTGTGACAGCCTGAGGACCCCAATTTAGACTCTGTAGACTCCGCTGCTTACGGGAGGGAATTAAATATCCCCACTCCTTGGGCCCCAACCTGGTCTGGAATAAAGGGCATGTCATGCAGCAGTCAGTGGGTGATCAATAGAAGATGGCACAGTGGTTCCTGGTAGTAATTGGATGGCTGGTTGAACAATTCTTGTTTTTCAATTTTGTCTTGTACAAAAGCACCATTCCGTTATAAAGCCTTTAAGATTTTTTTAAAGATGTACTATTATAAATAATTAAAATGAACCCCAGTCGACTAACTTTACAGTAGTTAAATTATGCAATAATACCATCACTGTTATGTTATCTCTCTGTAAAGAAATCACCCGTTGAAAGCAAAAGTATGCATACAATTATAGTTTGCTGAATTTTAAATGCCTTTTCTAGAAAACAAATATCATGGTTGACACAAGTAACCAGCAAAATACTGCTACTACTACATTCTTTTCTTATTTTTCCTTTTTTTGATTTAAATCTTTTATTGTATTAAGTGTGTGTGTGTGTGTGTGTGTGTGTGTGTGTGTGTGTGTGTGCACATGCACATGCAATGAAGTCTATGTGGAGGTTACTTGGTTCTAGAGGGACCTGGTCCTCTCCTAACTTGGGTCATTAATCTTGGCAGCATGAGCCGGTAGCCACTGAGCCACTGAGTCACCTCACAGGCCCTTTCTTTTGTTTCAGAATTATTTTCTAATTAAAGCAGCCTTGGAAATTCTTAATGATCTAAAAGGTCTGCCCAGGCTGACTCCTGCAGAAAAATCTACACATTTATGCAGAATGATCATTACCACCAGCAGCACAGACACAACTTGGCAGGGTTCCTTTGACCTTGGCAAGGTTCCTTTCTCTTCCATGGGAGGTCTGCTAATACTAATGCCAAAATCATAGGACCCCAGGTGTCAAGACAGCAATCAAAAAGGAGGGAAGACTGAAGTCTATGTTTTGTGATTTTGGTCTCTATACAGGGTATGGAGCTAGGGAAAAAAAGAACAGTCAAATCAGACAGACATAATACCTTTAGCCAAACACATTCAGTAATCTGATTACAAATCAGTTATTCCAAAGGTAACAATGATCCAGAGACATGCAAGACCCTGGGCAACCTGTTCTTTAACCAAGCAGCCAATACCAAGGGAGAAGTTATCCTCATAGTGCCCTGGAGCTGATAGGATAGAAGATGCAAACAGCCTAGGAAAGTGATGTAATTGGTTGGGAGAAGTAGGCTTGTGGCTTTCTCTGTCTCCACCAGGAAGATGGGTCATCGATGAACATACTTTTAATTAAGGAAGTTTCAGAGGCTTCTTTATCACATGGGTAAACAATTTCTTAGAGTAATAGAAAGGTTGTCAATGATTCTTTTATGTTCAAAACACTCTATATTGTGCTGTAGGTCACTGAGAGCCAGTGGAAGGTGAGAGCTGTTCAATACTCATGGCCTAAGGTCTGCAGAAATTTCCATAATATACAGAATAATCCTATAGGGACAAGAATGCTAAGCTGCAAATTTTTGTTTCTCCTGGCTATCTCAGCTCCTTTGCCTCATTTTACATAAACACCCATAACAACATAGATTGTTAAACTCCCTTCTTTTAAATAAGCCTGGGAATTAAAATTAAAACTTCAGCAGATCAATCTTCTTTAATAAAAAGAAAATCATACAGACCTAAGCCTGCATTCAGCAACTGGGAGAACTTTGTGTGGATGGAATGAAGCTTTGAAATGCAGCTGCAGAAGCAGCAGCTGCTTGTTTGATTATCTCCTGGCTCAGAACGTTGGATTTAAGCTCTCTAAATGCCTGGTGAGCTACCTGCTCCTTTTACCCACTGTCCTATATTTAGTTTAATTCCTCTGTTGCTTGCAAGAAGTCATGGGTTGGCATGCTAATGGTCAACTGAGTGTGTCTCAGAAAGAATGACATTTTCTTAGGTTAATTTCAAACTGAGGTTGCAAACCCAAGTTGTTAGTCTACTGAGCCCACTAAAAAGAACTCAGTGTTCTTACTGAGCAAAGACAAAAGCATCAAACAGGAACATTCATCTAATTTAAAGCAGATTGAAGATGAGCTTGACATCAAGAATTTAGTGGCAGAGCAATCAGGCCCACTCAAACTCAGTCTGATGACATAGATGTAGGAGAAACATCTCTGTCGGCATCCATTCTTGTCAGTGTGATTCACCCTTTCTCCATGGTGGCCCAGGGCACTGTTAGCTCCACTACTCAGGGAAGGGCTTGGTGCACGTCTGTAGGTGATTGGGGGACTAAGGGTTTGAGAAGTCTTCCCCTGGTAATGCTGGCTTCAGAAGACATTTGGAGTTTTGATATTTTATTGCACTTTATACACATGGGACATTACCCGGACCATCAGTTAGTAGCTGTCCTGTCCTTGCTTTTCCAGTGTGTCTTGTGGAAAGGGTATGAGTTCTCGTTATAGACTTAAGTGTGAAACCTCAAATGCTTTTCCAGTCTTCCCAGAGTATCTTGAAGTACCCAGAATCCCTCTATCAGTGCCTCTTGGTGAAATCAGGCACAGCTCTACTCTTTGCAAGTAGGGGCACTGATATTCATAAATAAATATCAGTCCTCGCTTTTCTCTAACTGCTGTGTAGGGTATGGGAAATTTTCATTTATATCCCCTAAGGGAATGTTGTCACTGAATGTTGATTGCTCTGCTCTAGTCTAAATTAATTAAATGACACAATATCTATTGTAGAAAACAAACGAAGACCATTTTACACAATCTACTGTAAATGGTTATTATAATGTGTGATCTTTCCAGAGAAATAAGAGCAAACAATGTGTTCATTCAGAAAGCACCTGTTGGAAACTCCAAGGCTGTCCTCTAAGCTGTCATCTGTTGCCTCCATAGCACTCATGTAGCATACACACCAATGATTTAATGACAAAAAGATCCCAGTACAATCCAGTGTTGGGGTAAGAGATGGAAACAGAATACGTGTATAAATTCTTCTGTATGTAAATGTGCAGTCAGGGAGCATGTCTCCACATATGAAAGTGGGTAGACTGTTCTTTCTGCTTGATGAAATAAAATCAAAGCTTTTTTGGATGCTCTCTGCTCCGTTGTCTTGGGTCCACACATAAGTCAGAGATCCAAGATGCAAAGTCTGCTTAGTTATGAAGCAATCCTATGTACCAGAAACTAGTCTACCAATGCTATTCTGTGAGTACTACAATATACTGTAGTGCATTTTCAGTTACTTAACTTTCAATCTCCTGTGACAGGTTTTACTTTCACAGTACTTTGCAGACAGGGAAACTAAGGCTTAGGCACGTCAACCTCTCTGTGATGCAATCTGAGGCTAATAGGTAGCAGGGAAGTACACAAGTCCTAAGCTGCCTTAAATCACCCTTCATGATTTGCTGATATCTCATCAAATTCTCTTTTGTATGTAAAATAAGTTGCCATGAATGAATGATCTGAGCTTCTTGTAAAACACTGGCATCCCAGAAGAGTCAAGATTTAATGATGAGAAACATATGACATACAACACAAGCTGAACTATAAAAGACTGAATTGAACTTACATGAGGAAGTCACAGAGGTGGCCTTCATCCTCTGCTGCCATCCCAGAGCAAGGTTTTCCTCTAAGGAGGCTGAGCAGGTCATGCCTCAGGCTAGAGATTTAGATTACTGGGTAGAATGCTTGCCTAGTGTGTAGGAAGACCTGGGTTTGATGCTCAGGGCTGGAAATAACCTGGTATGGTGTTGCTTGCCTGGACTCTTAGGCCTGGAAGGTGCAGCCATTCGAACCAAAGGTTCACCATCATCCTCAGTTACATATGGAGTTCTAAACTACTTCTGAAATACAAAGGACCCCGTCACAAAACAAAACAAACAAAAACAAAACCCCCCAATCAGAAAAAACAAAGGTCAGGTCTCTCTCATACCTCCATCTTAACTCAGAAGATCCTTGAATAGCCATCTTCGCTCATTTTTGGCCACTATGTTTTTATGTCCCACATCTCTAGTCATTGTCTCTATTGTCCCCTGAATATCTCTTCAGACTTCTCTTAGAAAAGATCATGAAATAGCATTGTCCCTTAGGACAACCTCACCTCCACCCAGGTACACAAGAGGCTCAGAAGTTGTTTTTTCCTGAACTGAACCTTTTGAAGCTAGCAACTTGGCCCTGAAAAGACAAAAAAATGCCCTGAGTAGGTGCAGTAGAGACAGAATTCAATAGTTATCCAATTAGTTTCTAGGAAACTTTTATAGTTTCTATTAGAAGTGTGCTCAGAGGTTCATGGTTAAAGGCAGGATCGGCAGCCAGTGGAAGTTCTTGGGGTGTGTAGCAGAACTTTTCAAAGGTAGAACTGAAGTGGAAATTGCTGGTTTCTTTGGAGATTCAGTTGTGTCATGTGTTTGTTGTTGTTGTTGTTTTTGTTGTTTTTGACACTGTCTTATGAGAGGATGTTTTGCTGAGAACAGACACATGGTTTTTTTTCTGGAAGTGACCTGATAAAAGGGTATGTGATATTTTCCTAAAGAGAATGCTTGGACAGGCACATGATGTTTGGATAGTATAACCCGACAGAAAATGGATGATGATGTGGTATTGGTTCACCTTGCCACTCTTTGTTTTTTTGTTGAGCTTTGCTGATGCTGGTCTTTGCTGATGATGCCATGGCATTGGTTCACCTTGCCTTCCTCACTGATTATTGTCTGCCATGACTTCGTAGATAGAAACACACCAAAGAACTTCTCTTGGTATTCTAGTGGTTTCTTGCCTTGCCTGTGGACTCTGACCAATTGGCAGAGCCTCATGGTTTCTAATGGATAGAACTGCCATTGCTGATTCATTAATGATGTTCATGAGTAGATCAAGCTACCACTACTGATTCATGTGAACTGAAGTGCTAATATCCTGACAACAAAGATTGGAATTGCCCCAAAGAACTATTTTTAAGCAGGTCCACATCCTCCTTTGCCCTGTTAACCTTTTCTTTCTACTACCTCTGGTGGGCAGTAGACTAGAAGGGAGGTTAAAGCATTAAGCACCCTTATTGAAGTAGGTTTTGAAAAATCTAAGCCTACACATGACTTAATGGAAAATCATTTAGATCATGCCCTCAAAGGAAATTCTGCTCTGTCTCTGTCTTTGTATCTGTCTCTGTTTTTCTGTCTCTCTGTCTCTCTCTCTGTCTCTGTCTCTCTCTCTCTCTCTCTCTCTCTCTCTCTCTCTCTCTCTCTCTTTCCCTCTCTCTCTCTTCTTCCCTCTTTCTGGTTTCTGGAAATAGTGAGGTAAGCAGTTTTATCCCCAACATGGGCTCTCAGCATGATGCTCTGCTTCACCATAGGCCTAAAGCAATTGGACAAAGTGAAATTCTCTGAAACTGATAGCTCAAATAAGTCCTTCCTTCCATCTTTTTAAAAATATATTTTGTTACTGTATGCACTTGGGAATACTTACTCACTATCTTATTTGATACAAAGTGTTTCCACAATGCAAATGTGAAAAGTTCTAGTATTCTTATTCTAAAATGTATTGATAAAGTTATCAGTGTCCTAGAGATTTTGTATTCAAGCATGCCTGGCTGGCGAATGGAGGTGTTGGGGGTCAGACTTTGATCTGAGACAAAGCCATTCTTCTGCCTCTTCAGTTGGCACTGCTGTGGTCCACTTCATTTACTCAACGAGAGATGAACATCTATACTTCCTCCTCAACTATCAATGTCGCTATCTGCCTACAATATATCAACTGAAAATTAATTAATAAGCATAGGCATCTCTTTCTATTTGTGCTCAGAGAGGCATGGGCTGCACTTACGTTCGTTACAATCAAATGTCTTCTTATGACACTTGGTCTAAGGCTCAAGCTCCAGTAGCTCCGTGAGTGGAATGCACACAAGAAGTGACCCAGAACAAGGTACAGCTATCTCTGCAAAAGATGATGCTGAACTATTGGATTTAATTGTTTTTCAACATTTACATTGTAAATAACAAGTTGATTTCCTTTAATCTTGTGTAGGGTGTTTTAGTTATGTATCGAGGTCAAGCCTTTGTGTTAGGAAATCAAGCTACATAGGATTTTTTTCTTTTATTTTTGAGGTTATAGGTACATTATTCCCCCTTCCCTTTCCTTCCTCCACCCCCCCATATACCCTTCTTTGCTCTCTTTCAGACTTATGATTTCAATTTCTTAGTGTAGTTTCATGCATAGGACTTTATAAGAAACCAGCAAGACTCGTTAAAAATGCAACACTTGTTTGCAGATTTTTTTAAAAAAGTAATTCAAACCTTCTGAGCTTTTTCCTTCTCCTCCTCCTCCTTGTCCTCTTTCTCTTCATTTTTGCTTTAAAAATAAGAAAACAAGAAAACCAACATTTATGTCTCTGAGTTGTATCTTGGAAAGATTGCTAGAACAATACCAAACAATTTGATGAAGTGCAAAACTTTCTGGAAACATGTGATAAAAATGCAACGTGGACCTCTTACCTTTTCTTCAAACCAGTAAATATGGTCACATTTAAGAAACCAATGAGAATCTTTTAAGCAACTTTTAAATCCATTTCCTTCTTTCCTGTTGTGTTCCCTACACCCCAGCACCAATTTTCTACAATTCTAAACTTTTAGGCACATGGCAGAAGTCATTACTCCAGAAAGCAGATAAATTTGATGTTGATGAGGTCAGTATGTAAAAACAATGAAAGCTCACTGGCTCATAAAATCCATTGAATTTATTAAGTTTCCTGGAACCACACTTACATGGTAAATCCTGTGCCCAAGTTTAACTAACCGATCTCCATTATAATTCTTTCATTTGTTTTCTCTTCCAAACCACCTTTTCCCTAATATGTTCTCAATATGCAAGAACGCCCTCCATACACACAGGGAGATCTGAACCATCCTTTTTCCTTAGTTTTATATGGGAAACTAAAACTGTTTAGAGTAAAATAAATGTTGCATTTATTTGATTCAAGTCAATGATTAGGCTCTCTCTACATTTGAATGAAGTCTTATCAGTATGCATGCATCATGTACATGATTACCAGGGTCTGTGTAGTCAATTTTTTTTCTAGGTTTTGTCCTATTTCATGACATCTATAGAATGTTTCTATTAAACAATGGTTTTGTGTTTGTTTGTTTTTTCATGTTTGTTGTCATTTGGTACATTTGGAGCAGATGATACAATATATAATATTATTTCTCAACAATTCATGTCTTCCTTTTTCCTATATTACTTATATATTTCATGGTTTCACTTTTCTCATACATTTTAACAATTCATATACTATCTAAAATTTAGTGACATATTTTCACAAACTCTACATGCTGCCTATAAGCAAAAGACTTTTCTTGTATCAACCTTAAGACTTGAGAGGCAACCACTTAAATATTTCCAGGTCATCACTATCCCACAACTTTTGAGGTTCCATTTTGTAATGTGATGGTTAATTTTATGTGCTAGCCTGACTGGGTAATGAGGTGTCCAAATTAAACATTTTTTCTCAGTGTATCTGGGAAGATGTTTCTGGCTAAGAGGAACATTTGTATCAGTGGACTCATTAATGCAGGTCACCCTCTCTGTTGAGACTCTGAATAGAACAAAAATGTGGAGAAAGGGAAATTGATCTTTTTCTGCTCCTTATCACTTTAGTTTGAATACCTTACCCTGCTCTCCCTTGTTTCCAGACTGCTGGTCACGCCATTGGTTCTCCTGGTCACACAGCTTTGAACATAGACTGAAGAGTATTACCTGCTTATAACTGGCACACTATGAGACTTTTCAGCCTCTATAATGGTAAGCCAGTACTACATGTTTTGTGTTTTTTTCTTTCTCAGTGTCTCTGTGTGTGATTCTCTCTGTATGTGTATTGTGTGTACAATTAGATAGAGATAGGTAGATAGATAGATAGATAGATAGATAGATAGATAGATACTTGACACAAAAGCACAGGTTGTAGCTCAAAGAAAATAATGTTAGGGAGATAGACAAGGATAAGTGGTGGACTTAGAGACAGTTGGAGATAGACCTCCATCCCCCTCATTGTCAGCTTTGGACACCATGTTTGTTTCCCTGGTAATAATAGTAATGGAAACTTCATACTCCCCCTTCTTTTTTGATTTAAAATATCATGAGAGGTATAAATGCCATTTTTATTTTTTTTATGCTCTTTAAGGGAAAGCTACCTCTGCTGATCAAAAGAGCCCTGTTTAAAGACATGATATTCTGATCTGCCCCAAAGACTTAAATTTTAACTAATATTGTCTCTTCCCTTAAGGGCTAATCCAGTTAGTTCTGCCAATGACCTGACCAGAAGACCATCCCTCAGGAAAGCTGATTCACTTGAAGATATGCTTTAGGAGGAAAATGTATCCCTTCAGTGAGAAAATGTACTCACATCTCTTGGAAGCCCCTGAACCCTGCATGCAATGCCCTCACAGAGAGCACAGCTTTGCTAAGTCCGCCTGCCTTTCCGAGTTCTGTCTTCTAACGCACACCCTTTCCTTTCTGCATTTCTATTTCATCTTTGAACACTATCCAAAATCCCGAATGTGCTTTCCCCGACACCCCCATCTTATCAATCTGTCTCTGCCTCTGTGCCTCTTTCCCATCTCCTTTCTCCCAGCAGTTGCTGAGATTTTCAGCTTTCTAGACTTGTTTTTTTCTTTTCTCGAACTATAACAAAATAGTCCGTGCATTTTAAATAGTGGCTCCATTTTAAATTATTTTATTATCAAGACTAAGAACTCACAAAAGGGAGCCCAGATTTTCCTGGTAACATTATGAGACAGTTTATTCTTGAGCCAAATAAGTGACCATGGCTTGGTTCATGAACTGCCTTTCTTGTTGTGGTCAAAACCAACTTAAGGAAGGCAGCGCTGGCCCGGGCTCAGTTTGAGGATATGTTTCCTCATGATGAGAAATAATGGCAGCCAAAGCCCGAGGTAGCCAAGAACAGTGAACACTTTAGGCTGATACTTTCTCTTCATTAAGTAGTCTGGGACCCTGGCTGTGTTTAAGACGGGCCTTCCTACCTCAATTAAGTTAATGGAGATTAAGCCCAGAAGCTTGTCTCTTTAGAGATTCTCAATTTCATCAAGTTGACAATATTACCTGTCATATCTAGGGATATAGATTCAGCTCGCTTTGAGAATCGTGTTCCAGTGTGGAAGTGATTGCATGAGGCTTTCTTGGATAAAGAGCAAAGAAAGTCATACATTACGACTTGACCAAATACTCCGTGACCATCAGCAGGAGAGTTACAGCAAAGTGAAGGGAACTCTGATATGAATCTCAGATATTGCATAATGACTTCCTTAGCGTTGATGGATTGATGACATTTAATGGTCAAATAAGAACACATTTTAAACGTTTTAATACTCATAAGGATGTTAGGTCAGACACCAGGCTAGACAATGAATGGCTTTTGGAGGAACTAAAAATAGACCAAGATACTCTGGCTCTGGTCTGTAATATTTTAACACCATATAATTATGAGGTTCAGTCCTTTTTTCCCTTGTGAAACTCTTAATACTGGTGCAGCTTTTCTTTTCTTTTTGGGGAGGAAAGGTAGTTTATATCATACTCCTAATGTTTCAGATATGTAGGATGCACACACTATTGTTCTTTGCTGGAAAACTCTTTTATTGCACTTTTGAGCATGGAGCTATGCTTTTGATCTGTCTCAAGTGTGGTGAATCTTTGCATACTAGGAGTGGGTTTGATATTTTTAAGACTCTGTAAGAGTGTGTACCAAGTTTGATAAATATTATTGAAGTTAGCTAGACAATTAAGCAAGAGCAAAACACGGTGCAACAGATGAGTAATATCTCGAGATACAGGGTTTCTTCTGTGACACGTAGATTAGCTCCAAAGACCATTTATAAAAAGGAAATTCAAAAGTGATGCAATGTCAGAACAAAGCGCGATATCCTCATGTCCTTCCACAAACAAAGGTATGGTGCTTATTTGGAAATCTTACTTTCTGCATATGTGTTTTGTAAAAGCAAGTTCCTTAATTCATAAATTAACAGTGAAGCTAATATGTGTCTGATGGCTGCTTGGCTCTCCACGGAATGCTGCTCCCAAGGATGTGCATTTCCTAGAGCTCTCCCTCTACCCCTCATTTTACCCCCCAGGTTCAAATATCTGCTGCTCTCTAATACTCTTTTCTCTTTCCTTCCTTCCTCCCTCCCTCCCTCCCTCCCTCCCTCCCTCCCTCCCTTTCTCCCTCCTTTCTTCTTCCTTTCTTTTCTCTTCCTTCCCTCTTTTTCTTTCTTTCTTCTTCTTTTTTTTTAAAATAAAGTTTAGCTTTATTCTTTTTTAAAAATTTACATCTTAAACACTGCATCCCTCCTGGTCTCCCCTCACAGAGACCCTCCCCCATGTTCCCTCCCCTTACAGAGGAGGGAACTCTCCTCTGACAGAGTCCCCCACCCCTGGGGGGGCGTATCCCCCACCCTAGTACATAAAGTTTTTGCAGATGCATCCACTCCCAACAAATCCCTCAGTCAGGCGACAGTTTTAGGGACAGCCCCCTGCTCTAGTTGTTGGGGGACTCACATGGAGCTGTACATCTGCTAAGTATGTGCCAGAGGCCTCTGAGAGCTGGCAGGGGTTCAGGTTAGTTAACTCTGCTGGTCCTTCTCTAGGAAATCCCATCCCCATTAGGACTTTCAATCCTTCTTTCAACTCTTCCATAAGAGTCCTTGACCTCTGTCCAATGTTTAGCTGTGTTGCAGTCCACTGCTGAGTAGAGCCTCTCAGAGGACAGTTTTTCTAGGATCCTTATTGCAAACAGAACAGAGTTATCATTAATAATATCAGAGATTGCTTGCCCATTGGATGGGCCTCAAGTTTCCCATGGGATGGGTCTCAAGTTGGGACAGTTATTGGTTGGCCACTTCTTCAGTCTGTGGATTTCTTTTAAACAAGGTCAAATGTTTTGTAGGTGAGTTAATTAGCTTATCCCTCCACTGGGGGTCCTGCTTGGCTACAGGAGTTGGCCTCTTCATGTTCCATAATCCTAGTGTTAGGCATCTCAGCTAAGGTCACTGTCTTAGTTAGGGTTTTACTGCTGTGAACAGACACCATGACCAATGCAAGTTTTATAAAAGACAACATTTAATTGGGGTTGGCTTACAGGCTCAGAGGTTCAGTCCTTTGTCATAAAGGTAGAAACATGGCAGCATCCAGGCAGGCATGGTACAGGAGGAGCTGAGAGTTCTACATCTTCATCTGAAGGCTGCTAGTAGAAGACTGACTTCCAGGCAGCCAGGGTGAGGGTCTTAAACCCACACCCACAGTGACACACCTACTCCAACAAGGCCACACCTCCTAATAGGGTCACTTCCTGGGCCAATCATATACAAACCATCGCAGTCACCTCCGTTGACTCCTGGGAGCCTTGTCAATCCCAGGTCTCTGGGATATCCTACAGATTCCCTACTTGCTTCCTAGCAGCTCTGGCTTCTCTTGGCCCTCTAATCCTTTCTCCCGTCTCCCCTCACACCTGATCCTAACCACCTCATTCCTCTCCGTGTCACCCCCTGCCAGTTCCCTCCCTTCCTCTGTCTCCTATGACTATTTTATTCCCTGTTCAAGTGAGATTCAAGCATCCTTGCTTGGGCCTTCCATCTAGTTTAGCTTCTTTGGGTCTGTAGGGTACAGCATGGCTATCTTGCACTTTATGGCTAGTATCTACTTATCAGTATACCATGCATGTCCTTTTGTGTCTGGGTTACCTCACTCAGGATATTTTTCTAGCTCCATTCATTTGTCTGAAAAATTTATAATGTTCTTGTTTTCAATAGCTGAATAGTAGTCCATTGTGTAAATGAACCATATTTTCTACATCCATTTTTCAATTAAGGGACATATGGGTTCTTTCCAGTTTTGGCTATTATAAATAAAGCTGCTATGAACATGATAGAGCACACGCCCTTGTGGTAAGGTAGAGCATCTTTTGGGTATAGCTGGGTATTCAGGTAGAGCTATTTCCAATTTTCTGAAAACCTGCCTGATTGATTTCCAGAGTGGTTGTACAAGTTTGCAATTCTATCAGCAATGGAGGAATGTTCCCCTTTCTCCATATCTTTGCCAGTATGTGATGTTGCTTGAGTATTTGACCTTAGCCATTCTGAGAAATGTAAGATAAAATCTCAAAGTCTTTTTTATTTGCATTTCCCTGGTGACTAAAGATGTTAAACATTTCTTTAAGTGCTTCTCAGCCATTAGGCATTCCTGTGTTGAGAATTTTCTGTTTAGCTTTGCAACCATTTTTTAATTAGGTTATTTCATTTATTGGAGTCTAACTTCTTGAATTCTTTATATATTTTGGCTATTAGCCCTCTGTCAACTGTAGGATTAGTGAAGATCTTTTCTCAATCTGTAGGCTGCTGTTTTGTCCTATTGACAGCGTCCTTTGCCTTACAGAAGATTTTCAGTTTTATGAGGTACCATTTATCAACTGTTGATCTTAAATCCTGAGTCATGGGTGTTCTGTCATTGGTTAATCCATGGTGATCTGATAATAAGGGGTTATTTCAATCTTCTTGTATCTGTTGAGGCTTGCTTTGTGCCTGGTTATATGGTCAGTTTTTGAGAAAGTTCTGTAAGATGCTGAGCAAAATGTATATTCTTTTGTTTTGGGGTAAAAGGTTCTATAGATGTTTGTTAACATCATTTGATTTACAACATCTGTTAGTTTCATTGTTTCTGTTTAAGTGTCTGCTTGGATGTCCTGTCCATTAGTGAGAGTGGGGTTTTGAAGTCCCCCACTATTATTGTGTGTGTTTCAATGTATGATTTGAGATTTAGTTAAGTTTTCTTTATGAATGTGGTTGCCCCTGTATTTGGGACATAAATGTTCAGAATTGAGATGTCACCTTGGTGGATTTTTCCTTTAATGAGTGTGCAGTGACTTTCACCATCTCTTTTGATTACTTTTGGTTGAAGGTCTATTTTACTAGATATTAGAATGGCTACTCTAGCTCGTTTCTGGGGTTCATTTGCTTGAAAGCCTTTTTCTTGCCCTTTATTCTAAGGTAGTATCTATCTTTGCTGCTGAGGTGTATGTTTTGTATGCAGCAGGATAATGGATCCTGCTTACATATCCAGTCTGTTAGCCTGTGTCATTTTATTGGAGAATTGAATATATTGATGTTGAGAATTATTGATGACCAATGCTTGTTAGTCTTTATTATTTTGATGTAGGTGGTGATACTCTGTGTGATCCTCTTCTTTTGGTTTTGCTGTGAGATGAATAATTCTTGTGTTTTTTTGGGTGTAGTTACCCTCATTGTGTTGGAGTTTTCCTTCTATTATCCTTTATAGGGTTGGATTAATAGAAATATAATGTTTAAATTTGATTTATTCATAGAATATCTTGTTTTTTTCCATGTCTGGTTATTGAAAGTTTTGCTTGGTATAGTAGTATGGGCTGGCATCTATGTTCTCTTTGGGTCTGCAAAACATCTCTCTAGAATTTTGGCTTTTAGAATCTCTGTTGATAAGTGAGGTATAATTCTTATAGGTCTTCCTTTATATGTTACTTGGCCTTTTCCCCTGATAGCTTTTAATATTCTTTCTTTTTTCTGCTCAGTTAGTGCTTTTAATTATGTGGCAGGAGGATTTTCTTTTATGGTCCAATCTGTTTGACATTCTGTAGGCTTCTTGTCAGTTTATATCCATGTCTTTCTTTTGGTTAGGGGAGTTTTCTTCTGTGATTTTGGCCCATTGAACTGGTAATCTTCACCCTCCTCTATCCTATTATTCTTAGGTTTGTATTTGTCATTGTGTCCCAGATTTCCTGGATGTTTTGATTAGAGATTTTTCACATTTGGCACTTTCTTTGACTGGTGTGTCAATTCTTCTATGATTTTTTTCTACTCCTGAGATTCTCACTTCCATCTCTTGTATTCTGTTGGTGATACTTGCATCTGTAGTTCCTGTTTTCCCTCCTAGGTTTTCAGTCTCCAGGGTTACTCCAGTTGTCTTTTCTTTATTGCTTCTTTTTCCATTTTTAGGTTTTGGGACATTTTATTCATTTCTTTCACCTGTTTGATTATGCTTTTCTGTATGTCTTTGAGGGATTTATTTATATCCTCTTTAAAGGCCCTATCACTGTCATAAGATGAGATTTAAGGTTTTGTTCTTCAGGTGTATTAGGATATCCACGACTTACTGTAGTAGGAAAGCTGGGTTCTGAAGGTGCCATATTGCACTGTGTTCTGTCAATTATGTTCTTGCCCTTGTCTTTGGCTATCTGGTTGCATCTTGTGTTTGCTGGCCAGGTAGACCCTGGACTCCCAGTAGTAAGACTCTCGAGTTGACTTTCTCAGACAGCAGCAAGCCCCCCCCCCAAAAGATAGGCAGAGATGCGGGCTAAGGTGTGAGGTATATATCCTTGTTTGCAGATGGAGGTATGAGCTGGAAGGGAGACGGAACTCAGGATGGGTCAGAGTTTAAGGCCAGTGGGTTTCCTGTGGTTCCGGCAGGCAGAGAGATTTGGAGCATGGGTGTCTCACTTGGGTGTCCTGGGTAGGCGCAGGTATCCGAAGAGGTTGGTGGAACTGTGGGGGTGGGGAATAGGGTGCCGATCAGTAATTGTAGGAAGAGGTGTACTGTGATATTTTCAATTGACTGTATATTAAAGTGCCCAGTCACATGCAGCACATACAATAGTTTATGTAAAGTTCCTCAAGGAACAAGGAACAAAACTCAGAATCTAGTCTTACTCTGCACAAAAATGCCTTTAAGAAATGATTTCTCCTCTCTTCTACAGCCTCTGAGGAGGTGGGTCTCTGTTATGAGACCCAGTTTTATTTTCCCCTCTGTGCCCTGCTCTGCAGCTTGGGAGTAAATCTTATGGTACTCTCCTTACCTTCTGGTTTTGTTGTATTTGATGGATCAGAGGGCACAAAGAGAAAGATTAGCTACTACCCTCTGAATGTACTCGTGGGCACCTGTGCGTGCTGGGTGCACACACACAAATACACACACAGACATGCACAGCCATGTATACTCACTCATATACACCAGCACTCAGACATACATACTTGCAAGTAAGCAAACACGCCATGCACCCCCCCACACCCACATATACTCATGCATGTATGAACAAACATTTATATACACTGTAGCTTGGCTGAGGCTATGGCTCTGCCTCCACGCAGAGACCTGCTCTAATTCTGGGAGGAGGTTGCAGCTCTGGACATAAAGGGGTAGAAACTTCTATTGTTGCTTGTTCTGGGATTCTTCATCTTCCTGACTCAAGTTCTTTAAAATAGCCCTTTCAACAAACTCCCTCTGATGTAGTTTCCAATATGCCTTCTATTTCCTGTGTACTTCCTGTCTGATGGAGTTCTTTAATATGTACAAGAAAGAGTTCCAAGAGGGACGATTTCAGCATTCCTTTTGCCCCACTGTTGTCTGTACCTCTGACCACATCTGTGTTGCTAACAGATGGAGTGTAGTTTTACAGCCAAAGACATGTTCAAAGAATAGTAACTTGCTTTTCTAAGGCGGCCTTGACGATGCATTTTGTTATTTTTAAAGGCAACTTAGGAAGATTTTAATAGTCAGTCATCATCATCTATTAAAGGAAACTGCTTATTCAAAACATTTGGCTCAGAGTTGGCAAATAAACCCCAAAGCTACTTCTTTTTATCCAGGCTTTATTTAAGAACCACTGAATTAAAAAGCCTATAATTAATTAGGGCACCTTTTTTTATTTGCCTGATTCATGAAGTCCACCTTGCCCCAGCCATGTCCCTGCTGAACTGTCTGCAGTTTCCCGGCCTGTCTCCCTGGACCCCATCCATCTGGCCTTTCTAATTGTAACCGCTGGGATGTAACTAGACTCCGACAGCATTCTTCCCTTTGAGTAATCGCATCAATGAGTTATATTAGCTGTCATATTAAAGTAGCTCCCTGCTAACCTCTGGTAATATGAGAACATAGTTACCATTAGTTTTTCTTTCGGTTGGGTAACACTGTTTCCTCAGTGTTTTTTACCTCCTGAATCTACACTGCGATGAAAGGCAGGCAAAGAAACAAAAAAAGGAAGGAGGCTTGAGAGTGATTCAATATTCATCTTATCGAAGTATTTCCTCTGAATTAAAACAAACACACTAAGCAAAGGCATTGTGAGGCTTTAGGATGGGGACTGGATAGGGGTGCGATTCCAGCTCTTTCTGTGGGACAGGACTTTGGGAGCATCGTACCCCTGACTTAGGAATCACTAGACCTGAGGAGATGATAGTCTGTGCCCTTTCTCTGACAATATTAAACCAAAATTAAGGGAAATGCCAATATCGGACTCACCTGCTATACTGTATTACTCATCTAAGATTAAGACAGAAAGAACTTTCCAGGATCTCATCTCCAGAAACACGGGCTCAAGCCATTTTGCCAATTTGAAGGCATGTTTACAGACATGCCTGGGATTGCATTCTTTTCCTATTTAAAATGGATCAAATCTACTTGGCTTTCAATGTCTGGCAATGTCAATACATCTCTCGATGAGTGTGATTCGGAAATAACAAACACAGATTTCATAAGCTGATGTCACCTGTCATAAATTCAAAATTTCCAACCTCGTTAAACTCAGGCTCTTGCTACTTGGCATTACCACGTTCTCTCCATCTTTCCCCACTTGCCCTGGAGGCAGGAAGACGGCAAACAGGAAAATCAAACAGAGACATAGATGAGAAGTGAGGAGAACTTGAGAGACTACTTTTGCATATAAAATTCAAAGTAGCAGTTGTCTATTTGTATGCACCCTGTCTCTTCCCCATGTGACTCCAGCTGTGGAGGAAGGGTTGTAGCTATCAACAGTTTTAAGAAAAAGAAAATTATTCAATTGAATAAAAATACATCACATCAAAAGGTTATGTTTTGATACTTTTCCTATTCTATTATTTTTCCTTCTTTTTTCTCCCCGCCACTTCTATTTCTCTTTTCTTTGCATTCTTTCTGTTTTTAATTCGATAGGGTAGCCCATGCCAAAACCCAAGTAACAAAATTATATAAATAGAAGCACTGAAACAGAAGTGGACGTGGTAAAAATATATTAATTAGATGCTGGTCATGGCATCTTGTGTATCAAGCCTTACAGCGAATGTTGAAAAGAGGGTGATTCTATATTTGGCATGGCCTGCTAATGTGCCATTAGTGTAAATACACAGATTGAATTCCCATGCTACTGATGACCACTTCTGTCACTGTGAACAGCTGTCACTGCTCCTTCCACTGCTGCCTTTGTCACTGCTACCCTTGCTCTGCCTTCTTTGGTAGAGAGCTAGCTGGCTTGGTAAACTGCCAATTCCAGAGACAGTTTCTACAATCACAGGATGCCTAGCACCCCTTAAATACACACGAGATCTTCAAGCTCTCTGAAAATCGAACAACGGTGAGAACTGTAGTCAAGTTGAGCCTTCTTAACGAAATGCTTAAAACCAGAACCAAGCAGAGAGAGGTAGGAAGCAGGGCAACTGATGATGAATTTCTAAACCTGTGAGGCAACTTTCTTCCTCCAAACAATGTATTAATGATGATCAGGTCAGGATGATCATTCCTCCTTTGGTCATCCTCTATTTGAAATTACCTTTCTTACCATTGCTTAAATCCCAGAAGTCCTGGTAGAGTCCCAAGAAGGGCGTGGTACCACAACAGACACAGGAAAGCGTCATTTCTTCCTGTCATCTCCCTACTCTCTTGGCATCAGAGAAGTAGTCCACCATGGGAAGTGGCCCAAGAACACGGGGACATCCTGGATCAGACAGATTCCTAATTTTCCTTCAATATCTCCAAGATGTAGAATGACATTATCTTGTCTCTAGGATGCTCCAATACCACTCAGTCCTAGACAAGGGTTTCTGGTCTGGCTTGATGAGCGCTCTATCTCTTGCCATTTCTTGTTTGAGACACAGAACACAGACACTTTATTGTACCTGACTCTGTCTTCTCCTTTTCTTTAAAATTGTGAAGATGAGATGACCTGTAAACTTTTCCCATCAAAACTTGATTGATTGTTTGGCTTCCCTTAAAAATCTCAAACTAGGGAAATGAATTGTAAATATAGAATATATACAATAAAAAAAAAAAAGAAAAAAATCTCAAACTAAAAACTTTTGAAGACGGGAGTCCTGGCATACAGGAACAGTTAATGTGTGCTAAATAAATCAAAGCCTGGACGAATGCATGCTTTTCCTAAACCCCATATTCTCACCAAGCAATAACATTTTTCTCAATTGTTTTCTTGTTGTGACCAGTTTTCATTATAAAAACTAGAGAAAGGTAGCAGGAAGAAAAACGGGCTCCCACACTGCACTTGTTAATTACATAAAATGAAACATTTTTCTTTGTTTCTGTGTAACTTGCCCTTTAAATTTTGCAATATGTTGTAAGGAACCTCACCTCAAGGTTTGTTCTATGGCGTTGTAGAGAGCCTTGTGTGAGCTGGAAAACACAATAGCAATTTGTCTCCTTTCTTTAAAACACTCCTCAGTTGTTCCATCCTTGCTGAAGGAGAGTATGGCGCAGACTCTCTGCTTACTCTGTTTGCACCTTCCTTTCCTTCTGGCAATAAAAGTCCAAGTCAACCAGCCTTCTTTGCAGCTATAGTAATATGAAAGTCTTCTGCCAACCAATATAACCCACAGACCAATAATAGCCTTATTGAAGGTCTCTTCTGAAGAAGGGTGGGTATTTTTCCTTCTTCTTTCATGATGTCCAGAAACGTAAATATTATTGCTGAAGCTTGTTCTTGCAGCTTGGCCTTTTATAGAAATAGCTGAACAAAGAATTGAAGAGAGTTTGGGTGACAAGACTATCTAAATAAATATTTTGTGTGTGCCTCAACTACCTTTATGTAGACTTCACTTGTCAGATAAAGTCTCATTTACTTAAGCTTTTTATTCAGTTATTTCTATAATATGTAGCCAGGAATCAGAAGTGGACATAATACCTATAATGTGGACAAAATAGGTATTAACCTTTAAACCATAGCTGACTAGTGCGTGTGTGCATTTCTGTCTGTCTGTCTCTGTCTCTGTCTGTGTTTGCCCGCCCTCCACCACCACCCCCCCCCATGTATGTGTGTGTGTGTGTGTGTGTGTGTGTGTGTGTGTGTGCTTTTTAGATTTTGAGTCAGTATCTCATTTGTGTAGCAAAAACTGGCTTTGAACTTTTAACCTTCCTGCCCCTGCATCCTGAGTGTTGAGATTACAGGCATGCATTACCACACTCTGCTAAATGTTCTTATGTTATTGATATTCCTTTCATCTTTGTTTCATTAACTGTGATGATGGCTCACATTTGTAATCTTTTTCCCCTTTAGCAGTTGTAGCCAGGCCACATTTGTTTGCTTCATGTTCCTTTTGGCCTCTAGTCAGCTGTTTATTGGTGTTATTTTCAGTGGAATCTACTTTTCCAAATTCATGAATATTACCATTGCACAACAGTTTAAAAAAATAATACAATAGTGCTAAATGGCCTTGGAAGTCCAAGACTCAAACCAACTCAAATTCTAGTACTTATTTATATGATCTTGAACAGTTTTGTTAACCTCTGTATGCCTGCATTGTAGCCAGAGGAAAGGTAATAACATCCTCAAGTTACTTATCTATGTACAGTGTGAGTCATTATATGTATATGTATATGTATATGTATATGTATATGTATATGTATATATGTATGTATAAAATGATAAAGCTCTATAAAATCATGGTTGCTATAAATGCTATTATTTATATAATTTAATATAAAAGGTATTATATAATATATATTATATATTACATGATAAAGCACTATAAAATCTTGGTTGTTATAAATGCTATTACTTATATCATTTAATATAAAAGGTATTATATAATATATTATATGTATTACATGATAAAGCACTATAAAATCTTGGTTGTCATAAATGCTATTATTTATATCATTTAATATAAGAGGTACATTCTAAGTGTCCTTCTCCATGTCAGTATTGGCCAGACCAAGAAAGATGCCTTGAACGTTTTTAATATATGGTGACTTCTAACACCTACTTGCTTTTTTGAGGGCAGAATGTATCTTCATCCTGAGACCTCACTGCAAACGTCAGTAAGCATGAGCAATGGGCGTGCACTGTGGATGTGGTTTTTGTTTGGGGATTGTTTATGTGCCAATGATAAATATTTAAGATATTGAATTCTAAACAATGCATCTGAGGCTCTTTATAGTATTGGTTCTTCCTATCTCCCTCCTCCCCATCCTGTGGTATAGATCAGTGCAACCTGAGAGCATCGCCCTTGGAGAGAGTGGCAGGGGGGAAGGTCAGAGTCACTCTTTTATAGCTTGCCAGTCATTTGGGACACAATTGAAAGCAGCAGTAAACACTAAGACAGCTTATATATGTTACTTTCTCATTGTCCAAGTGGAGAATTACAGCAAGAATTATTCAAGCTCAATTTTCTCTTCAAAAAGCTCTATTGATTGTGGCATAATATTTTCCGATGTTTCAAAGATCTTACGTTAACTCCTCAAACGAGCCGAAACACTCATTTTATCCCCCTCAGGTATGTACAAACCCCAGTTACAAAGAAGGTTCTGGTAATGTGTTCAAGTAGAACTAAACTTAAAATTACATGTATTTACTTTCCAGAGCAAGGCTTCACTGCAGCTGCCATACTGATGTCAACTTTTAGAATGGTCATACACAGCAGTCTGTCTGAGTTTTGCCTATGACTGCTCTCAGAATAATTATGAATAGTGCCTGCCTCTAGTTCTTCCAACAATGCACTATAAATTTATACTGTTTTAGAGATATTTTCATTAAGCTATTTGAGTAAAGGGAAAAAGCTTTTGTAAATTCTAGGCAGAGGTCAATTTCTCATGGACAATCTACCTTCTGTAGGACCTTTGAACAATATCTTTTATAATTATGTATGTCATATTCACGTCCCAGAAACAAGCTAGACCAGTTCTTTCATTCCTTACTTGAATAGGAAGGCTTAAAAATATCTTTGCAACAACTTTTGCCGTGACCAGACAGTACATATTTCAGTCTTTTTCTGACCACGCAATTCTGCTACTCAATTCTGCTACCACAGCACAAGAACCGTTCAATAGTACGCAAGCTAGTGAACGTGGCTGTGTTGTAATAAAGCCACACTTAGGATAACAGGATGAAGGCCAGATCTGGTCCATAGGTTGTAGTGTGCTGACCCTTCATCTATTGTAATCTTTCTCCGTATACCTGCATAAAGGGAATCCATGCAGCCAAGATTTCTTTTCAAGTATTTAAAGGAGCAAAGACAGTCAGTTGGCTTTAGTTAGACAGTAATTAATATCACAGCAAGACACTCCCATTTCTCACCAGCAAAGTTTCCATTTGTCCTGTCACCCACACATCTTGTTCAAGCCTCTTGGTTACAGTCTGTGTTTAGCATAATTAAGAACAGAAAGGACAGTAACACAATGTGCCCTTCAAGTGTTATGGAATGGGCCAGCAGCTAGCTTTTATTATGTAGGTATTTGAAGAATTGTTTGGTGAGCAACATCTAATGCAAAGAGGTTTCTAAAAACTTGCTCTTTATTCTGTATCTCTTTGTGTTTTCATAGAATGGGGGAAGGGGTCCAAACCTACTTTGGGAAAATACATTTGAAGTATATAGATAAACAAGTTTGCCTCTGTGAAATAAGAATCGAAGAGAGGCAAGAACTGAGACATGCTAGCAGTTAGAGCACCTGAGGAACGTCCACTGCCCTTTAAATCAAAACAGAAGGAAAGACATGAAGGAAAGCCTCAAATAAAATGAAATGAATGCCGAAACCATACTCAGGAATACATAAAAGCCCTGCATTGTTCTCCTGCCCTGTTGGGAACTGTGATAATATGGTATGGTGCGCAACGTGTGTGTGTGTGTGTGTGTGTGTGTGTGTGTGTGTGTGTGTGTGTGTGTTTAGGAATTAGAATTAGATAGCAAAATGTCAAGAGCAAGATACTGGACATATGAAAGAAATGGATTCAGTGTGTGTAACCTCCAACTCAGCATGTGTGGGTGCACTCCTTGCCGACTGCCCTGGAATAGGAATCCCCAGCCGGGCCTGAGTGGACCACCTCTCCTGAAGAGGTAGACACTAGCCGCCCGAGGAAAGAGGATACATGAAAGCAAATCTAGATTTGCCTTGCAATGACAGCTGCATATTAATCTAAGGAATATCTAAAAAAATCAAAAAGACATTTTTCTGCAAAATGCACCCCTAGAGCCTCAGTCACGGTGCAGGGGAATAAGCTTGAAACAGGATTGATTTCCTCTTAAAGGGAAGAGGCCTTTGAAATGCTACCAACTGTGGTTGTCTTATTTGGTTTTCAATCCTATAACAAAACTGTGCCATATTGTGTCAAATAAGAAGATAATATAACAGCTTTAAACAAATTTTGTAATTATGGGATCAATCAAAAGTGCATTAAATTTGTGCGTATTTGGGAAATTATGGTGTGGATTACTAAGTAGCTTTAAACATCCACCTTTATTCTTCAGTCCAGCTTCAAGATTATCCTAGGCGTTTTAGTTGTTTGATCTTCTCTCTGGAAAATACCGGGCACTGCCTTTGCAGAGGCTAGACACCTAAAGGGGCATCTGTGGTCTGATTCCTCTCTTACCCGAAACTTTGTACATATCTTGTCTTGGGCACTAGGCATCCTCTGGTTTCACTGGGACATAATTCCCAAACCATAAAAAAATATGATTGCTGGTGGTAAGCAAAGAATTGACAACTGGATCTAGTTTCATTTGACTATCTTTCTCCAGTATTTGATGTCCTTTGAATGAAGGGACAAAAAGATTAGATCATAAAGACACACAAAAATCAGACAGAGCTGAATTTGAATCTCCACTCTAATAATTAGTATCCTGGACAAGGTTTTTCCTTTTATAGACTGGAGTTTCCTCATCTATAAATTACAGGCAGTTTATTTTATTTTACATGTATGGGTGTCTTGTTTGTCAGTATGTCTGTGTACCACGTGTATGACCCAGATTATGCCTGGTACCCCATGAGGCTAGAAGAGGCCATCACATCACTGGAACTGAAGTTACAGACAGTTGAATGCTGCTACACAGGTGTTAGAATTTGGACCTGGATCCTCTGGAAAATCAGTCAGTGTCCCTAACCACTGAGTCATGTCTCCAGCCCAATTATACCCTCTTTTATTATATTTTTAAGATAATGATCTAATATAAAACTGATAAAATATGTGGTCTAAAATATGGATGGGAGATGCTTGCTGCTCTCTGTCCCTTTCTGTCTCTCTTTTTGTGTCTGTCTCTGTCTATCTGTCTCTCTTTCTGTCTCTGTCTTTCTCTGTCTCTGTGTCTCTGTCTGTCTCTGTCTCTCTGTCTGTCTTTTTGTCTCTGTCTCTCTGTCTGTCTGATCTCTCTGTCTGTCTGTCTCTCTCTGTCTCTCTCTGTCTCTCTCTCTCTCTCTCTCTCTCTCTCTCTCTCTCTCTCTCTCTCTCTCTCATGATTTTATTTTAGCACTCTCCAATACAGAATTCGTAGCTGAGTACAGTCTTAGGAGGCAGAAGATAGGAGCAGAGAAAGTTGGGACTCTGTGTAAAATTCCCACCACTTCTTTTTCAAAGCTGGACTTTGAGCCCAGGGCCTCTGTATACCAGACAAGTACTCAACCTCTGAGCTACATCCACAGTTCTTCTTTTGTCTAATTTTGCTGTTTGCTTGACAGATCTGGGACCACCTTGAGATCATGAATACTAAGCAAATCTTCTACCACTGAACCATAGCCCGAGTTTTATTTAAAAACAAAAACAAAAACAAAAGCTTAATACTTTCCTCACGTAGCTATTTTTAACTCCAATCCCTCCTTTTTAAAATTAAGATTACTATCTTTTGCTTTTGTTTCAGAATCCACACCTGTAACAACATGGTTCTGTAGAAGGTTGATTTGGTACTTATTTAATTATTTATTTCTATTTATTTACATTGTGCTTCCCTGTGTAGATCAGGCTGACCTCAAATGTGAGATCTTACTGCTTCAACCTCTGGAATGCTAAGATTGAGGGCTTTCACCACTCTATTTGAGTCCTCCTTTGTTTACTAAAACAGCTTATGGGCTGGAGAGATGGCTCAGCTGTTAAGATAACCCACTGGTTGCTCATTTAGAGAACCCAGGTGGATTTCCAGAATCCACATGGCTCAAAACTTCTCACAACTGTCTGTAGCTCCAACCCCAGGATATCCAATGCCCTCTTTTGGCCTCTGTGGGCATTGCATGCACATAGTGCATAGATGGATATAATATGCAGGCAAACCACCCATACACATAACAAGGAAAGGGGAGAAAAAAATTACCTTCCATGGAAGCTAATTGAGTTTAAGATTGATTCTCTTCCTTGGATTCCATTAGAAAGCCTGAGCCTTTGCTGCCTTACAGTGGAGAGGGGGAACAGAAGAGCTTGTAGTCATAGCCTAAAGGTGCTGCTCCCTGCCAGCATCAGTCCAACCTAGGAACATGTTAACCCCATCCCAGACCTGCTCAACCTCTGCTTGTTGGGTGGAACCACCAGGCAGGTCCTCCAGGGGTTTTGATGGGTGTTAAAGTTTGAGAAGCACTAGATTGTATCTCTAGACTTCCTATCTTCAAATTATGCATGTGAACGCGTAACTACTACTGACCCCTCCTTTTCAATCAGTGCCCACCTGTGAAGCCAGCCGGGAACGGGCAGAGGTGGGAAGAACCCTGTGAACTCTGTCAAAATGTTCCCATGAAGAACTCTCTGCCTTAGTTTTCACATTCTCTAAAAACTCGATGCAACACATTCTGTCCCTCCCTGACAACAGCATGGAAGCCTTTTAATTAGTCCACCCAGGAGGAAATAGAGATGTGCTCATTAAGTAATTTCTCTGATTACCAGTGGGCAGGCGTGGGCATTGTTTCCTGATGCACTTGTTACAAGCGAGCTGTGCTACCAAACTGAAGGCTTCTTAAGAGGGGGTTGACATGAAAGGACTGCGACAAGCCGTGGAGGGGAGTGGGGGGTGGTGCTGATGACAGGAAGAGTCGTCGAGCCAAACCTACACAAAGACACACTCACAAATACCAGTTCACACTATGAAGATGGATCAATGGCCTGTACTCGGGGAGGGGGGGGAGGGGGGATAAACATTAATATTCCTGAAGGTTCCGGGGAAGTATCAAAGCATACTACAATCTTCCAAGTTCCGACTGCGGGAAAGTACTAAATGGTTTTGTTCTTGATTTTTAATGCCATATTTTCCTAAAGGTGACTCAGCCCATGCTACAGACCCAGGTTATAGAAATATACAGTCTATACACATGACGTTTTCTGGAAGGCCCCGTGCGCTAATTGCCTAATTTTAACACACACTTAACTCTGGCAATGAGTCTAAGTAGTGGAATCACAAACTCAAAGTTGGTAGAAAGTTGAATGCATCACATCCTCCCCCTGCCTCCCCAGTGGGATGGCCTCTGTTATAGTTCTGGCCTCCTACCATTCAGTACTCTTTCTTAAGTCATAAGAAATGGATGGAGCCCCTGCTGGCTGGGTCCTGGCTGTTGGAGCCACACAGGGAAAGGGTTCCAGATACAAGCCACAGAGGCTGCATCTCACCTGACCAAAGGGGGAGAAAAGGCTCCAAATCAGTAACCATACTTTCTGCTCTTTAGTTTAAATGCCCCAAATAAGACATAAATTAGTTTAGGTCAATCACATTGCTTTGGATTAAATATTCACCAGTGGTGTAACCAGCACATCCTCCCCAGCAATAATCTCTTGCAACAGTTGCAGCGTGTGAGGAGCCGAGAACGTGCATGTTCTAGGTGAGCTGGGGTAACAGACTGAAACACTGATGCTGCATGGACTTACAATTGGCACTGAGTATTTCCTTCTCCTTCATGGCTAGTTTTCTAAGTAGATCTTCTTTGCCTTTATCTAAATTTGGGGGAGACGTTGTTTAACCCAAAAGATCCAACAGAGATCTCGGCCACCTTGAACAGGTCTTTGGAGTTTGACATCTGTCCATTCAGGCAGGTGCAGAGAATACTATTGAATCCACTCACTACTGTGCTAGGGTGATGTTTTGGTATGGAGGCAGTCTCATGTAGTAAAGGGTGACCTCAGATTGCTTTGTAGGTCCTCACCTGCCTCTGTCTCTGCCTCTGCCCTTACCTCTGCCTCTTAAATACTGAGATTAGAGATATGCAACACCCAGTTTATGAGGTACTGGGATGGAACTCGGGACTTAGGTATTTTTGCATTTTAAGCAAGTCCTCTACCAAATAATTTACATCCCCAACCCATTAGGCAAAAAATTGTTGTGAGGGTTCTCTTTCTGCTTTTAAGCAGAGAAACTAATGGTCCATATGCTTTTTATAAGGATGCATGCATGTGGATGTGTGTACTTGTGTGTGTGCATGTGTGCTGTGCGTGTGCGTGTGCGTGTGCGTGCGTGCGTGCGTGCGTGCGTGTGTGTGTGTGTGTGTGTGTGTGTGTGTGTAAAGATTGAACTCAGGACCTCAAGCATGCTGGGGGATCTATCAATGATTCCTACCCCTATCCTTGTTTGCTTGGTTATTTTTTTTTTTCAGACATTAGGCAAATCGAATAGGGCAGGAACCAGGCTACTTAGCAGCTGGAGACTTGATTTCTCTGCTGGCTGTCACTTAAAAGACCTTTAAGCAGATCTCTGCCTCTTGATGGCTTGATAGTCACTGGGCTGGATCTGTCCAAGCAGGGTTTGTTCAAGGAGAACCTACAGAGAACTCCCTGGGCTGGGGAACAGCTTAGTTCTGACAGGTGGAGCGTTCTGGAGGGATTTCCCCTCGCCAGGGGTCCTGGCATTGTATTGTGGGCATTCTCAAATCCTCATAAATGGCATAAAGAGCAGGCCCGATTTAATCTGCTGCTCCAGCCCCCGCGAGGACACAGCTGGCGAGGGTGCACCGCTCTATTCACAGCCAGTCCCTTCTCTCCAGCCTTGCAATAATTTTGTTGTCTTTGTTATTTTATATCCTGCGGTGACTTCCCTGAGTGCAGTGAGTGATTAATTTAGCTGGTGTCACAGGCTACAACATGTTGATATAAAGGGAAAGAGAGAGAGAGAGAGAGAAGAGAGAGAAAGGGAAGGTAGAAGAGGCGGGAGGCTGCTGGGACAAATATGCACAGAACACAAGCTCCAGCCCTCGCACAAAGCGCCCCATTGGCCAAAGTGACCCTGTGACATTGTTTTTGTGAACATGAGTATGAACCTCTGAATGGTTGAGTTCCGAAATTCAAAGGCCCACACTCTCCCAGGGCTTTCTCACTTCCCCCACTGCCTCTGAAGCATCAATAGCTTCAGGAAATAATGAAAAACAAATCAGAAATAAAATCAGCACTTGAAAACCCAGGGTTCTTTATGAAAAGGGCTTCTACTGTTCAAATGCCAGTTTACAACAGAAGGACCCAGGCTCTTGTGTGAAAACAAACTCCGGGTCTTTCTGTAGTTCAAAGCTCTGGTAGAACCCTATATTTGTCTTGGGCCATAGCCCTGACGAGGGCTCATGTGGCTATGGATTCTGAGGCATCCTCCGGCTCCTCCCAGATCCTGGACGGAGGCTTGTCCATGTCAACATTGGAGAAGAAGTTGGTCTTGTGGACAGTTCTGTGAACTCCAGATAAGGAAATTTGCTGGGTTTTATTACCTCAGAAGGGGTTTACATTCTTAATGGTGGAGTTAGTACCAACAGGTCTGACTCAGAAGTCATTCTAAACACCCTTCAGCTTTAATCCACTTATCTATACTCTTTCTTTTAAACATGCACTTCTTACACTAATCCAGATTTAGGGAATTATTTTAAGGTGATTTTAGGGCCAAGGATGATGCAGCTGATGGTAGAATGCTTCTGTCGCATGGATGTGGTCCTGGGTTTGATCCCCAGCACTATGGTGTCACCTTTAACCATAGCACTTTAGAGAGAGAAGCAAGTGGGTTGGAGTTCAAGGTCATCCTTGTGTTTCATAGGGTGTCTGGACTACATGAGATCCTGTGTCAAAGGAAATAGCAGGATTTTAAGAGACATAGGAGTAACAACTATAATTTAAAAGTAATGCTGCTTCATTAAAGAAAATAGTTTTTAAATGTCTACACAAATCAAACTCTGAAGAGATTACCACTGCTAACACACCAGAGCTAGTTTTCTTTAGCCACAAAGGTGTGCATGTGTATGGTGATTTCTATGCTTTATTCTAAAAACATAAAAACATGCTGAATACCTCGTTTGTAACCTCTGTGCCTCCGCATTTAAAAACAAAAATAAAAAACACCATCATTTTATGGCACTCAGGTTTTTACATCTGTTTAAAAGATTTGTTTTTAGTGTGTGTGTCTATGTGTGTAGGGGGGAGGTCTTTGTCCTTTAAAATATGAATGCATATTATAGTTTCAGGTCTTTGATTTTTGAATTGAGAGACTGGTATCCAACTGTACTCTTCTGTATGTGGATATCTACCTTTCCTGGCACTATTTGTTGTGGAGACTGTCTTTTCTCCACAATAATGAATGTTCTGGCACCTCTGTTAATAATTAATTGGCAATTAATGTATAGGCTTATTCTTGAGTACTCTATTCTATTCCTCAGGTCAACATCACAGTTTTGCAATATTTTTAAAACCAAAATAGTTAAATGACTCTATTCTTATGTTTTTATTCCATGATTAGGAAATAATTTCCCAGGGCAAGATTATTTTAAAGATCATTGTTTGTTTGTTTGTTTGTTTGTTTATTTTCAAGACAGGGTTTCTCTGTGTAGTCCTGGCTGTCCTGGAACTCACTCTGTAGACCAGGCTGACCTCGAACTCAGAAATCCGCCTACCTCTGCCTCCCAAGTGCTGGGATTAAAGGCGTGCGCCACCACCGCCCAGCTCATTGCTTTCTTTTTTGAGAAAATTATTGACACTATTTTTTATTTTCTTTAAAATGGCTCATCTAGAATTTATTTTGGGCCGCCCAACTTCTCTTTATTCTAAATGGCCAGCTAGTGCGTCAACCCAACTACCCACCAACTCATTTTCCCTGTTAGTGTGAAGTACTGAGCTTCTTTCTTTTAACCAACTCCATCTGTGGCTTATGGTTTTCTAAGTTGTGTTACAGGTATAATATATACATGTAATTTTCAAAAGGGCAAAAGCATCATGAGGTGCACACAACAATCCATCCTCTTCTCTTTCTCATGTGTACTATATGTGTGTAAGCATGAGAAGTGTGTCCATGTGACAAACAACTCATGTATATGTATGTATGGATGCATGTATGTATATTAGTGTGTATGAATGTATATTCCACTTTATTGTTTTATTATGTACTTGAAGCATACAACAAATACTGTGTGACACCTAGCTCCCCATGTCCCATCCCTGCTGACACCACACTACATATGATATACATTACAATTCCTCAGCTAGATACTTCATTCTTTTTTATATTTGTGTAGGAGTTCACTACGTGGAACCACATAATTGTTTTTAAAGATAACTCGACTGTTTGTTATAAAATGTCTTCTCTCTATGACCAAGCAGACTGTAGTAAACATTGCACCTCCTCCAAATTCCTCAAAGTGTGCCAAAAGGTGTGATTACTCTACACTTGGGTACTGTCAAGTCAAACTCCGAGGACAGTGAACTAATTCATTCTTTTTTCTATTATGAATAAGCATAGACCTTGTACATTTCTAACATTTTCTAAACTTAAAAATTAAAAAGTGTTTTTTGTAACTGTTGGATAAATTCTTTGATTAGAGTGAAATTGAGAGTCTTGTGTATTAAAAAACATTTTATCATCTTTTATAACATAAACTTCATATTACTGATCCTTTGAGTTAAGAGAACACTTTCTATTTAGAAAGTTACTCATTTTCAAGTATCATGTGTTTTTAGAAGTTTCTCTGGTTGATCATTTGGACTGATCATTTGTTGTTGTTGTTTTTTTAAACTACACTGATTATATTTTTGCTATACATAACTTCAATGTTAAAATTTATTCAGCTTTAGGTAGATGGCTTCAAGTTTTGTTTCTTATGCATCGTTTCTGTGTTTCTTGGCTTTGTTTTCCTTTGTCATTTTTAAGTCATTGATTCATACAGTATCTATCTTTCTGTTCGGAGAAAATTGATTAATTTCAGTTTTACTGTTTTCCCAGAGGTCTATCTAGTTTTCTTAGCCTTGCTTATTGAAAAATCCATTTTCCAATTTAGCTAATGACTTTATCATATATGAAATATCCACACAAAGGTGGGTCTATTTCTGAACTCTCGATTCTGCTCCACTGCTCTAATCTTTCTAGGGTACATTGATAGTACACGGTTTTAGTTAAATGAAGCTGTCATACATTTTAATACGGAGCAAGGCCGTTTTCCTTCTATCATCTTAATAGTCTTCAGAAGTTCCCATACAAAATGTGCAGTGTACAAAAAAAGTAGACTACAACAGTAAGATCTTTGTTGAGATTACCTCAAATTTATAGCTTACTTTGGTTTTAAAGTTCATTTTCAAATCTTTCTGCCTTTATAAGGTCCTTTATGAATTGTAGACTCTTCTTGGTATGCTTCCTACAATTATCTTTTAATATAACATACATACTGTTTTTAATATTTACTATCAATGGAATCATTGGAGTCCTGGCTATTTCCTCCAGATTTTGTTACTTAAAGTGCACTGAAATGAGTGTTTTTATTGTCTAACCTCAGCTCTATTGTTCTTATTTTTGTAGAACATTCATGAAGACTATGATCGCACACGGAGCCTTGCAGAAGATCTATTCCAAACATCACATGGGTTTGAAGGGGGGAAGAAATGATGGGAAACACTTACCAAGTAGAATGTTAAAACATAGACAATGGGCAATCAATTTAATCTTCAGGTAATTGTGCAGTTTGAGAGGGTTTTATAATTTAAGATAAAGGCAAAGGACAGTGTTGGTTGTTAGCCGAGGACAACAATTTAATGTGAATCAATGCTGGTGACCAATGCACTATGAATATTCTGTCACCGATTCCTGGCCCCTCTTCCTTTGCTTCCTGTCTGTGTCAGAAAGGTTTTCTCTTAATGCATTCAAAAGAGCTATTTTGGGACTTGAGTCACCTTTCTCTCCTTGTGTCTCTTCAACAGACACAATCCATCAACCTCCTATCATATGCAAAAAAAAAAAAAATCCTCTCTCTAAGATATCTGGCAGTCACTTCTGGGTGTTATCATCAGAGCTGAGCCCAGGCTCTCTGGTATTTTTGAGTGTGAATTATCAGCCACCCCAGATGCCCACAAGTTGTAACCTTGATCATCTTGCTGTGAACAGAAGACTCTTTTTATGATGCTTTCTATTTCTGTTTTAGAAATACAGACAAGAAGGCTCATAGGAGGAGCAGTAGGAACTAATGTATAATAATGTATCATAAAATAAGCAGGATACTCTGAGCTTGGCATATGCCATGGGTGCCTGTCAATAGCTGTAGCAATCAATCAATGATGACTTGGCTTGACATCAGAAACAACCCTGACTGCCCCCCCCATAGGGAGCGCAGAAAAAGGGGGTCTTAAGATTATGAACTTAGGTGTTTGTGACCAGCTATAAAGATGGAACCTAAGAAAAATCATCCTGCACGTTAATTACCTTTTTATAAAACAAAAGCCTGACTTTAGTCATGCATTAGATTCCCTTTCTCAGTGGATAAAACTGACTCACTCTTGATTTATAACAGTTCTGTGCCTAGTGCACAAAAAAAAATGAAAGAGCCTGAAAGAAAATAATTACATCCTCTGGATGGTAGGCTCAGTGAACCAACTGCCAACTCTACAGCTCCACAAACATTTTCATATATTTTTTAAGTTTTGAAATTTTGATATAATTACATTTCTCTATCCTCCCTTTCCAATCCCTCTTGCTCTCTTTCAATAAATGACAGTCTCTCTTTTTCAACAAAAATTTGTATATATGCATACATATTCTTAAATATATAAATACAGTTCTCTCTGTCGTTGTACTGAATGCATGGGATCTCAAGGCTGACCACTCGGTATCGATAACCAACTGAAGGGCTCTCCCTGGAGAGGACCGCCTTTCCTGCTTTCACCATTCCCCAGCTGCCCGTAGTTCTGTCTCAGGTTAAGGACCTGCCAGCTTTCCCCCATGCTAACACTAACATGTCCATCATGGTCATCATTCCTCAGATCTTGTTTAGCCATCCATGTTGATGAGATTTCATGGGTGTTGACTTTTGAACATTTTAGGAGACACAACCAAGACCTTATTAAATGAGCTTAATTCCTAACTACCTTTAAATATTAATCCTTATATTCATGAGTATTGTTCTTCTTCCTCATCAAATAAGGTTCTCTTTGCAACAGATTATAGAAAATCGCAACCAATCTAAAGGTAGAGAACATGAGACTGCATGGTGCCCCTGTTACATCTGCAACACAATTCCTGTGCCCAAGGCCCAGGGATCACTCCAGGTAAGAGGCAAGAGGCGGCGGAAAGATCCTAAGAGCAGGAGGATCAGGGGGTTTGTTCTGATATTGTTTCCACTTTAGTGATAGACTCAAGCTACGTCTTTACACCCTGAAACCTGATAGTATCACAAATTCTTTGTCAAAGGAAACTTCATGCTTCATGCCTCTTGTTCTTCCAAATCCCATCTCATTCAGACTTATCAAATAAATCTTCCTCATTCCTCAAGTCACATGGGTTGGGTGAGCCTGTTAAAACCTGAAGTGCAACAGCCATTGTTGTACCCAGAACCTCCCAATGGCTGTCTACCCACTTTTGGTAAAAGCAACATTTACCATGCCATACCAAGCACCCCAATCTCCAGACACCTTTACATCCATACTCCTCTTGGTGCCGGCCATGTCCTCTTCCTGGCTTTCATATTTCCCCAAGATTCCTCAAACACACCAGGTATATCCCCACCAGAATCCCCAAGGTCTCTCTCAGAGCCTTACCCCAGAGGTAGCATGGCTCGCTCTAGCTCTCTCACCTTCTTCAGGACTTTACTTACATGTTGCCGGGAGTCCTACCCAGAGCTAACATATGACACTGCAGATTCTTACAGCCAGGACTTTTTCTTCCATTTTCCCCCATATTCAATACAATAATGATAGTGTATGTTTTTCAGGCTCCAGCTCCAATGCCTTTCACATCTTACTTATTTATTTATTGTCCTACGAGTTCCTAGGGATCAAGACTTTCTGTCTGATTTGTTCATTTGTCCCCAGAGCGGGGCTGGATACGTAGTAAGTGTTGTGTTTGCTGCATAAGTAATGGATTCGTGAGGGCAAAGACCCAATACAGGAAAGGATATTGTAACACTCATTTTACTTCTTAAATTTAATGACTAGAAGTCTCACTAATAAAATTAAGTATTGGCACCATATTCCCTGTAAAACAACTTCATTAACTTCCAAACTCTCATTAAGTTTCTTTGATCAATGGCTACCTCCTTCAAGTTGCTTTATTTTTTTCTTTAGGACTCTTAAAGGAGAGGCAAGGGTGGACTGTTTGATTCTCATATTGAGGTGAAGACTACACAGTTTGTATAATCATGATCTCACTGATAATGATAGTGTATTTTTTTCTTTTTCTTTTCCAGCAGCATAAGGAGCTGGAGAAGCTTTCATTGAGTCAGTTTAACCAAGCCTATAATGCTGATAATCATAAAAGCAAAAACCCAAGTGTTGCAGATTAATCTGGTCCAAGTGAAGTCAGCCTAAAGAAAGGCAGATTTTAGCATGGCTGAAAGCACTTAGTGTCGATTACAGGGGTATTAAATCTAATAGAAAAGAGATTAGAGTGATCTAACCTATATGTTTGCTAGGGGGTGCATTATAGTGGCTAGAACGCATAATGATGCATCTCACAAGACTCTTAGAGTCCTGGATGTGGTCTGATCATCTCATATAGAATTTTATCTCTTGCTCTGCCCATTGACGCAAGTCATCTGTTCTCTTAGGGCACTCCTTAAAGTGAATTTTTATCAGACAAAATTTATAGCCATCATTCCCACTGTTGCCATTGATCTGTCACCAAGGAAGCTTTGTTTCAGGTTGCCCCTGACTTGTCACTTCATTGTCTAATTGAGTTCTTTAACATTACAAAGCTAGCAGTTCACGTACAGAACCAAGATACTTTTCTTTAAAAGCAGGTTACTTTAGTATTTGAGGCAGTAAACTAGAGCCACACAGAGGCAGAGGTGAGTTTATAGATAGAAGAAACCCCACACTGAATCCTATATAACTCATTTTACACATATTATTGGAGGTGAGAGTGTGACTTAGAATATCTAGCACAGAGTGGAAGTGGGTTATGAAGGCCTCCCCGGTATCTGATTTGGTGGTCCCTTATCTATAAGGCTTTTCTAGGTGGAAACTTGGCATCCCTGTAGCACTGAACGGGGTCCAGGAAGTGAGCTGTGGGGGACTGCAACACCCACACTGTGATGCAAGTTCATGACTCTGAACAATACAGATTCATGCTCCATTCTCAGGGAGGACCGGTGACATTTCCAGGCCCGTTACTGAGTCACTGAGTGACTTTCTTATAGTGGCATCTGAAGCGAGATACTAATCCCTTTTGTTAGCGAGTGTGGGAGAATATGAGGAGGAAATACATCTAGTGAGAAGGGCACTCTCTTCCAGTGTGCAGAAGATAAGTAGAGATGTCCTGAGGCATAAACGCACTATGCTTGGCTTTGTTTCTGTCTTTATTCTTAACTACTTTTCAAAGCAGTTGTATGACAAAGGGAATGGGAGTCGTGGGCCTCATCCTGGGCAGCATCTTCACCACGCAGGCGGGAGTCAATGTGTTCTGCCATCTGCCAAGCCATCTCTCATATTTCCCCATCCCACGTCCCCCAGACCTGCTCAGTGCAGGTAGGAATCATTCGTTGTCTCTAGCAGTAGGTAGCAGGATATTCTAAGCATCCACACTTATAATCTAGAATAGGTTTTCTTTCTGGCAAGTTGTAAAATTAATTTAATGTGCTACAAATAGTATTTTCAGAAAAGTACAATATAAAATGCTACGTGATGTTATATGTCCTCAAACAACATGTGAGTATCTATTGAATCTGGACATAAAATTGATTGCTTATTGTCAGTAAATCTAAAAGGATTAAGAGCCATTTATTACATTGCATTTATTCGCTAATATGTGCTTTCCCCTTCCTTGTTGTCACGAGAACTAGAATATCTTAAATTAACTACAAATAACAAATAGAGTTAGGTGCTACCATAGGACAGAGATCTGGCCAAGGACATGTGAACAGAAGAACAATGGATCCTTTGCAGACTCTGCCCATAAACACTTCCTCAACATGACCCTCGCTCCCTGACTCCCACAACAGCAATGTGAGCGGGCACAGAGGAAGGTGGCATGTGGATCTTCTTGATCACCAGCCCATGCTGTACAATTCGTCGGTCTTCTGTTCGACAGGGTCTCACTACATAGCCTCCGCTGTCCTGGAACTCAGTCTGTAGACCAGGCTGCCCTCAAACTCACAATCTGCCTGTCTCTGCCTCCTGAGTGACGGAATTAGATAGGCACCACCACACCTGAACACTCTCAGATTTAAATGAACCTTTTGTACTGAGGCACCCATCCGGAATTTGTAACAAAACAGCCCAGTTTCCTTTCCCTCAGAGAGAGCTGGTGAACTCCACAAAGAGGTGCCTGGTCTGCTGCCTCTGGTCATATGAGTCTCTTTTAGCACAGAACATCTCACAGAGACTAAGCTGCCTGTGCGCACACTGCTTGTGAAGCTCAGGGCTCCTCATTGGCTAGCTGTGTGTTCATGCGCTGACTGCGATTCGTTCTTCTTCTATTAGGGGTTTGGCTTTCTTCATGACAATCAGCTTGCCATCCATAGCTCATCTGTTTGGCTGGTTTATGATCTGCAAACTCTTAGCCTCAGGTTGCAACTGTTTCCACTAAACCTATGTCTGATAAAAAATATTAGTGTACAATGTAGAATGCTCTCATCCCCATAAAAGAACTTGAATGGTTATAGAACAACAAGAAGTTACAACAGTCATCTTCATGTGAAACTCATGTTTATAGACTGTCGAGCACTGGGTGAATTGACCTAGGTCTGGCCTCCTTCGAGCCATGGTGTCCTCCCAGAACTCTAGTCTTCAGGGCATTTTGTAGAATAAAATTTCTATTGGTCTTATCTTTTTTTTTCTGTTGCATGTTTTCCTGTTTCTAACTGAGAAAATTAAATAATTATAAAAGGCAATGACTGTGAAATGTCAATGACTATCTGTTTTTAACATCATAGGCATGAGTAGTTTCAAAAATATTAACTTTGGGACTGTCTTCTAATAAGTGAGAAAGTTCAAAATAATTAAGATAATTTGTATGATTAAAAGATAATTTAACTAAAGTCTTATAAAAGCTTTTGGTATGAATGCACCATGTGTTGTTAAATTTTACTAAGATAAACACATTATTGTTCTTTCCACTTGTACCAAATATTTATAAGAGCCAAAATAAAGGTTCTTAGTATTTAGAATTGGTGTTTATTAACAATTTTAACGTAGAAGAAGTATATTTTGGTGTCATTGAAGTATGTTGGTTCAAAACCTGTCATCACTAGTTTCTAGGAATAAGAAAGTCTGCCTCTGATGGTTGTTCTAGATGCTTTATGTTATTGCTAAATTCCATAATAATCTAATAAGTTCATCATTACATCAACAGGAGATGAGACTCAAGAGATATTAGAGAGTCTGTCCTGGGTCACCCAGTTAAAACTTGCCATGCCAGGATTTTAACTCACGTTTATCTGATGACACACCCCATACTTCACAATGCATTTCTTCCTGGCAGAGAGCAAAGCAAGAAAGACAACCCAAAACACACATCCAGGGATGATCAGAAGAATGAGCATTCAATGGTTAGAAGTTCAGATTCCTATCAGCCGACACAGCTTCACCAGAGGAACTTATAGGTGTCTCTCTGTGCACAGAGGCATTGCAGTTCCTGAGACATGCTGTTATCAGAGTCGAACTGAACGGCTTAGGGGAAGTATAGTCACCATGTGCATTGTATGCACAAGGGATTCCCAACTTTGAAATTAAGTGAGACATCTGGCTGTGTTCTCCAGAGCAGGGTTAGGGAGCGGGGGACACAAACACGTGAGGGCCGAGAGGCTTCCTCCAGTAAAAATGAGAGTGGCTAGATTATAGATTCAGATATAAAATGTGGACCCACTGAGTTTCTTTAGATCAGCCAGTGAGAAGTAGGAACGAGATACTGACCTTTTTTTTTTTTTAAGATAGTAACATAAAATAAGACAAAGTTAAGCTTAATTGAGAGCTTCCTTTTTTGTTTTTGTTTTTGTTTTTGTTTTTCATGTAGCCCTGGCTGTCCTGGAACTCACTCTGTAGACCAGGCTGGCCTTGAACACAGAAATCCGCTTGCCTCTGCCTCCCAAGTGCTGGGATTAAAGACATGCGCCACCACTGCCTGGCGGTCTTATGCCTTCTTTACATCACTCCTGACACACAGAGCTTATGACAAGCTTAGGGGCTGACAAGAACCCACTGTGCACAGCATCAAGCGCAGAATGTTTACCCGGTCCCATGCTTTGCCGTTTTGGCATGTTTATTTACACAATCCTGTTTGAGTGGATTTATTTTTCTAATTTTAACAAAATTATGCTCTGGTCTGACATACTCCTACAAGGAACCGGAATGTAGAAGAAACCACTGTATGTCAAACAGAAGTGGACACTAAGAAACATTTCTCTCTCACTAGTCCACAATGGTCCTGCTTACAATCCTTGATGTTTATTTTGATAAGCCTATACCATGAAGCCAAACTTGAAGTTCTGCACCAATGTACTAGAAATCATCAACATGGACTTGTCTACTGTCATCGACCATGGAACTCAACCAGAATGTCTGTTACACTTTGATTTGTCGCTAACAACTGGACTACATGGGAACAGTTTTTAGAATACATGAAGGATGTATCTCAGAGTCATTGGCTTTTTTCTCCCCTGATAATCTGCTACATTTTAAAGTCACAGACCTTCCTAACTTAGGGCACTTTCCATAATCAGGAAGGCAAAAGCAGGTACCATCATGGCTGCAGTTGTGCCATCCAGGGAAACTGCTTGGGGCTGCAAGATCACACCTCCCAGTCCCACCATCAGAACCTCCTGAGCAGCACTTCCACAGCCCTAATTGACTACATAAACATAGACGAAATCAGTTGCAGCTGCCTGGAACCCTCACTGTTCTTCAGGAGTGTGGCTGGAAGGATTTAGTCTGGATCCAGACTCAGAAGCTTACATTCACACCGCTCTAAGCAAAATTTAATCAAAATATTTACCTCGATAATTTGGCTCAACACTTTCCCTCAAATTAACTAAGGCACAGTGTTCAGCCAGGTTGCTGCAGAACGCCCTGGAGCAGGGCAGAGCTGTGAAGAAAGGGGTGCCGTCGGGAGGGAGAAGGTGCATGCAGGGGAGATGCAGTCAAAAGTGTATACAACATTTATTAGCTAACGTACCACGAAAAGCATTCTAATCAGCCGGTTTCCTTTCATTAAATGTTAATTAGATCATATAAGCTTCCTGCATAGGAAAGGCTCAGGTACTTAGTACACATTAGGAAAGAGACGAGTCACATGGGGAGACTTGGGAACAACAGAAGAGAGCAAGGACATTCTCACATGTCTGGGTGACATTTCTGTTTGAAGGCATATGTGAGCTCCTTGAGGGGGCACCCAGAAGATCTGCCAAAAACAAACACAAACTCCGGATTTTCATTCTGGTAATGAGTCTCTGATACAGCATTTGTTGATTTTTTTTAAACACTTAATGAGATGAGCTCCTGAATCAAAGACTGTGATTCCATTTAGATACATTTGCTCACACTGTTTAAAACCACAGAGCAGGATAATCCTATCATGTTAAATGGCCTTTTATCTAGATCACTTTAGTATGCTAGCTCATAAACCACCTTGGCAAAATGTTGTGAAATAAGAAGAACAAAACTCAAGGGCTTTGTGGATCACAAGTCATTAAGTATTTTTGGAAGCCCACTATGGGATCCGAGAGGTTTGAGGATAGACAGAACTCCAGAGATAACTTCCTGTCTGACACGCAGTCAGCCATCGGAATACTGCCATGTCATGGCACGTGTCTGCTCATGGTCGCCCTACCTGTGCCAAGGCTCACTATAGAACTATTACCCCTGAGTTAGACACTGCTACAGAAACGAATACCTACTTTACTCAGAGAATGTTAGAATTTCTATACGAGCAGCATTCCACAGTGGTCCCCTCATGTCCCCATGCCAGTCTCCTATTTAGAAGCTGGCTGTCATTTCTGTCTACACACTGACAACGCAACTATCCTTGTGTCATGAAATGACAAGGGTCATTATGCAGTTCGAACCAGCTTTGGCAATAGAAAAGAGGCTATAAATTGACGCTTTCGAAGGAAGAATACCAAATATTTATTGAGTGCTCACTGCATGATAAGCATAGACAATTGTAAATAATAGCTGTTGGATCTTTACGCAGACCTATTACAACCATTCTTACAAGTTCCATTTAACAGAGGCAAGAACCGACACAGAAAGGTGTTAGGTAACTCACCACTGCTTGGTTAGTTTCCACTGATCTCCAGCCGTTCCAGCATCCAGGAAGTGTGGCATTCATTTCCATTGGGTTTGAACTAGACCTTGGGGCCCATGACAAACAAGCACAACATAGCAAAAATAATGAGATATCGTTTCCATGATGTGATTATGGAAGGCCTTGGCACCTGTCTTACAAATATATGCTTTTCTGCTGACTTTGATGAATCCAGTTGCCATGTATAACAGGGTGCGGCGCTTAGAGCAGCTTCCAGCCAAGCGCCAGTAAAGAATTTGGTTTTCAGTCCAATGAAACCATCCTATTAATCATGAGTGGCTCCTTCCCCAAATGACTCTTCTGATGAGACCGTAGACCCCAGACCAACGACTTTGTTATCGGTTTGTTAAGACCCAAATAACAGAGGGACACAACTCCGTGGAGATTTGTACCCCATCCACCGTGTGAGATGAGAAACAGTGTTGCTTCAGACCCAGTTTGGAGTATCTTCTTATAAAGCATAATGTAATTGATATTTTTATATAAGTAGTTTCTTTGAATTGGAACATTCCCTCCTTGAGAAAAATCCCAGAAGGCTCCTGAGACTCTCAAGGCCCACAGGCGGTGGGGAGGACGGAGACTCTTGGGTGGAGCTGCCTGCAAGCTGTGCAGAGAACTCTAGCGGAATACCGTACAAACTAGTAAGTGGAGAAGACAGGAGCGGGGCTTCCTAATCTATTGTCCTTGTCGCTACAGTGCCATTATCGTCGTGGTCAGCATACAGTCACAAAGTCTACCATCTTCATTATTACCACCACCATCACCCTGACTAAGATGTCTTAAGTATTTTACTTAAATTCCTTCATCTGATCTTCAAAGTGACTCCATTGTTCCAATTTTATATTAATTAAAACAATAAAACCAAGCTAAGAAGCGGGCACCTTAAACTCGTCCAGGGTGATGATAGGAAACTCAGCCCAGTTGACAGACTGCAAAGCTCAGGTCCTTTTCTCCCAGCTGCTGCTCCTCTGTAACCCAAGTGCTCTCCAATAAAGAAATAACTCTTTGAAACATTAAAAAAATAAAAAAAAACTTAAAGCAACTCATTAATAAAGTGTTGGGAACCGAGCCTACCTGGGGGAAAGCTTTTCTGACACCACCATGAGTTCGTGTAGAGTCTGAGGGTGTGGTGCACTGAAAACTACTTCGTTAAATTCCATACAGCACTTCTTGTTAGCAGATGTAACAGAGCAGGGATTGAAACAGCTCCAATTATATGATGCTAAGTTTCTTCCCAAAAAGGAAAGTCATAAAATCTGATCTAATGTAATGCTAACTTGCATTGCATATGAAATCTTGAATAAGTCCCTGCTGCACATTAGATGAGAGTCCTCACGTTCCTTGGCAGAGCCTCCAGGTCTGGCTGGCTGAGTTACGCCAGCCTCAAGTTGGGCTTAATTCTCCGTACAGTCACCATCCATGAGAGTCAAGTGTGATCATATCCTGTCAGGGCCTTGAATCACAGCCCTGATTTCTCCTGCTAGATTGAGCACATTGCTTAGCGCAAGCTCAGGGTAAAACTTTTGTGAGAAAAGAAAGCAAGCTTAGGAGGGGAGGACATTTTAAAAAGCAAGGGGAGGAGGGAGGGTTTTGCTCTTTTCACTTTAGCAAAGGCTCCCCAAATTCACAAGCTCATTCTGAGTTGTGCTCCACATGAGTCATGGAGGATGCTGATTTATTACAAAGCAAATTAAGCGGAGGAAAGGCACTTACTGGGAACGGGGTGCTCACACCATGTGCTTCTCTCTCTCTCTCGTCCACGTTCTTTTTCCATGGTCCTACAATCCAGTCCAGTTTTGCCCTCTTGGATTTTGAGTTTTTAAACCATAAGTACACAAAAATTTCTATGTGCATAGTTTATGGGAGCTAAGGATTCTCTTAAATCTGCTATACTTCTTTTGGTAGAAACAAAAGAATAGCTTAATGCGGTGAGTTATAATGACCCCGATTAAACTGTTGAAATATTTTAAAAAGCTAACTGGGGAGGATATAATATACTCAAAAAGTATCCAAATAGCGGATGTGCCAATAAGTGTCACTTTAAACAATACCTGAGTCCACGTCGCAAATAGAACTATTGGCATGGTTCCAGGTCCTAGCATTGCTTCATTAACCATCTTTTGGAGACTCGTTCTATTTCTATATTTAGCCTCTGACCTCCTTTTTGGTAAGCCGGTCTCACGGTTGCTGTCTTGACAGCTCTCAGCTGTCAGCCTTCATCTTCCAAACTCTCACTCTCTTAACCTGATTGCATCAGGCTCAGTGGGAACAAGAAAATGACCTCAGTGGTTCTCATTTTGCTTAGCAGGAAGGAGCCTTGGCTAGAGGAAGAAGGGACAGGGCTGTCATCCTCGATTCCATGGAGAAGCCTGGGAAAGACAGGATGAAACTTGTGACTGTCTCATTCCTTATGCAGAAATCGCTGAACTCCGCCTGGGACCTTCTCAGTGTGTGCTCAGACTTCCCGTGTCTCTGCGTGTCTCTGCGTAATTTCACCAGAACTAATTGTTTAAAACAATGCACTTAGAACTGTATGACATTAGAGAACTCAAATAGGACTGTTAACCAATTTGTGTTTCCCTTTCCTCTCTAGACCTTTGGTTTTTAATCCCCAAACATTCTCTCTCTCCCAGGTACTGCCTATTCACTCTGCACAGTGTATCTTCTCTGCCCTTTGGGCACAGACACTATTTAGGTACATGTTTAGAAACTTCTTTGGATGAGAAACCTTATAAAACAAATTATGTCTTCCAATCCACGGGTGCCCCGGGGAACACCGAGGTGTGCAGAACTGCCTGCCCCTTCCCTAAATGGTCCCAGATGACTGTCTATACCCCCCACCCCAGTTCTCAGGTCTGTTTTCTATTACCCTCTGCCTCCCCTCTACTGCCAATATTTTGTGCCTACTTCATTTCCCACAAATTCTGACACCCCCCCCCACAAATGTATCCCCTAAAAATCATTTTTTGTTTGTGGAAGTCAAAAGATAGCTAGGATCTTAGCCATCATCACTTACTTTCTGACCCAGAACTTCACATCTGAAGCACTCTGGGGATCTTTAAGAAGCAAAGAACCAAAACCAGCACAGCTGTATCAGATACAAAAGACAGTCACTATAGGGATAGAAATAAAAACATGCTTTTAAAGACCGCCACAGCCTATGTTTGGTATTTTATTTTGGAAATTGATTTCTCTTTCACCCAAAGTCCTATAAACATCCAGTTCATCGGAGGCAGCTCCTCCTGTAGTCATATTTGCTGAACTTTATTGAATTTCCTTTTCTTAATGAGTCGTGAGGCCCGAGCTGAATGCTAGGCATTGGTGTTTTTGGAAGGAGCGGGTATATTTACTTTCTCTTCAATTAAGGAAAAGCTTGTTGACCTCTGTGCCACTGGGCTTCGAGCTCGCTGATGGCCTGGATTTGCATTTACCAAGCTATTCTGCTAAATCCCCCACAGTACTGGGATAGTGTTTCATATATTTTGGGGAAAGTAAAGTTTAAGACCCAGTTAGGGGCTGGCTCTGCACTTAAGAACATTTGCTCTTCCTCCAGAGGACGTGAGCTCAGCTCCCAGCACACATGACGGGTGCTATAACTCTAGCTCCAGAGGGCTGACCCTCCCTCCGCTCTAGCCCCGCCTCCACTCTAATGCACATACCCTCCCTTGTACAGATACGCACTAAGATAATACAGATGCACCTTTAAAAATGGAACCCAGGTACTCATAAAAAATCTAATAGAAGTATGCAATGCCAATATTACTGAGCCAGTTTCTAAGATGTGCACGTCATTCTAAAATCTCCTCCCAGCTCCACAACCCTACACCAACTCCGAAGGTATAATGCGAGGACCACTGCTTTAGATGCCTTTGGTTTACAGATACAGATGCCTTACAGATACATGGGTGACTCTCCCAGACATCCTAATTTGTCTGAATAGTTATGTAGATGAACAACCCGCTATCTCTTGTAACAACTGGTGCCATCATGGCGCAGTCATGAGAAAGGGATTCCCTTGTAAAGAACCTATATCCACCTTTGGGTAATGTACTCTTATTAGTTCAGATTCTTTCATTTGAAAGCACACTGATAAAGCTTAAACACATCACAGAGCATGTGTGTTACCGTATTTAAATACAGCTTCTAAATTCTATTCCCCTGGGGCATCTTGCCCACATTCAAGTCCCCCATTACTCATTTCATGCTAATAACATCTAAGATGCTCATTTTAGATCACATTCTCTTTTGAGAGCTTCCTGGCCTACTGAGTCTCTCCATGGAGAGATACCCCCAATACTCACATCTTAGCCCCTCTAAAAGCATAGCAGCTACAGCCCCTCAAACCTCTTCTTTCTCTTTCTCCATTTTTTCTCATTCAGTAAATAAATCTCCTTCCCATTGCCAAGACTAAGGCCCTGAGCGGTCAGGGTTTCATTCTTGATCTATTCCTTAATTCCTATGCCAAGTTGTTACACAAAGCAAACTTACATAATTAGTTTCTTAAGAGACATCATTCATATCATATCCCCAATGTCTAAATATAGTAGATACTCAGTAGGCATCTGCTGAATTAATATTAAATTAATCATTAGTGCCATTAAATATGTTCCAAATTTCTTGCTGAAACCAGATGTGCTGCCTCTTGATCACACAAGACCAGAGACCCTCTCACACTGTGGAAATGCTGTAAGGCTGATGCTAGCTATTATTCATATACTACTGCTGAACCATCATGATCATATCTTTCCTCATCTATGGTCAAATATCATCCTTGTTTATCACATGGATTCATAGATTGTTAGGACATTAACACACCATGGGATTCATGATCTAACACCCTAGTCAGAAGGAACATGAAACAGAAAGCAGATGGTGCTTTTCATCAAGGGGCATACCGAATCAGTGCAGCCCTCCTTAAAATCAGAAGGCATGTGCTCATTCTGAACATTCGTTTTTCTGAACATCTATTGCCATTCTCTATCTATTTTCTAAATGTACACTGCCCAACAACTGGCATTTTACTTATTTTTTAGCACTCAAAAAGATCTCATATTTTATTAGAAATATCAACCTTCAAATACCTTAAACTAGGGCGAGATTTAACTATCTCTACTATGTTATATATTTTAATGAGTAAACGGCAAAAGTTAAAAATACTGAGGAATATTAATCAAGTTACCTTCTCACATCAACGGGTATGCGCTGTTCTGTCTTACTCTTCTTGCTTGGCACATAGATTTAAGATTTAGTTTCGTCATGCGTGGCATCTTTAGAACTATCATCTATGTGTTGCCTAACAGGAAAGCTATGAGCCACATGTAGTTATACACACTGGTAATGTCACCAGTCCAAATTAAGATGAGCTATGAGTTTAAAATATTCAGCCAATTTTGAAGACCTAATAAACTACTTTATTAATAAGTACATACTGGTTGTATTTTGAAATGATATTTGCAAAAGATAAGTAAAATATGTTACTATGGTCGAGTTTTTTGCTTATTATTTGTGAGTGTGGCCACTACAATATTTAAAATTGTATGTGGGAACCTTAAAATTTATGGGACCATATCTTCATAGGTCTTAGTCACATGAATCATTACCTTTGTTTTGCATTTCTTCATTTTCTAATTTTCCTTAGTAATATGTTCTTTCATATTTGTGCAAATTCTACTACGGCTCAATTTAGCCCAAAGTTTGCACCAATTACGGTGAAAGCACTTTACATGTACTTGTAACTAACGTTCACAATAACCAAATAAAACAAATGTTAGAATGTCTCATCTTGCAGGTGAGAAAACAAGCTCAACCATAATATTACTGGGCAAAGGCCACCTAGCTCTTTCACAATCCAGTTCTCTTTTCTCTCTGTTCACAAACAGGTTGTTTTCCCCTACTTATAAAAACAAAAATATCTTCAGATATTGCCAAATACAACATGTAAGACAAAATTACCCCCTGTTACCATAACTAGAAATTGCTGGCATCGGATGGCTGTGACCCAGCTTTATTGCTTTGGTTCAGTTTGTCAGATGAAAGTTTTGACAACCTGTGCCAGGTGTCACTGTAGGCAAATGAGACTCCAGCATTGTCCCCAGAGGTGGCATTCCAGCATTGTCCCCAGAGGAGGTGGCATTCCAGCATTGTCCCCAGAGCTGGCAATCTGCCTTCTCTGTCCTTGCTGCAGTCTCAGGCACTGGGTGGAATTGCTCCTTCCACTAAATGTTTTGGCTCATGACTTTTTTGCAAATAATACTCCTTGCCCCACCCACTGTTGCTTTATTGCTTTGTCCAAACACTATTTAGGGTAAGACCAATGCATACCCATGCAATGGATACTCATGCATATGCGGTAGCTCCATCTTAGGGTTCAGAGCGTGCCAAGAGTTTTTGCAGTTGGGGAACAAAAATGGATTTCAGGAGAAAACAAAGGCAAAAAAGACCTTTATCAAAAACAGGGGCCAAGAAGATAGTTCCGTTTATGAAGTTCTTATTGTACAAGCATGAGAACCTGAACTCCATCCCTAGAGGTTACATACATAGCCACACACAGAGACACACACAGACACACACACACAGACACACAGACACACACACACAGAGAGAGAGAGAGAGAGAGAGAGAGAGAGAGAGAGGAGAGAACGGAGAGAATGCCTCATTTAGCCTAGATGGAAAATTGTTTATTTTGTTTAGTTCAAATGTTTTCATCTAGTACTTTATATATATATATATAATTTCAGTCAGAACAACTTACTCACATTCTCTAAAGCTAGGTAACCAGTTACAAAGAAAAACATTTCTCCTGCTCGTTCAGATGGCACGGGGTCTAGGCCAGAGTCTGTTTCTCTCTCATTCACTCACTCACTCATTCACTCACTCATTCACTCACTCACTCATTCACTCACTCACTCACTCACTCACTCATTCACTCACTCACTCACCCACTCACTCACTCACTCACTCACCCACCCACTCACTCACTCACTCATTCACTCACTCACTCACTCACTCATTCACTCACTCACTCACCCACCCACTCACTCACTCACTCACTCACTCATTCACTCACTCATTCACTCACTCACTCACCCACTCACTCACTCACTCACTCATTCACTCACTCACCCACTCACTCACTCACTCACTCATTCACTCACTCACTCACCCACTCACTCACTCATTCACTCACTCACTCACCCACTCACTCACTCCCTCACTCATTCACTCACTCACTCACTCATTCACTCACTCACTCACTCATTCACTCACTCACTCATTCACTCACTCACTCATTCACTCACTCACTCATTCACTCACTCACCCACTCACTCACTCACTCACTCACTCCCTCACTCACTCACTCCCTCACTCACTCAGTGATTACGGTTTTGAAATGCACAGTACCCACGCCTTTTCCCAATAACACATTATTATCTTTTTTCTTTTCCTGAGACATGCACTAGAGCCCAGTCACATGACTCATAAGTAAATGCCCCTTGAAGCCCCTTCCTGAGAACCTCCAAACTCCAGCCTTCCTTTGGCAAGTCCAACACCCCCTCAATGGCAGCGTGATAGCACAAGCTAGTTAACATTAAGCCGTAAGTTCCCCGAAGCGGGGCACATCGTGTCTAAACACTGGCTGCCTTCACAAGACGTTTTCAGTTTATGTTGCCTCTCCTGCTTTCCAGTAGCGGGTTGCTTGGTATATACAGAGAAGACTCATTTTCTCTCTCCGACTCCCTTTCAAATCAGGTGCAGTTTGAAAGAAAAGTATTTTTTTTTTAGTCCAATTTCCTTTGAATAATAATAAGGAGAAATACAGAAAGATATCCCGCTGCTTCCTGCTGAATTATTTCAAGGCTGTTTTAAAGCTGATCTACCTAACTTTAATCGGGTGCAGACAAGAGCTTGATGATGTGTGCATTCTAAAATTTCTCTGCTCCAAGACAAACTCACTGCCTGACAAGGAGGCCTGACACTTGGAGGGCTGTACTGTCTGACAAACCAGATTAATAATGAATGAGCCCATCTTGTATAATCAGAAAGGGGAGGAATGCTACAAATTAGGAATAAGTATGCTCTTCGTTATGGATGGCAGCGGGACGCTGCTTAGGTTATCACTGATGCTCAGATTAGCTGTGGGGCACAGGGACCGCGTGCTGCTCTCACTGCTTCTTGCTTCCTCTTGAGAGTCTCCTTCTCAAGGGATTTGTGGAATGAGAAATGCAAACTTGGGAGATATGGTTTGCACCTCATGAGATTGGAGACTCCTTATTATTCGTCTAGGGGTGGATAGACACTAGAATGGGTTGCATTTTCATCTTAAATTAAGTTAAAATTCTCATAGTTTCCACATAAATTAGATCAAAATTATACCAAGATGGGACGCTTTGTAAGATTTCTAGTATTCTCGGGAGATCCTTATTTTGAATTATCATGCACTTTCGGAAAAGAAATGAAGTGTCCATCTCTGAATCGGAGATGGTGCTCATATTCATTTGGTTGGAGCTTGGCCTGCCTGGACATATACTACCAAACACTAGCTGTGAAAACAAGGCACACTTCAACACACCATGCCCAAATGCGTACGGAAATTAAGGTCTGAGGAAAGGCAGTCAGCATCACTGCATCTACAAGGGAAACTACAACCAGTGCACACCATCGTGATAGACAAAATAGCTGAACTATTTTCCTGATCTATAGATGGTTTGGGGGCTGAGAAGAGCCGATAACCTCTCCACGGAGCTGATAAGATTTCCACTACAGAGAGTGGAAATGGTGAAGATTAACTTTAATTTGTGGTTCCGGCCATGTCTACTTGTCCCTTTCCCATTATTAATATCTTGGCTCTTTGATATCACGAAGGTCTCTTGGGTTGAGGTGAGTATGGATTGAGATCAGGCTAGATGACTTAGCAACCTATGGGTCCTTACATACATGAAGAGAGACAGTCACTGTTGTAACACACATATTTTGTGAGAAAGGTCTATAATGGGCCAAAGTTAGACCCAAGTGAAATAACCAATGTGGTATTCTCAAGCCTTATTTTTTTTTTACTTGGTTTGTTTTCGGATTTTTTTGTTTTTGTTTTTGTTGTTTTATTTTGTTTTTATGTTCCTGAACATGTAGATCAGCAGAGGGAATACTGTTCTGAAACTGATGAAGTAGCTCTCTGTTGCCCCACCTGTTGGCACCTAGAATATGTACTGGATGAGATCATCATTTCTATTCTGGAGGCCTTGAGAGATCTGCCAAAGTCAGAGGAATACCTCCAGCAGCTGATGAGGTGCTAAGTCAGAGCTTTGGAGGATGGAAATTTCCAAGGGGAAAAAAGAGCAGGTCAGTGTGTGGCTATAATAAGCCTGGACCCCTTTCTCAGAATCAGAGAGCCAGAATGTGGCGACATTATTTGCTGTAGGGACAAGAGCAAATAAATAAACACCATGATTCAGACCCATTTCCTTTCTGTTGCCTTCCACCCACTGCAAATGTATTGTCTCCAGGAATAGTTATTTCTGAGCTATATACTCTCAAAAATAAGCCTGTGTGCAGCTGCTGGGGTCACCCTGCTGTCCTGAGTGGCCTGCACTGCCACCTGAAGCCATGGTGATGTCTGGGTTTGTGCTGCCACCCAAGGCCATGTCTGGGTCAATAGGTTCTACTGCATTTGGGGTCTGTGTTGATGTCCATGGCCCATGTTACCACCAAAGGCCATGACGATGCCCATGGTCTGTGCTACAGCCTGAAGCCATGTTGAACTCTGTGGAGTCATAGGGGGCCATATTGATGTGAGTGGCTTGGGTTGCCTCCTGAAGCCATGCTACTGTCCATGGTCCAGGCTGCCTCTGATGGGCTTGTCTGGGTCTGTGGTCCTACTGCAGCTGGGGACCGTGTTTATGGTCTTGCTGTCACCAGAAAGCAAATGGAAGCCCATGATCTGTGCTCACACTGACTAGAAAGAGCAAGGAAGCTCCTTTTTCAGTGTTTTCGATGACTGCGGATACAATAGAGAAAGTGGGACATGGAAGGCTTCTGTGACACTCTGCACTCCTGAGTCCCCTCCCCCAAAGTAACACCTGAAACAGGAAGTCATAGAAGAGAACTCTTAAAAGTGTGATAAGGATGCTGAAGTGTAGCTCTCCACAACTGATAGCTTCTAGTGGGAGTGAGGAAGGACAAGGACTCAGATCTATTTAAGGGGCAGGACACTGAGAGTTTGGCGATGCTACAGTGAATATACAGATAACACAAATCGGACTTTTTTTATTATTTTATTTTGGGAGGTGTCACAAGGGTGGGTGATGGACTCAGAAGGGCTAGGAAGTGAATGTGATCAGAGTGCATGATGTGATATTCCCAAATAATCAATAAAAATCCTGTATTGAAAAAAATCACCTTGTGATTAGTAGCTAGGAGCTGTGGGTCAAAACCTTCCTAGTTTCGAGCAGGCAGCTCAATAGGTTACAGAGTGTGCTTTCCAAGACACTCTGGTCTAAACCTCTTCTAGATGGCTGGTTTGCTCTCAGAGTATTCTTTACAGCTCTGCTTCCTTTCCTCTGAAAAGGGATTCTCAGCTTTTATTGTTTATTCTGCCAGGGAGGAGCCTAGTGAATCTGATCAGTTTCAGGGACTTCCTGAAACTCCTTTGTATTGTTTACCTTCAGTTTGCCTGCAAGAGAGACTGTTTCAATCTTGGTGGAAACTGTTACCCAATTCCAACACTGGACCAAGTGTCAGCAGCCAACCCTAATTTTTAGAATCTTTGTGGAGGCACAAGGAAGCAGCCAGTGAGGATGGCTAGAAGACATTATTCTGCATTGCCCTCCTGTGCTCATGGAAACCACAGGGACCCTTACAAGGGGAGAAAGTGAACAAAAGTCAGTCAATCTAAATGCAAGACTCTTCTGAGTCCTGACGAAGGTTTGGACAGTGATGGTTGGCTTTATTTTTTTCTTTTTTCATAGGGTTTCTCTGTATATAGCCTTGACTGTCCTGGAACTCACTCTGTAGACCAAGCTGGCCTCAAACTCAGAAATCTGCCTGCCTCTGCCTCTCGAGTGCTGGGATTAAAGGCACATACCATCACTGCCTGGCTGACCAATGGCTTTTAAAATTAATATAAGTGGGTATGCATGGTGGTTGAAGCATGGAAGCCCAGCATTTGAGAGATACAGGCCAGATGACCAGGAATTCAAGGTTATCCTCAGTTATATGGTAACATTATAGTCCAGCCTAGGTACATGGGACCCTGTCTCACAAACCTCCCCAAAAGTAAAGTAATAAAAAACAAAAGAGGGGTTTGTTCAGTGGGCACAAAGCCTTGTGTCCTATTCTCAATACCACAAACCTTTTTGTTCTGAAATAAATGTATATACTTGTCTTTTAATTAACATGGAAAACAGTGGGTTTTTGTTTGTTTTTGTCTTTTGAGGGTTTTGTTTTTTATTTTTATGGTGGTGGGGTTTCTTTTTGTCTGTTTTGTTTGTTTTTGTTTTTGTTTTTGTTTGTTTGGGTTTTTTATTTTTGGTTTGCATTGGTTTTTTGAGACAGGGTTTCTCTGTGTGGCCCTGGCTGTACTGGAACTCACTCTGTAGACCAGGTTGGCCTCGCACTCACAGAGATCTGCCTCCTTCAGCCTTCTGAGTGCTGGGATTAATGTCTAACAGCAGTATCACCACCACCACCCCACCACCGCTGCCGCTGCAGTGGTTTTATTATGGCATTCTCAACATTCTTTTGGTCAGTCCTCTTCCAGGGCCTCTTCCCTGCCTTGCTGCTCCCCTGCCTCCATCCTGTGCCCTTCCTCCCCAGCTGTCTTCTGTGCACTGTCATGCTACATGTATTCCATTACCTGGCCCCAAATCTTCTCTAATAAAAAAAAGCCATGAATGGTGGCCTATGACTCTTATGCAAATATCCAGGAAGCTGGGACACAAGAATTGTGACTTCTAGGCCACTATATACTTGAGGTATATAATGGTATGTTATTTCAAATAAAACCATGGTTTTAGTGTGTTTGCTTAGTGCCTGTAAGGCCTTGGGCTGAATTCCCAGTGCTACAGATGAACAAACAGACAAACAAATAAATAAATGAGAAGGAAGGCCATAAGCCAAAGAAGGAAGAGCTCTCAGGGAACTGGAAACGATGAGTTCCCTCGGGAGTCTCCAGAAGGCCCCCAACCCTGAGACCCAAGTTGAATCGGCAAACCCATTGCCAACGTGTATGACATCTGGCATTGAAAGTTAATAAATCTGTGTTGTTCCAAACCACCAAATATGTGATAATTTATTACAGCAACAGTAGAAAACTAATAAACTAGCAGAAAAAGGATGCTGAGATATTTTTAAAGATGCTTGTAACTTTTAGTAGAAGGACTGGTACAGGCAAGAAGGGCCTTGTGGCAAAACTCCAGAAAAGGTGGATGGTGAAAGCGACATCAGGAAGAGCGCTCATGGTCCTCCCCATGGCCTTTTGCCTCAAGCCCAGAGAGCAGCTTTCAAGGGCTACACATTAATAGTTTAAATAACTGTCTTTTATAAGATCACCCAAAAGCGATAGGCACAGGGAATTGCTTTCTTTGTAGCTCTGCTAACAGGGTGTAGCTCAGGAGACAGACATATTTACTTTGTGTTTTAGATGTCTATGTGCCATGGAGTCTTTGAAATGACACAGAGGTGACACATGAGACACGGTGCCCATAGGTGGTGGAAAGAGGAAGAGCAAAATCGAAGTGGCAGATCCCCAAAGACATTGGTTGTCATGGGGGCTGCACCAGGGAACCTGCTTAGGGATGTTAACAGTGAGTGAAATTAGGTGTGAGACACAGTTAACACCCACGGAAGTGCTCGTATTATTCATGAACGCAGGGAGACTCCTTGGAAATCATCCAAAAAGCTGATGGTCCCGTATGAACAAGGAAAGGACAAGTCTCTCATTCTATACTCTAGCCCTCCTGTACTTCAGGGTGAGGTGACCTGGACTAAACTAGAACCGTGATTAGCAAGAAAGAAAAGAGATAATCCATTGACAACATTCTGATGGGGCAAAACTTCTCTGGGAATTTTGTCTCCGAGACTTGGGAAATATTTCTTTGTGGAATCTAAACCAGATTTAAGCCTAAGGCAAGAAAGCTGTGAGGCAAATTAAATTGCTTTGTTACCAAACTCCTTGCAGAACATTTTTTTTTTTCATTGACTGTGTCTTCAATGATGTGGTATCAGGCCCACGGAAATCATATTGGAACACAGAAGACATAATATTCTGCCTTAGAACCTAAATCCTAGAGAAGTCAGATGTTCAACATCAAAAGAGGATGTGTTCTTATGTTCCAAGAGCAGTTTCCAACAAAAGAGGATTCAAATATGCTCCTAGGCAGGGTGCTGTGAGAGTGCTCTCTAACTTTACAATATCCTGCAAAACAGCACAGAGAATTGCAGGGCCTTGTTCCCCTGCACCAAGTAAAGGCACTTTGCCTTCTTTTCAGGCCTGTTGGGTGTGAAATGGAGTTTTCATATACTCCCTCCCATATTCTACTACAAGACTCCAAGACATCGCAGCTTATTCCTTTCCAAGTGTTTTCTCAGTGGATAGACCCGGATGGGGCTGGGTTTGCCTCTCATCTGCGCTCTCAGATTGACTGTGCTTTTTTGTTGGGAGAGACTCTGGATTTCCTCCAGATCATCCCCGGCCTTTTCCTTTTGGTTTGTCATGAGCGTTAAGTTAAACCATTTGCTTTGATGAGATTCCAGTGTTCCTCTTGGGGAAGAAAGGAAAGCCTCTTACTTGACAAGATGAGCAGGAAAGAGCAGAGATTGGTTGCATTTAATCAGCCCTCACACAAAGCTCAAGCAAAACAAAGCCGAAAATACCCTCTTGACTGACTCAGAGTCAAATGCAGTTAGCAATTTCAGGCAGCTGCGAATTCCAAGCCAAGGCTCTTCTCCATGAAGCCATTCAGCAGCATGTATGTGGGTATAAGTGGTTATTTAGAGGTTGTTTCATCGTTGTTACAATGAAGACCAGAGGTTCCATTCAATTAATTTCAGGATCACTCATTAAGGAAGAATGAAAAGCATGGAAAAATTAGAATGTGACATGACAAGATCTGATCTCAAGTCTAAAATTCCACCCCTTCTTCCAAGTTGTGGAAATAGCTACCCATGGTTTAATCTTTTTGAACCTTAAGTTCTGTTCCTATAGGTTAGAGAGATCCTTCTATGTTTGTGCTTAGACATTCATGCAATTTATACCCCAAAAGGAGAAGCCACAGGGACATATAACAGACCGTAAAATATGACAAGACACCCACATCGTAACCCATCAGAGAAATGCATATTAAAATTATTCTGATATTCTACCTCACACTGGTCATAATGGCTATTATGAAAAAAATCAAATGGCAACAAATGTTGCTGATGTCAGGAAAGAGGAGCCTCAGTGGCTGTTGGGGTGCAAACTGGTGCAGCTACTGTGGAAATCAGTGTGGCAGTTCTTCAATGGCTAGAAGTAGAACTACCATACACATAAGCTATTCCACTCTTTGTCCTTCTATAAAGATACTTGTTCATCAATTTTTTTCTTGCTTTTCTATTCACAGTAACTAGGAAATGGAATCAGCCTATATGTCTCTCAACTGATGAACAGATAATGAAATTGTGGTCCATATGCATAGTAAAATTTTAATTAGCTATAAAAGAAATGAAAATACGAAACATAGGTAAATACATATAACTAGGAAAATTATATTAAGTGAGGTAAACCAAGCCCAAGCAGGGACATTGTAATTCTTACACATATGTGGTCCTTCAAATTTTTAAGTGCTTAAGTCGGAGTACCTATAGAAGCCAGGAAACTAGAAAGAAGCCATAAAACTGGAAAATGTCTTAAGGGAGTGGGGATAGTAGATTGTAGATAATGCAAAAGCATAGAGTGGTAAAAAGGGTTTAATCAGGGACAGAATTGGTGGGATAGAGAAGATGAGGGGGCTGAATTAATTAAATTATGGGATATTATATGGAAATACATTATATCATAATCTAATTAAAACTCCTTAAAAGAGTTTGAAGAGATACTCTGAAAAGTTGAATAATACTGTGTTATAAAACAAAAATCCTAGTGCCAGACATGGGAATACTACCTTATGAGGCCCCAACAAGTTCAAAAAAGTATTTACAATTCTTGGTTGCCCAGCAGAACAAGATGGCAAGACCCTATTGCTGAAGAGACCACATACTTTGATTGCAAGACATAGAGAAATCAAGCTGAACTGAACTAGAAGCTTCCTCCCTGCTGATTAGCTTTCATGGTGTCAAAAGATGCTTTACAGGCTGCTATGAAAGAGAATATATAGCTATAAACTCTATTAACTACAATACCAACCTACCAGGCAAGCTATGTCCAGTTGTGTAATAATGGCACGACTGTAATGGGGGCAACCAACTCTCTTTTCTGCGACTTGAGGCCCACTCTGCAGAAGGGATCCATTCCTGACACTGTAAGTATGGCAAAACCCCATTCCTGGGACCCTGGGAAAACTTACTACCATAGTTTAGCTAAACTGACAAGGAGTCAAACTGCTTTCTAAATATTTATGCTAATACCCATAGGGAAATGCTACTCTCAGGCTTAATTGGAGAAGCCACTCTTTGCAGTGAACTGTGATGAATGCAGAGAGACTCATGACTGCTCCAGATGCCATGAATTAAGTGACAGTTTAATGACAAGACATTTATATAACCTCCTCTGAAGCTCAGGGAATACAGTTGAAGAGAGGACAGGAAGAATTTAACAACCAGAAGATAGGGAAAAGGGCTGTGAAATGCTATTTTCTAGGCATGGCGCAACCATTAAAAACATGAACTCACAGCAGTCGCGTGCGGTATGTACAGTTGTACACACTGGGCCTGTGCTACAATGGACTTGTCAGCAATCAGGAATAGATGAGGGAAGGGCCACAGGACCCTGACCCTTTCTGCTGATGTAGTGACTTCTCATAGATTCTGGAGGAGTCAGCTATTGCCATCAAATGTGCACTCACTGATGATCCCACAGGGCTCCAGTGGATAGTTCCAAATCCATGGCTATACAAATGGCTCTAATTAAACTCACTAGATACAAAACCAAACAGATACAAATGTGGGAACTAGATTTGTAGGAAGGAGAGAAGACTGGCAGGAGTTGAGGGTGGGGAACAGGGAGACAAGAGAGATTGTGGAGGTAAGAGTAATCAGAATGTGTTACTCTGATGCTGTCAATACATATATGACATTGTCAAAAAATTAATTTTAATCAATTTTTTAAAGTAGCAGTACATAGTCAGTGTCATGTGTTTCCAATGGATCCAAAGACCCAGACAAGCAGAACATCCATGGAAAACAGGACATCAAGTCCATTCACAGTGACAGGCAGCATTCAGAAAGATGGAAACACAAACATCTCTGTGGGGAAAGTCACATGACTATAAGTGTCCAGGCTGTGCTTGAGAAGAGTTAGGAAACTATGGCTGGAGCAAAGGTGTTTGACCAGGAAGGATGGGGCTGTGAAAAGATATGGGAACTGAGAGTCAATGTGAATATGTGACAGTGACTCTCCTGTCCCAGCTACAGGGCTGACACAGGAGGAAAGGTGACAGCAACAATGTCTTGAGTTTTATCCTAGTGACGGTCTTGTGCATGCTTTAACTCTCCAAAGCATCAACTTCTCTGCCCTCTGCTGATCTGATCCTCAGCAGGAAGCCTTGTTATACAGGTCCCTTTCTCCATTCATTAGCAGCTCTGAGCATCTCAACAAATATCCCACAGGAGCTCTGTGCTTTCTTCTTATCCCTAACCAACTTCAAGCCAGAGGAAAGCTGATGGCTTAAGAAACCCAGGATGAATTCTAAATATGCCAAAGCCACCATCTATTATGTGTCTTGCTGCTTCTAGACAAAGCTTGGCAGTTAATTTCCCTGGTCTGCACATGCTTTTGGTATCCCTGTGGCCAAATGAGGGCTTGCAGCTGTCTTGCAGCTGAAGTGCAAACTGCACTGTGTTTCAAGATAAACTGCATTGTTTTCTTCTCTCTGATCTCATTATCTACGCATCTGCAGACAGAACTGCACTTCCTGTACACACACACACACACACACACACACACACTCCTATTCAATATGTCAAGTTGATGGGTGGAAAGTAAAACATAAAAAGAGCTAGGTGATATCAAAAGAAAAAATTGTTATCAGCCTTTCAATTGGTAATACGAAAGATTTGACAGTCATGTCACTTAAAATAAAGATGAAATAATTGCATTTCTTAACAAAATAATCTTTGTGATTTGGATAATAGAATCTATCTAAAATATAATTTCTTCTTGAGATTGGTAGTGTCGGAGTATGAGCTTATTGCTTGTCCATCTTATATAGAATACAATAGTTAAGAGTGTAAATGTCAGTGTAAAAGGGGAAATGGGTTTTAGTTTAATAGATCCAGGGTAAAGGAAGGAAAGAAGGAAGGAAGGAAGGAAGGAATGAAGGAAGGAAGGAAGGAAGAAAGGAAGGAAGGAAGGAAAAAGTGTAAAGAAAGACAAGAAGAAAATATGAAAATATTCTGGCTGAACCCCATGATGATCATCTCAGAAATGTTTTTTGAATAGAAGTGTAGCAGAGGGAAATTAGAGGAAGCATAAAGACAATTGCAGATTCTATGTTTATTGTCACAACCATGACATCTTCTAGGAAAGCACTTGACGTATAGTTGGTGTTGGTCAATTGTTTGTTGAATGAATAAATTAAAAAAAGACAAATTAACTAACCTTATTCTCAAGAAATAATAGAAAAAAATAGAAAATAGGAATAGATGAATTAATATTTTATATGCACAGCCATTGAACTGTGAATTGAGTCATGTTCTGCTATACAATGTGATAGGGAAGCTCACAAAGCATATTGGGAGACAGAGAAGCAGATGCTTGACCAAGAGCCATGTGACATGTACTGTGATTAGACTTTGCACAGTAGTCCATGATAGTACATGAGAACATTGTTGAACTTGCCTAAGAGAAGAGTTCAAGGAATGTTGCCGGAAAGAGTGATGTTTGGTGAGGGAACGGATAGATGCAAAATTGGGTAATGTGGAGGTCCATCAGAAGAACTTGCCTGCCAAATTGAAACACAACTGCAAAATGGGAGCAAGAGAAAGCATTGCAGATGATGATGATACTTTGCTGTTTGTAGAAGAGAATGAGCAGAAGAACACAGCAGAGACCAGGATATGAAACACTGTAGGCTCTGCTGTTTGGAATTCCAGATATGGCACAGAGGCAACTGCCTCTGTTTGCTTGTAAGCAAGCAAGCTCCCTGTGAACTGTGAGATAGGATCTCACAGGGAACTCAGCCAGGCCTCAGAGTCTGGGCGATCTTCGTGCCTCAGCCTCCCAAGTTCGGAGGTTATAGGTATGAGCCTACCACATTCAGATCTTGAACTTGTTTTGAAACCAAAACTTGCCAGTTTAGAAGACTGGCTCAGAGCAGATCAATTCCCTTGTCAAGAACAAATTGAAACAATTTAGTAGTTTTAAAAACTCTTAGTTTGGACACATCTGAGAACTACTGACTCACCAGGATTTTGAGGGTCAATCTTCAGACATAACAGATCTCATCAAGGCAAACACAGTATTCTATCCTTTTTCCTCAGGTAATTTCAACCCACAGTGTCATGGGTAACGATGCTTTGAACAGCATATGCTTCCAGCAATCTGAATCAGACAGATAAAAATTAGACTTCAGAGCTCCCAGTGAGGATTTGAGGTCGGATTCCAAACAAACAAAAAACGTTCAGAGAAGTTAAATCAGTATCTAAAATCTCCATGGTTAGTGAGCTGTGTGGACCAGCAGTTTCTTTTTTTTTTTTTTTTTTTTTTTTTTTTTTAGAAGCTAATTTTTTTATTTTATTGGATATATTTTCTATATTTCAAATGGTTTCCCATTTCCTGTTTCCCCTCCCTGAAAGTCCCATAAGCCCTCCCCTTCCCCTTGTTCCCCAATAAACCCCCTCCTGCTTCCTTGTCCTGGTATTCCCCTACACTGCTGCATCAAGCCTTACCAGGACTAGGGGCCACTTCTTCCTTCTTCTTGGGCATCATTTGATATGTGAATTGTGTCTTGGGTATTCCAAGGTTCTGAGCTAATATTCACTTATCAGTGTTTTTTTTTTATCATTTTTTTTGGCAGTTTCTTTTTATAATTAGCATAAACAGTAATTTTATTGTGGCATTTTAGGACATACTTTATTTTTCTTGTTCCTCCCTGTCCTGTCCCCCTGTCCCCTTTGTAATATTCTCCTTTCTCATTAAAATTAGCCACCTTCTCAGGCAGATAAACAGAATTCCAGACCTAAGTATAAAATAATGAACTACGAACTGACCGCTACAAGATACTATAGTTGAAAACCTGGCCTGGTGAGAGAATATCACAGGCATGTTTCACACACACACACACACACACACACACACACACACACACAATTGGAAAGCCATACTTTTACCTACATTAAAAACTCTAAAGTACTATTAAGAACATAAACATAGGAATTAGAAAGCAATATTGCAAAATATAGCTCTGATAAGAGACTAATATTCAAAATATGCAAAGTACTCTTGAAATTCCACAGAATGGGTGAATGATCTAATGGAAGCCTGGCCAAAGAAAATACACAGAATAGCAATACAAGGCAAAGAGACCAGGAAAAAGATGCTGAGTGTCTGAAGCCACCGGGGAACTGTAAATTAAAGAGAGATACCATATATCTACTTAGATTAAACACAAAACACTGATAATAACAAGTGCTGGCATGGTTGTAGACAGGAACTCTCACTCACCTCTGCTGGGAATGCAAAATGTCACAACCACATTGGAAGACAGTATGGTAACTTCTATCAAAACTGAAAGAACAGTCACATGATCTAGCAACTATGGATTTTCAAATGAGTTGGAAACCAATGTACATATAAAAACCTGCCTACTAATATTTAAACAGCTTTATGCATAGTTGTCTAAACTGGGATGTAATCTAGATGCCTCTCCATAAGCACTTGAAAAAACAAGTTGTGACACATCCCTGCAATGGAATGTTGCTAAGCAACCCAAAGTGATGCACGAGTGAACCATGAAACACACATTAAACAACAAAAAAGGCTATAAGTTCATGATGAAGGAAGAGGTGGATCTGGAAATACGGGATACGTGTGTTTCTAATTATAGGGCATTCTGGAAAATGAGAAACTGAGAAAACATCAAGATCAATGGTTTTCATGAGGCATGGGAGGACAGAGGAGGTGAAGAATAATAAAATAGCAGGAAATTTTAGGCCACTGCAGTTGTTCTGTGGGGGTATTATAATGGGGACTATCTCTTATTACATTGCTCAGAACCCATTCAAGGTAGAATAGAAAGCGAGCCTATATGGCCCATGGAGGATAGTGATAATATACCAGTATTTAGTGATAATTTATTGCAAAAGTCTTATAATCAGAGCTGTTAAATGTGCACATGTGGGCAAGGAAATATTTGAGAAGTATTTGTGCTTAATACTATTGTTCTCTAAACTCAAAAATAAAAATACTACTGACTGGAAAAATATTAAACAGGCAATATCTAAGAGGATGAATTGCTAATGACATCACACACTTCAGACACAAAACTTGAAGAAACCAACTTGGAACCAACCTGGAGTCCTCCTCTCAGAAGTCATGCTCTCATGGTATCTGAAGAAACTGTATAAGCCTCCATGGGAGAAAAGCAACTCATAATCCTACCCAGCTGTGACACTTAGAAACTACAACAATGACCAGCTTAGAAAGGTATCTCAGTGGAGGAATGGTAGCACTTATACTTTGGGGCAACCAAAAGCTGTCTAATTGGACTTAAGACCCATTTCTTGGAAAGGATTCCTGCCTGGAACTTCAAACATAGTAAACTACCTGGTGACTGTTAAGGTCATACATGCTTGAGGAAATCCTACAGCTTCCTGAATCATTATAATTTTCTAACTTCATTCTAAACATGTAAGTGCAGCTCTCACCCTTCACCCAAGAAGCTTCTCCTAAATCATTATAATTTTCTAACTTCATTCTAAACATGTAAGTGCAGCTCTCACCCTTCACCCAAGAAGCTTCTCTTCACAGCAGATGGAGACTATCACAGAAACTCACAACTTGTCATCACAGTGTGCCCAACACCACCTGACTCATTCCTATCACAACATTTCCAGCTAAGACCCAGTAAACATCAAGGAAGAGGGGACAGAAAGAATGTAAGGGCCAGAGGATCAGGACAGCTGTTGCAAGATAGTGTGCTTAATCTATGATAGGGTAATCATGAAATATATACAATGTGTTCACATAAGCAAGACCTGCATAACAACAACATCAGGAGACATGCCAATGTGGATGGGAAAATCTTACAAGGCTCCACCAGTAGATGAAGAGCTACCAGGAATGAATGGATGCTGAGGGAGGTAAAAGCAGTCTTCTCCAGGGGCAAGGCCAGTGATGGTTTATCCAAGCCCAAATAGTCAGACTTAAACATATATACACACAAGCAACACTAAGTAGACTCACTATGCTGTGTATGTGTATATGTGTATGTGTATGTGTATATGTATATATGAAGAAGATGAAAAAGAAGGAGGAGGAGGGGTCAATAAGATAAGAAGTGAGAGGGATATGGGAGGAGTTAAAGGGATAGGGAAGAGTGAAAATGATATAAATATAGTACACATGCATAAAATTAAAAAAATTAAATATCTAATTGCATTTTCCATAGAAGAGGGAAAAACTCAAAACTTAATATAGAAATACAAAAGACCACAAATAGTCAAAGCAATTGTGAAAAGAAAAGATATTGTATGAGGCATCATAATACCTGACTATACTGTAGAGCTATAGTGACAAAAACAGTATGGTACTTGCAACACATAGATGAATTGAGCAGGATAGAAGACCAACAGAACTATTGTGACCATCTAATTTTTCAACAAATATTGAAGGCATACACTTGAAAAAAAGTCAGTTTATATAATAAATGGTGCTGACAAAATCGAATATACATCTGCAGAAAAATAAATTTAGACTTGTATCTAGTTCAAATTGTATCTTGCTCAAATTGTATCTACTTAAAATTATAGATCAAAGACCTTAATTTAAAATCCAAAACAGTAAAACTACCAGATAAAACATAAGAAAAATCCTTAAAGGCACAGTCTTCTTAAACTAACTCTGATAGCAATGGAAATAGAACCAAAAATTGATAAATGGGATTGCATGAACTAAAAGTCTCTGTACTTAGAAAGCAAATTATCAACAGAGTGAACAGAATGGCTGACAAACTAAAAGGAAAGTCACTGCCAGCAGTACTTGAGTCAAGGGCTTATTATCTAGGTTGCATAAAGGACAACAAAATTTCAATAGCCCAAAAAACAAAATTTCTTCTCAATTTATGACCAATAAATACATTTTTCAGGAATTAACATCCTTGTTCATCAGGGAAATGTAAATCAAAACTAAATAAATTCCAGATAATTTTTATTCTTAAGAATTTCCTGCATGTATGCAGTAAAATATAACCATGTAAACACCATCCCACTCCCAATTAATTCTATATTCCCTTCAACATATTCTTTTTCCAACTTCATGTCTTTTTTAAATTAACTTTTTGCCCACTGTCCATATGTGACATCAGGACACATGCATGAGCCATGAGTGGAAGCATGGGACTCACATCGATGGATGCATCCTCAAAAAAGGAATGAGTCTCTCCTCCCAGGAACTATCAATTGCCAACTATTCCTCAGGGATAAAATGAGGGCTGGAGGTCCTCTACCCATCTATGTGAGAGTTTTCTTTCCTTGGCCTTATACAGATCTTGTGTATGTAACCCTACATGGTGTAAATTCTTAAGTACAATAACCATGATGTATCCAGAAGATGGAATTTTTCAGTGTTCCTCTCCAAACTACCTTTTCATTCCCTCTCACCTGGGTCAGAAATGTCTATCATCATTACGTAACAAACGCTCGAGAGGATGAGAGGAGAGAACCCAATTCTTTGTTTGTAATGGTACAAACTGGTACAGTTGTCATGGGGATCAGTGTGCAGGTTTCTCAGGAATTAAAAATAGAACTGGCCCAGCTAGACATTTCTGCATGTATCCCCAAAGTTCTTAACATCCTACCACAGAGATGTTAGTCCCATCCACTTTTATGGCTGCTCTATTCACAAAGCAAAGAGTGGAAACAGCCTATATGCTCATCAACAGATGAATGAATGACTGATGAAAATGTGAGATAGATAGATAGATAGATAGATAGATAGATAGATAGATAGATAGATGATAAGTGAATGGACAGATATAAATATGTGTGTATGTATACATGTATATAGCATATACAATATATATATATATGCATATAAAATATATATGTACATAGATTGGCATTTTTAAGAGGTAGAGAAAAATTTACAGAAATATTGACTCAATCTAGAAATTACTATGTTAAGCATGATATGCCAGACTCAGATAGACAAATACTACAGATTCTTTCCTATATCTCTCATATAATAGCTTTTAGTGTGTGTATGTGTGTGTGTGGGAGGGGGCTTGTAGTGTGTGTTTATGTGTGTGTGTGTGTGTATGTGTGTGTGTGTGTGGTGTGGTATGTATAAGTTTGTGTGTGTGAGTCTATGTGTATGAGTGTGAATGTGTGTGTGTGTGTGTGTGTGTGTGTGTGTGTGGTGTATGAATAAGCATAAAACTGGGGGAACTAAAAGGGAGGAATTGAGGAAGAAAAAAGGTAAGGGAGTAAGACTCATATACCATGAAAGTTGGCCATGGGATGCTGGGGTAGAAGGATATGGGGGACCAGGTGAAGGAAAAGAATTAACAAAACCCAATTATGTTTGAGAAAGTCACAATAAAACATAACACTTTTTACAATCATTTAATGAATAAAAAGTAAAGAATTATCAAGTATGGTAGAAAATTTATAAACTGAATTGTGTTAAAATTAAAACTAATGTCCTTCAAAACATACTGTAAAAAATCAATGAGAGAATATGCTAACAAAACTTACATGTACTAAAGGGCTAATAACAACAATAAATTATCTAAAATATCTTCCTAGAGCCGGGTGGTGGTGGTGGCGCCTGTAATCCCAGCACTTGGGAGGCAGAGGCAGGTGGATTTTTTAGTTAGAGGCCAGCCTGGGCTACACAGAGAAACCCTGTCTTAAAAAAACAAAAAAAAAAAAAAAAAAAAAAAGAAAGAAAGAAAGAAAAGAAAAGAAAGAAATACAATATCTTCCTAGAAGGTGATAATAAAAAAGAGGAGCAGCTCGTTTTAAAATGGGCAAATGAACCCTGGCATGGTAGCACACACCAGTAATACCAGTCCTGAGGAAGAAGACACAGAGATTGGGAGTTCAAATCTAGCCTCAGCTAGAAAGTAAAACTAGCCTAGGCTACATAAAACCAAACCAAACCAAACCAAACCAAACCAAACCAAACCAAAACAAAACAAAACAAAACAAAAACAAAACAAAAACGAACAAAAACAGAAGCATATTAGAATGAGCAGATACTTTAACAAAATATCTATACAAATAATATTCCCAACATCATTAGGCAATAGAGAAAAGTGGTCCCTGCTAGAATGATTAAAAAAAAATTAAGACAGAAAACATAAGCTCTTATGAGCAATGTTGAACAAAGACTCCTATGTATTGGCTGTAGGATGGGAAAATTGCCCAGCAGTGGGTGAGTATTCAGGAATCCCTTAGATGGTTAAGCATTTCTGATCATCTCAAAAAGCACTTTTCCATTTTCATAGTCATTCACTCATGTTAATCATGCAGAGTACTTGTACATATAATACCTCACTCAAACCTACCCTCCCCATGCCCTTGCCTTCTGTCTCCCCTCTTCTCTGTCCCCCTTCTTCGTTCTTTCAGGTCATTTTATTTTGCTTTCAGTTTCCACATATGATTCTTCCATGATTATATCCAAGAGTATGAAAGCATGTGTCTTGGAAATGTTGCATCTGATCACTCATAACAACTTGATTCAGAATCAGCAAGCTCTAGAAACAAGCCAAATGTCCATCGACTGGTGAGTGAAAAGCAAGGCATGATATGCAAAACAGTCAAAACGAGTGAAGCAGCCATGCACATAGCACGTGTTTATAGAATAAAAACCAGTACACAGTAGCAGCACAAGGAGCAGGGCTCTGATGGACACCACAGCCTGGCCGGTTCTCAAGCTCACTGTGCTAAGTGAAGACGCTCCAATGTAAGTGACTGTATCTGATGGTATGTTCATGACTTCACAAGCAAGCTAAGACACTGAAAAAATCTATGGAAAGGAGTTTGAAGAGTAAAGCCACCGCTCTCCAGTTTCATACTTTGCTGATAGATGACAGCACTGACCCTGAAAATGTGAGCAAACTTGTCATTTTTATTAGGGTTATTGATGATGGACAATGTCACCAAGGAAACAGGTTCTTTAATGACATTAGAAGACAAAATTAAACAAAGCAGACATAATTAAATGAAAATATTTATAACAAGCAGCAGCACACTTGTATGTGTGCTCAAATAATTCTTTTTCACCATCAACATATAGTATAGTTAACAAGGGAGTCTTACTCTTACTAAATAAAGGGACTTTTAAATTAATACAAGATGATGCACTCATCTTGATGGTCCCAAACTTGCATTTAATAAAGTATCATCGCTGTGTCTTTGCAAAGGCATTAAAGATGGATAAAGTCATACAAATTACCATCAACCCTGAGAATTTTGTAAGGGCCAAGGATTAAATCATCACCAATTCCAGGAATTCCTTAGGAGTGTTGGTGCTGACTACTGTAACAGTGACATCACTTGCTTTTTGAAAGTAAGATGAAGCTGAGGTCAAATGTTGAAGGGATTTCAGGATTTATGGCAGGTTATCAAGTCATTTATCGTCTCGAAACCAAAATTTATCTCACAACTTGACAATGAAAACAGTGTACATATTTAGCAATTCTCGTGAATTTAACCACTCAAAGTGACTTAAGACATCTTCAAGGTGAAAACCAATTTATCAATATAATATTTAAAATAATAACAGCACTCCAAATAAACACACACACACACACACACACACACACACACACACACACAACATTGTCAGGCTACTCACCCCCAGACAAGAAACTGATGACTGACCAGTGGAAGGGTTTCACTAAATCCAGCTTGGGGAGCCAGAGTTTAATTGCAGTTACTAACAGAAGCAGAAACGACTCAGAGACAGCTATATCATAAAACACCACCCCAATATGGCTGAGGGCTCAGAAACGCTGGCATTCACAGTGCAATTTCCAGATAGGTAAACAGGCTGAATGGGGAGCATCTCTTCCAGGCAGCCTGGGGCCAGGCGGGGAGCAGAGGCTCTGAGGCTATTCCAGGCAACTCGTCTGGCAGGAGCTTACTCTAGGCAGTTCAGCTTATTCCGAGTCTCTCAAGAAATTCTTATGGCTTATGTGTACTTGGGAGGGAGATGCCTAATAAACATGGTCAGTTTCAGGAAATTCCTGAGGCTTGTGTGTTGTTTACTTCCTAGGCTTTAACAGGAGATAATGTTTTTCCTCCCTATAGCAATCATTTAGCAATCCTGGATGGACCGATAATAACTTATCAGAGACCCAGAAGAGGACTTTTAGGAGTTCATGTTCAATATTTTAAGAGTTTCAGTTTGGAGCCCTGGCTGGCCTGGAACTCATTATGCAGATCATGCTAGTTTTGATAGCTCAGAGGTCTATCAGTCTCTGCCTCCCAAATGTGCCATGATTAAAGGGATCAAAGAAGAAGACAGCACTGTAGACAGTTTTTATTTCTGAGATGGGGATCTATTGTGTAGCTCTAGCTGACCTGTCCTGTGACTTACTACATAGACCAGGCTGGCCTTGAACGCAGAGATCTGCCTAGCTCTGCCACCCAAGTGCTGGGATTGAATATGTTCAGCATCATGCCTGCATTCTGTACATTTTCTCCTTGAAATAATTAGCTAGTGTAGTGTTATATGTGCATGTTAGTGTACACCATTGCCCAACTGCTAGAAGTTGTGGCTACTTGAACCTGGATCAGTGTTTTAAGAATTACCTTGAGCCAAATGAAGTGTCTTTCCTTCATATTTCTGAGGAGGGCATACCTTCCTATTCTCCTGACTCATTGCCAACCACCAAATGATTCATAGGTACAAAAGAAATAAGGTTGGTCCATTTGTCTGAAGGGACATTACAACTCCAAAACCATCAACAGGGTCAAGACGAGGCTCTATGAAGACATAGGTCTTTGACATTTCTGCATATTTTATAAGCCATAAACAACAGCTTCCTCAGTTGTGTAATGAACACCCTTGTAAGGTGAAGTTGCCCACCTCTTAAACAAAGGGCAGGTTTTGTGATCAGCCTCCATAAATCTAAGAACAGTAAGGTCTCTTTTTATGGAAAATTCAGGCCATTTACTTCCTGTTATATAAAAAAAATCCATGCTCCCCAAGTTTAGGTGCTCTCCACTTCTCCAGGGGATCACATTTGCTCTCTCTGCATTAGACTACAGGAGCAGAACTTCAGAAAACTAGTACAAATGCTGATACTTTGTCTACTGTTATTGCTGAGAAGAATCAGATCCTCTTGCTGTCTCAGGATGTATCAGTGTCCATGAACCTGTAAGGTAAAACTGAATCTTTCCTAGCTCTTCACGACGTCTCCTGTCTTCATTCTCACATGTTTCATTTAATACTACTCTATTAACAACTCACTGGCATAAACATCTCCATCCTGTACACTTGGGGTCTGGTTCAGATCCTAGCACAGAAAAACAAACCATTTCACACTGCATCGCAAGGAAACCTGTCCCCCAGCAGTGCACTTGCAGTCCTATGAAATGTGTGCTAAAATATACTTCAGATTTTTGAGTCAGGGTCTTAATATATAGCAAGACCAGCCTAAAAGTTGCTATAGTCATTTTTTTTCTATTGTGACAATTACCAAAAAAACAACCTGAGGAGAAAGGGTTTATTTATTTATTTGGGTTTATAGTTACACATCATAGTGGATCGTGGAGGGAAACCAGGGCAGGAGATCAAGGCAGGAACCTGGAGACAGGAACCAAAACTAAGCTTTGTGCCTCCCCTCAGGCTCAAGTTCATCTCTCTTTCTTATACCTCCAAGGACCAGGATACACTTTTCTTATCCTTCCCAGGGGTAACACCAGCCATAGGGGCGGTACTTCCCACATCCATCATTAATCAAGAAAATGCCCACACATTTGCCTACAGGCCAGGCCAGCTTAGATAATTCCTCAGTTGATATTCTGCCATCCCAGATGAGTCTACCTTGTGTTAAGTGAGCAAAAACCTAACCAGCACACTCACAATGTGGTCTAAAGTATCCTCAAACTTTTATTCCTCCTGCCTCAGCTTCTGAGATTCTAGAAACATGCCATCATACCTGGGTTACTCCTAGGATTTAAAAAAAATAGCTTAAATAAACATAAACAACAACAATAAAATATAACTATTCTTAGCTTTCTAAATAATCATAAATCATTAGAAACTTTTTTTTAAATTTTTATTTTCTATATTCTATGTTTACATTCCAAAGGCTTTCCCCTCATTAGAAACTTTTTAAAAGAGTCTTTGTGGATAGAGTGTGGAGCATAAACTGGAATAGGAAGAAACCGGAATAAAAAAGGCTGGACGGAATTCTATTATTAAGCGAAGAAATAAGAAATGATAACTGGAGTTCAAATTATAGATAATAAAACCCGACCTGAGGCAGAAATGTGTCAACAGAAATAAAAGCTCAGATTCATAAGATATTGAGATGGTGGGATGCAGGCACGATATACAAAACACTTCGCAGTGAGACCTGCACAGCTCCCCGCTGATCAGAGGGATGCTGGCTATGCCCAGGCAGAGCTGACACCTACAAACAGGGTCTCTAGCGCTGGTAGGATGGATAGGGCTTGATAGACAGTCAAACTCAGTGGGTAGAAAGTAACCTGAGCTCTCTAACAAAACAGAGGTACCTTTAACTGCACAATGTTTTTATTTGCATAATCACAATTATTTGTGGGAGCCTAAATGACTTCCAAATCTCTGCAACGTCTCTGAAAAAAACCAGAGAATTATCTGAATATCCTTGTCTACAGACACAATTTAGAAAGAGTGTTTTTTTTTCACCTAAAATATTTTCAAAATCACACCAATTAGAAACCGTAAAGAAAGGAATGTAGACCAATAAAGGAAGGCAGTCTGACGGATGATGTATCACTTTTAATCACACGGCACATGCAGCTGCCAAGTGTGATTTTTTTTTCTGTTGAAGAACACTTTACAAATCATTTGACTTATTTACAGATCTTTCTGAGGTAGCAGGAAAGCAGCTGGATTTTATGGAGCAAGACTTCGAATTGCTAATTCACAATCCTTCCACATACTTCCCTGGTGAATGCAAACAACTTAGAACTAACTCCCCTTCCATGATTAAGAACCTCTGGCTTTCCATCTTCCCTTCCCCATAATGACCAATATTTAAGGCAGAAAGTGTGTTTTCTGTTCATTAATGGTAATACTACCTAGGCAGACCAGTCAGTTTAGTCCGTGATCATGCATTGCTGCAGAAACCAAATTACCCTCTCTACCAGGACAAAATCAATTAACACCACCAGGGATGTCATTATCGTCACATTATGTCACTTGATAGTCTCTGGAGCCTATAAGTGATTTAAATTTTTTTTACAGCTATAATTCTAGTATGCTTGTGTGGCATGGGGGTGGCAGGCTTCACAGTGACAAGGGAAACTTCTTTTATAGGGGAATTAATTTTACAACATTTCAGAAAACTGAAAGCCACCATTTTAGATCATTGAAAGAAAATGTTTATCCACCAGGATAGCTCTGAAACCTAAATGATTTGCCACCACTGAAGTGTATTTTAAAGGTTCTTTTTTTTAAACAAAAGCCAACTTGGCTGGATCCAGGAGACTTTCCTCATGAAGCATAGTAAGTCAGGGGCTGGAAATCAATCCGAGCACAATAAGCAACACAGAGGCGGCAAGCCCAAGGCTTTGGAGTTATGGTTTCTTGTCAAACAAAATAGTTTCCCATCACTAAAGTAATAGAATTCTAGTTTTTATGAAACTAAGCACTGAGTGCTTTAGAACAGGGGCTGAAGTGCTGTGTCCAGCAGAACCCGACCACACTCGATAAGGCACAAATCCATGTTAGAAAATCTGGGGGCATTTTATAATGGACGGTCCAGCAGTTTGAACCCTCGGAAATGAACATCGAGTGTTCTGTGGACTGGCTGACTCGGTGACCGGACCCTGGGAAGGAGCCACATCTGACATCATTTTCTTTTGACAGTTGTCTTTTTCTCTTCCGTCCCCTTAACTCCTTGTCACTACCAGAGAATATTAATGGGATCTGAATTTAGAGTTGTAGTTGCTATTAAAAAGGAATAAAAAAAATCCCAACTAAATTAAGCACAATGTTTTAAAATGACTGGTTTCCTTTTAAAAAAGTAGACCCAACTTCTGTATTTTGGCCTCCATCAGGGGGTATTTAATTAAGTCTATTCTGTCTAACATGATCTGATGTCATTGTACAAGGATATGTTCTTTGTTAGCAGCACTCTTAGTTTCAGACTCCTCTGTGTATTTGAAACCATGGTAACAGAGCAGTAAGCTAAAGCCAATGAGATAATGAGATATTCTCATTGTAATTGTGTTTCATGAGGGCACCAGATCCCACGGGTGGTATCTGACTGTCTTACAACTGCTAACAGAATTTAAGAAGCAAGCATCTATTAGCATGGAACTGTTTTCCATAACAGCCATGTAAACATTTGTGACATGGCATTTTTAGTTGTTTCCAGCACATAAAAGTGTGTAATGTGCATTTATGTCACCAAAAGCCATACAATTAATGAATATCAATATTTAAAAATCCTTAGAACTTCAAGGAACTTCAGATTTTAAATGCACCAAGCAGGCTGGAGGGATGCTGTTTTGCATTATAATTATGAGCTGGGCTATGGTTTATGAGGGGAGGAATCCATCAAAGCGAAGAAAAAGAGCAGCTAGCCCTTCACCTCCCAAACAGCCTGGCTGAACCTCCTAAAGAAGAAGCAAGGCTAGCCCTAAGTGAGGCTCCCTGTGCGTGTATGAAGAAAGCCATGCTGTGGGTTTGTAAAACAAAAACCTTTAAAAGAGAAAAGGAAAACATTTGGGGAATAATACCAAAATATTTACAAGCGCCTTCTGAAGGAAATCAGAGAGGCGAGCACCTCGCTCTTGCACGCTTTCCTTCCTCCTCCATTACCGTTTGAAGTTTGCCCGCCATTTGCATTTGAGTTGCAGATTTTATGCACAAGGCACTGAATCCATGTTTTCCATCCTGATGAGGTTGCCCTAACAGGCACTGCATCTTTTAATAAATAATTTAAGACTGAAAAAGAGACAGTGCAATATAGGATGACTGTCTGATTAAGCGGAGCTAAGATTTGTGCACTCTGGTGTCACAAGGCTTCCCACCAGGAGCCCTGCTTTAGAGGAGAGCTGACCTGAGAATGCGCCATAGTCAGCTTTGGGAGGCCATTGGCCCAGGGGACAAAGGTGATCTTGTACACTGAACTTGATGGCTGAGGATTTTGGTTTGCTTTTTACTTCACAGACAAAGGATGTCACTCGCTCCTTTTAAAAATTTGCTGGTGTCATTTCTAAAACGCTTTGGCATATGGAACTAAATCAGTGTCAATATCATATTGGCAGAGAAAACCATTCAAGGGCTACAGATGTGCATTGTGTAAGGGGAGGGGGTCTTTTAATACATGGATGGTGACAGATTTGTGTCCCTTAAGGATTCATAGCTCTTTCTCATTCGTCTCTCTCTCTCTGTGTGTGTGTGTGTGTGTGTGTGTGTGTGTGTGTGTGTATGCTCATGCATGCACATATGCACGCGTGCGTGTGTTATTGTGAAATAAAATCTGTGCTAGAGTATTTATCCCAAAGGAACTTGTCACAGCAGTGGGAAGTGCATCCCACGTTTCTGTGAGATAAGGGTGGCCTCATCACTCATCGACGCTGCAGCAAAACACAAGCAGGAGCAGGTAATGAGCCTGCCCCTACAGAGGAGCGAAAACTACTATATCCGAGCTGTCGTGACCCATTAGGGCCTCGCATTGCCTATTCTCCGATGTGTCTCCCCGCCACCCCTTTATTTCTACATCTGAAAGGGGAAGACCTCATTTTCTTTAAAACTCCTCCTTCTTGTTCCTGACAAATAGGAAATGGCTGTCAGGTTTGAAGGCTCCCCTTGGGTGCCATGTTGAGACGTTCAGTGAAGACTAGAGTTGACAACGCTGGCAAGAGTTTGTGGAAGATAGTCATAATTATTGCAAAATGGCTTTTCTTGTCTCGGCTTTGAAATGCTACTCCTTTTTAATCCACATCACTTCATCTACTTGGCTAACCCTAATTTTAGTAGATGAGATAAGAAATAAGAGATCAAATATGTTTTCAAAATACTAGAATCCCCAAAGTGTCACTCATAAAACAGACTTTGTAATGTACTTTCTTTAATTTGAAGTTTTTTAGCACCATAATTTAGCCTGAGAATAGCAGGTATTGACAGAAGCCAATTCTAGTTTGCTAAAATGATAACCAGAGGCCAGCATTGATTTTTCCTCTATACCCCTTGCCTTCCATTATGGCATAAGCCAACAATTCTAGGTTTGGGGGAGGGGTACTTATGAATGTGGAGCGGAGGGACAAAATCTCTTGTTTTTAAAGCCAAAGAAACTGGCAGAAGGACACAGCGAAGTAGCTGGACAGCTATCCTCTCTCTGCTAAGGCAGTGGAATCAGAAATGAGATGGGGGCTGCGTGGGGTCATGGACAGCAGGGGAGTGTCTGCTTTGGGGAATGTGCATCGACTGGTACCTTGTCCATCTCTACCATGGAATTTTGGAGCGCGGGGAGCAGTGTAAATAAAGTATTTGCCTACCTCCCCAGGGAGGGATAATCCCAGTGATTGATAATACTGCCTAAACAGACCAAAGCCTCCTTAGACCCGACGAGGAACAACTGGTTTCTACAGACAGAGGTTTTGGCTTTAGGGTGCTCAGGGAGAGACATGCCTGACCGTGGATGGACAGAAAGGTAGAGAAGTGAACGAGAACACAAAGAAAGCCCAGAGGTTGCTTCAGCCTGCTGTTGAGTCCTGAGCCTCCCCATTTAAAAATGAAGTGGTTCTCACTGGCAGAATCATGACTATTACTTACTTCATAGTGCTACATCAAGTTAAATTGCATGTCCATGTATAAGCTTATTTGACATACTATTCAAATGAATATAATAGCCATCACCTATTTCGTCTGAAGGGAAGTAGCTAGCATAGCAAGAGACAGGCATTAGGAGCTTTTTCTTCCTCTTGGGAAGGAGATACAGGTACAATGAAGACCAAGTAAGAACATGTGTATGAAGGACCATGGGGATGGCAAACCAGGACGCAGATAGTATTTCAAATGTCTTTAAGAATGTATAAGTCGCCGTATATCTATCGACAAAGAGTTATAAAGATAAACATTACCTCAATATTTCAATATTGTATCTTTTCATTAAAATAAATAAAACCTCAAAAAAATTAAGTAAATAAAACTAGACAAGCCAGATGGCCCAGCAGGTAAAAATGCTTGTCACAGAAGCCAATGACCTGAGCTCAGTCCCCAGAGCAGGGGTGGAAGGAGAGAACCTGAGATTTCCCTATGGACACTTGTGCTGTGCACGCATTCCCACACTAATATTAAATAAAATAAACCTTCCTTTAAAACAGAAAGGAGCACAAGCAAACCCTCCCTCTGCTAACCGATTTCTAAATGAACCACTGGCACAGTGTCCTGAAGATTCTTTGATCCACCTTCCTTTGACACCATCCCGGGATGCCCCGGGATGCGGTGACAGGTGTTTTGCTCTGTTGAATGCTTCTTGAGAAGGGGAAAGGCAAACAGCGACAGAAAGAGGAAGGTAATGGTGACAAGCGGAGCCATGTTTCATCCGGAAATTGATTGTACAATGTCACGTTTGTGATGTAGAGCGTTCTGACAAAAGAGCTTCGGTAGGAAGTATCCTTACTCAGTTTTAGAATAATAATAAAAGAGCTTTTAAAAAGTCGAATCGGAATTTGATCCTAAGTCCTTCCAATTCCTACCCGAAAAGAATCACATGATTGGGGAACAGTTGGGGGGGGGAGAGGAACTATGGTAACTATGGTGGGTGGGAACTGGGAAAGGGGAAAGCCTTTGGAATGTAAACATAGAATATAGAAAATAAAAAAAAGGAAAAAAAAAAGAATCACATAAGTAGGGATTTTTCGTACGTGTGGGAATCTTTTGCCACATGCCACTACCTTTTTCAAGTCACCCATGGCTGCGGTAAGAGCCTTCCCTAAGTAGGCTTGTGTACTTCAGAATAAACCAAACCAACACTGATACCTAACTTCTCTTCCCTTTTAATACTTCAAGTCCTCCATTACTAATTCAGTTAAGTCCAGTGGCATTTTAGTAGATGTTAACTAATTTTAGTAGATGTTTGCCAATGGCGGTTCAGGCTGGAGAGGCTTGTCAGTCACTTTTTTTTTTTTTTTTTTTTTTTTTTAGATATACTCCTTATTTACATCTCAAATGATTTCCCCTTTCCTGGTCCCCCACACACACCCTGAAAGTCCCCCTCCGAAAGTCCCATAAGCCCTCTCCCCTCCCCCTGTTCCCCAATCAACCCCCTCTTGCTTCCCTGTTCTGCTATTCCCCTACACTGCTGCATCAAGTCTTTCCAGGACCAGGGGCCTCTCCTCCCTTCGATGTCCAACAAGGCCATCCTCTGCTGCCTATGCATCTGGAGCCATGGGTAACTCCATGTACTATCTGGTTGATGTTTTTGTCCCTGGGAGCTCTGGGAGTACTGGGTGGCTCATATCCTTGTTCCTCCTGTCACTTCGTGATGCCAAGCAAGATGTGGCGCAGAGATCCAAGACAGGGAGGAGAAGTGTGGAGTCAGCATTGCTCCCAGAGGGCATTTCCTGTGATGTCTGTGGCACTGTCTGAAGGACAGGGCTTAGATGACATAAGACAAAGTCCATAAAGCCCACTCTCTTAATTTATACCTCTTTCACTCATATAAAGGACTAAACGCCTTGCACCTTACATAAATATCCCACCTCCCGTATGAAGGATAATCTTTTTTTAAAGATTTATTTATTGTTACATGTAAGCACACTGTAGCTGTCTTCAGACACACCAGAAAAGGGCATCAGATCTCATTATGGATGGTTGAGAGCCACCATGTGGTGTAATCTTGGCGGACCTCTTGGCTGGCACCTTGGGGATCATAAAGCACACTTTTGGGTGCATCTGCGAAGGAGTTTCCAGAGAAGAATCACATATAAAAAGTTATGATGGGGTAAAGACCACACAAATGTGAGTGCTGCCATTCGCCAGGGAGGGCGGGGTGGGATAAAGTGGGAGGAGCTTCTGGCTACAGAGCAGCCGCCTTTGCCCATTGTCTCTTACTCATCATGGGAGCTGCTCCAGCCCATGACACCCTTCCCGGCCACAATGTGTCAAAACGTCTGAAACAGTGAGCTCAAATCTACCACTCCTCCCTCCTTTAACTTTTTCTCTCAGTTGTCAAAAGCAGTGAAAATCCTGACCAGCACATTTACGTAACATCTGTATAACCCTGTAATTATTCCTTCCCTTACATAAATAAGCCTGTCTAGCAGAATTAGCCATGAGCTATATGTTGCTAAGTCCTTCCAATCAGGAGAGTTGAAATAGTTTCTCAGTCCCATAGATCCTATGGCCCAGGAAGCCCAGTGAGGCAGGCCCAGTGAGGATCCCCTATGTTTAGACTAAACTCCTGCATGGCAGAGAGATGCCCATTTTATTCCTTGTTACTGGCAACTAACAGACTTGCGTACAAAGCCGGTACTCAGTTTATTGTGTGAATCAGTAAATGAATCTCCTCACTTCTTAACCGGTTTACCTCTCACCTCTCACATTTTCTTTGTTTATTGAAGCCTTTAAGAACAAACTCAAGGTCTGCGGGAATTTTGCTACATAACATGTAACTCCTTTCCTCTCCTTTTAAATAGCACCCTTCCTGCCTGTCTCTGAGAATTGTCTCTACTGTGTTAGGGTCTCCAAGTTAAATCTGTCAAGTTTGGGCTAAGAAACTATAAGTTAGCGTGTGTGTCCTCAGGGACACACACACACACACACACACACACACACACACACACACACACACTCCTGCCTTGCTCCATCCTCTAGTCCATCTGACATTTCCCCTCACCCTTACGCCAGAGCCATGAGGCTGAAAACGTCACACACATGCAAACAATTAAAGTTAAACATACTGTGTGCCACATTCATCTTGTGAAACTCCAGTCCCAGCCAGCTTCAACAGCTTAGGAGATTACCATGGCATCTAAGTGAAGGCTGGCTGACCACCTCTTCGCCGTCAAAATAACTCATGTTTCCTGATTTAAGAAGCATTAACTCAAACGTGTCAGAGACTTGTGACCACACTCACCTAGCCCTGTCACGCTCCCTCTGCTCTGCTCTGCCCCGGGACTCACAGCGAGCTGGAGCTGGCTTTTCCGAGGCACCAGTCAAATCTGAGAGGACCCAAGCCGTCCATCTTAGCGGCATAAGTCCTTCGCCAGTGCTGTAATGAAAATGGTTAGCAATCTCCTTAAGGGAGTCTGAGGAAAGTGTTTCCTTTTTGAATGTCCAAAACAACAGTTTATAAAAACAAAACAAAACAAAAACAACCATTATTCCAGATCTGAGAAGAAAAGAGGATCACTCAAAAAAAAAAAGAATGGAATATATTCATTAGTGATTTCTGATGCAATAACTGAATACTCACAGTTTATTCTTCATGATTTATTCGAAATAAGAACAAAGTTGTTGGGTAGGAGGAAAATGCGAAATTTCACAATTTTCTTAAAATGCAAACCTCAACAAAATATAGATATTAAGTTTACAAATATCAAATCATATTTTACATTAACATTTTACTTTTTAAACAGAACAGATTCAAACAAAACTTTTTATTAATATAACACATTTCATGTTTTTCTGAATCAATCATGTCTGGATGATTCTTGTGAATTTCAAAACCGAAACTGTTCAATAGTTGGATATCTTGTTATGGGGAGTGGAAGAAAAGCTTGATGATAATGATGAAGGACCGCAAAACTACGGAGATTTACAGAGATATTTCAGGTTGTCCTTGAAGAGATTTCTAGCCCCCGTGTTATGAGCCTGTCTTGGGCATTTTACAATCGTTGTGTGAAGAGCTGACTATAAATAGATTGTTTCTTGCAACTGATTCTTAGTGCATTTTGAAGAAAGAACATAAAATAGAAGTGTAGAATGTTTGAGCTGAATGGGACAGTGCAAGCCCCTTTGTCAAACACGTTAATTCACAAATGAGAAAAGGCCTTCGAAACTCAATGGCATGTTCACGGTCACCTACTAGTGACTGAACTTCCTCTGAGACGCAAAACTCAGCACTGGGTACCACTAGTTTAGAAAACTTTACAAGCTGAAGTAGTAGAGTAAACATTAGTATTTGGGTTTGCAGTATTCAAAGCCTCTTTGCAATGCATTTCTATTGGGGCCTTGAAAAAAAAAAGTCAGAGTTGGCAATTTCATGTCTGTAAAGAAATTGATACTCAGAGAGGCACAGGGCTCGCCAAGCATAACACAGCTGGGGAGTACTTCGGGGTGACTGGCACCGAGGAGAAGCAATCTTACAAAGTAAAATTCAATGCCTACACATTAAGGGACAAAGTGAGAATTTAGCCCAACCTGGTATGCTGGGGGGGGGGGAGACTTTGTGGGTGGGGTTGCCGTCACTGACGAGCTGAACTGAAAATATGGGGCTTAGAGTCCATCATCCAGGCAGGCTCTACTTAATTACCCGAGCCTTCAAACAAAAGGGGGGGTGAAGAGATTCTGCAGACAAACTATAAAACAGCAGAGAGGACAGACTCAAAGTGTGAGAGTTTGACTTGTCCCCATTGGCTTTGAAGAGGGAAGGCGGAGCCATGTGACACAAAGCATGTAGCTAGGCTGGAGAAGCCCAAGCATGGCAGCAGGCCAGGGGGGGGGCCTCATCCTGCACCTATGAATTCTGCCCACATGTTGAGTGAGATTAGAAGCACATTTATCCTCATGGCCTCCATCAAGCAATTCAACACTGCCAACACCTTGATTTCAGCCTTGTGAGAGTCTAAGGAGAGAGCCAGCCAGGCTACACTGGGCCAGAACTTCTGCTTTGGGGATGCTTCGACAATACATGGGTGTTGTTTGAAGCCACTAAACCTGTGGAAATTGCTTAGGGCAGCAGAGAAAGCTCATGTGTCAATAACTGCTTTGGATCCCATGTTGTCTCCATTATTATTTGGGGGTTTTTCAGCTTCTATTCCTCAATGGGTCCTTACTGGATACATTTCCCAAAACCGATAGCCACATAAAAATCAAGACATACCGCCTTACTCACTGTGACTTTAGAAGCACCTGTAAGACCTGAAAACATTCTAATCTCACATCCATAAGTATGGCTTGGGTTTGAGGTCAGGTTGACATTTCCCAAATCCTGAAGCAGGAGACACACATGGTCATACCCTTACCAAAATAGTACCAACAAGAGGGTCATTTCCCTAAAGGTAGTAAAGGTCGGAAGCCATGCATAGAACAGAGACACCAACAACGTTTTAAAAAATAGTCAGCAAGAGTTCCCAGTCCTACGGAGCATTCTTACCTTATTGAGAAAGGAAGGGAACATGTGGGAAGCCAGATGAAAATAAAAAAGAGTTGTTATCTTTGAGCAAGGCTGAAACATGGTGTGAGCCTGCAAGGACTTTTCTTCCAACTGAGCATTCTTTTTGGGTGGTCAGGGAGTCGGGAGGAGAATGCAGAAAACTGAGCAAGGACCATTTGGAATGCTGTGTCTGAATGTGGGAGAGTGAGTTCATTTAAAGCACTAAATCCCAGATGCTTTTAAAATAATTGTGATGACAGCTACAATCACTGGATATAAGAAAAAGAATAAAGAATTAGATCTTCCCCTAAAAGCCTGGTGTTTGATTCTCACATGTGTTTAAAATTCCTGACTGATAGAAAAATGGATCATTTGAGAGAAGTCCTTTCGGATGATGACAATATTCATCTCATGAATAAGAGCACGGGGAAAGCTATGATGAGTGGCCCGAAGCCGAGATTGTGGGAAGAGCAGAGTTAATGGGTACTTTGGGCACATTGAGATGAGTCACCAGAAAATTAATCTGAGAGAAGTCCATAAAGGTGTAAGAGGCCAAGATAAAGGGGAAGCAGAATGGGGGTGGGGCGATCTTGGGATCAGGAGTAAGTTGTCGGTTTCAAAGGCATCGGGACATGTGAGTTATCTCAAAGCTGCGGAGTGGCAGTGTACCTGCACATTCACAACAATTTTTCACGGTCTCAGTCTTGACACTTGTCCAAACATGATACTGGAGCACATTGGCTGTGTCTCAAGTACATTCCCTTTTTAATGCATTCTTCTCTTGTTTTTCTTCTTAATTTCTATTTTTTTTAAATATTTTTAAATTTCTTTACGCCTAGGCACATGTATAAGTGTGTGCCTATGTGCAGCGGCGCCCATGCAGGCCAGAAAAGAGCATCAGATCCTCTGGAGTTGCAATTACAGGAGGTTGGGAGCCACCTGATGTACCAATACTGGGTTCCCTGAAAGAGAAAAAAAGAAGAATTGGAGCATCTGCTCTTGTCTGATCTGTAGTGAGGCAGCTTACTCTGAAGACTTAAGTTGCTAACTAGCATCTGTAATCATCGCAAGCCAATCCCTGAAAACAATCCATTTAGCTGTGCTTGTGCACACCCCCCATTGGGTTGGCTGCCCCACTTATCACTGACTTGAATTTGGACAACTAAACCTAGTTCTAAACTGGATATACTCACCTGAGATCCATCATAATGTCTGTGTATCAGGGCGAGAGAGAACACCACAGAGCTGGAAGACTAAAGGAGCTCCCTTTGCCCTGAGCCCTCCTGGGTACAGAGTGCTTACACAGAAGGAGGACCCAGACACGAACATGAGATAGAGTAGTCCCGAGGAAGGGAAATCAGTACCTGGCAGAAGTCAGAGAAAGATCGACCGTAGAAGCACGTGCTCAATGAGAGTTACTAATTGGGGAAGTAAGATAAGAATGGGAAATTAGACAGTGGCTTTGGCCAGAAAAGGTTACTAGTGGGCCATTGGGGATGAGAGCTGAGCTGCAGCAGCGGAGAGAAAGGGTGTGAGGTAGCAAGGAGACCAAACCAAGCTCTCTTCCCATGAGATCTGCAGGATTGGAGAGAGGAGAAACTGAGAAATCTCAAAAGAGCATTTCTTTGTTTATATGAATATGCTAATGAGGAATATGGGGATAATGCAAGATAGGAAGGCAATCACTAACCGACCCAATATTAAAGTGTTTCAGAATACAATAAACGGAATTACACAAAATCCAAAAGCTTTTGCACAGCCAAATGCTATCAACAAAGTAGACAGCCTTTAGAAATGGGAGAAAAAAATTTGCCTGCTACATTTCAGATAGGAGTTATTAACTAAAATATATAAAGAATTGTAAAAAACCATACACCAAAAAAATCAAAACTGCCAATCAATAAATGGACCAACGAACTAAGCACATTTTCTCAAAAGAAGAAACACAAATGGCCAATAAATATTTTATTATCTTAGCCATCAGAGAAAAGCCAATTAAAACGGCTTTGAGATTCCATCCATTCCTGTTAAAATGGCTCTGATCAAGACAATTAATGACAAGCGATGCTGGAGAGGATGTGCTGAAAGAGGGGTTCCACTCACTGTCGGTGGGAGTATGAACTGGTAGATCCACTTGAAAATAAGTGTGAAGCACTCTCAAAAGTCTAAACCGAACTGCCACGTGTCCCAGATCTAACATGCCTGGTATCTACCCAAAGGACTCTACCTCCCACCACAGAGACCCTTGCACATCTGTGTTCATTGCCGGGAAATGGAATCCACTCAGAAGCCCATCCATTTGATAACCAGGCAGTGACGATGAAGTACATATACACAAGGGCATCCCATTCAGTCAGAAAGAAAAATGAAGTTCTCAAGAAAGGTTATGGAACTTGAAAATATTAATAATATTAACAATTATTAATAGGTAACAAATCATTGGTTAGGTAATCCAGGCTCAGAAAGATAAATTCTGCATACCATCTCTCAGGTGTGGATCCTACTTTCTGATGGTTGAATGTGTGTTTTGCTGAGGATGGATGTTAGCTGAGCAGAGGAGGCTGGAAAACTAGACAGAAGCCCACGAGAGAGAAATTTAGAGAAGGAAACCTTAAGGGAGGGATAGAGGAAGGACACCTGAACGTAAGATATGAAAATGGAAGTCGGAAGGCTGGGACTGGGGCACAGTGATATAGGCAGGAGAAGAGAAGAGGCTGGCGTAGGCAATGCACCAACCTCATACATGGAAATGCCATAAGGAAACACATTGTAATCTTAATTAATTAATTAATTAATTAATTAAATGCAAGAATATTTAACAATTAAAGTATATCTTTTGCATTAACTCCAATGAAGCCATAAGTTCAATCACGAAAGTCTTCTCACTCTAAATATGAAGTGTTGAACTGTCAATATTATCTGTTTCCTGAGTTCATAGCACTTTTTAAAAGAATAGAGCTACATAACAGCAGATACAGCTCTGACAGAGGCAACCTTTGTATCACCGCAGGCAACCTTGAAGATAACCTCCTTAGTGTTCTGAAGATGAGAAGGATCTGATGATTTTTTGAATTTCCTGTTTCTGTTGTTATGTCTCCCTTTTCATTTCTGATTTTGTTAATTTGGATACTGTCTCTGTGCCCTCTAGTTAGTCTCACTAAGGGTTTATCTATCTTGTTGATTTTCTCAAAGAACTAGCTCTTGGTTTTGTTGATTCTTTGAATAGTTTTTTGTTTCTACTTGGTTGATTTCAGCCCTGAGTTTGATGATTTCCTGCCATCTACTCCTCTTGGGTGTATTAGCTTCTTTCTGTTTAAAAACTTTCAGGTGTGTTGTTAAGCTGCTAGTGTATGCTCTCTCCAGTTTCTTTTTGGAGGCACTCAGGGCTATGAGTTTTCCCCTTAGCACTGCTTTCATTGTGTCCCATAGATTTGGGTAGGTTGTACCTTCATTTTCATTGAATTCTAAAAAGTCTTTGATTTCTTTCTTTATTTCTTCCTTGACCAAGGTGTCATTGAGTAGAGTATTGTTCAGCTTCCATGTGTATGTGGGCTTTCTGTTGTTTTTGTTGCTATTGAAGAACAGCCTTAATCTGCCGTGATCTGATAGGAGGCATGGGATTATTTCAATCTTCTTATATCTGTTGAGTTCTGTTTTGTGACCAATTATATGGTCAATTTTGGAGAAGGTACCATAAGGTGTTGTCTTAGTTTGGGTTTCACTGCTGTGAACAGACACCATGACCAATGCAAGTTTTATAAAAGACAACATTTAATTGGGGTTGGCTTATAGGCTCAGAGGTTCAGTCCATTGTCATCAAGGCAGAAACATGGCAGCATCCAGGCAGGCATGGTACAGGAGGGGCTGAGAGTTCTACATCTTCATCTGAAGGCTGCTAGTAGAAGACTGACTTCCAGGCAACTAGGGTGAAGGTCTTAACCCCACACCCACAGTGACACACCTACTCCAACAAGGCCACACCTCCTAATAGTGCCACTCCCTGGGAAAAGCATATACAAACCATCACAGGTGTTGAAACGAAGGTATATTCTTTTGATTTAGGATGAAATGTTCTATAGACATCTGCTAAATCCATTTGGTCCATAACTTCTGTTAGTTTCACATTAGTTTATGTTTCCCTAATCTGTCCATTGATAAGAATGGGGTGTTGAGGTCACCCAAAATTATTGTGTGAGGTGCAATATTTGTTTTGACCTTTAGTAAAGTTTCTTTTACGAATGTGGGTGCTCTTGCATTTGCTTGCTGACTGGAGCCTAATATAGCTGTCACATGGGAGGCTCTGCCAGTGTATGACAAATACAGAGAGGGATACTCTTAGTCAACCATTGAACTGAGCACAGGTTCCCCAATGGAGGAGCTAGAGAAAGGACCCAAGGAGCTGAAGGGGTTTGCAGTGCCATAGGAGGAACAACAGTATGAACCACCCAGTACCCCCCAGAGCTCCCAGGGACTAAGCCATCAACCAGAGTACACATGGAGGGACCCATGGCTCCAGATGCATATGCAGCAGAGGATGGCCTTGTTGGACATCAAAGGGAGGAGAGACCCTTGGTCCTGAGAAGGCTAGAGGCCCCAATATAGGGGAATGCCAGGACAGGGAAGAGGGAGTGGGTGGGGGGTGGGTTATGGGATTTTGGGGGGTGGTCAAGATTTGAAATGTAAATAAAGAATATATTCTGATTTTAAAAAAGATGAGAAGGAAGAGCATGATGAGCTGGTGTCCCCAACATGACTCATAACCTAGATACCAGCACTCCAGTACTCAATACCTAGATACCAGCACTCCAGTACTCAATCGCTCCTCTTCAGTACACTCATTGCAACCCCCCAAATAGCAAAGAGATAATCAACAAGAGAAATAGCATGGCCAGCCAAAGAAAGCCTTTCTCCTGCCTAAACACCAGGGCATGGGTAACAGGGACAAAAAAGCTAGTCTATAGCATGCCTCTCACATCTCTCACATCTATCACAGGGGCTGAAATGTAAGGGTTTTGTTCTAAATAGTGGGTTCCCTTGCTGCCAAATGAAGAATGATGAGAAAATTATGGGCTGGTTGTTATGAATTGAGAGGTTCCACTGATCCCCATATAAGTAGACAGTCAGGAGTTAGGCAGTGTTTGCATTCTCTTGCATTTGATGAAGAAATAAATTCTTGCTTTTCCAGTCCTTGTGATACAGAAGAACTCTGATATAATTGAAGGGAATTATAACAGAATTAATAATACAAGTAAGACATTTTAAAAAGCCACTGCCTTTGTTCCCTAGGAATGAGTGACACTGGTTAGCAAGATTATTCAATTTGAAATAATTAGGTTTCTGGTTCCTGTAATTTAGGTCTTACATGTCACTGCAAATTATCTAAATTGGTGAATATATATTTGTGTATGTAATTGTATCACGTCAATAAGGCTAAACATTTTAAAATATTACATTCAAAGATTATATTCATTTTCTAATTAGGAAAAAGCAATACATTTGAAATGTACTTTTGACAGAAAGACAAAAAGGTATTTACATAATTATTTTATCATAGAATACTGCTTAGATCATAGCTAAGGTTATAGATACAGATTCCTTTTAAACACTTATTTCATGTGCTCAAATTTTCTTCTTGTCAAAGAAATTCTAAAAAGCCATCTAGCATCCTATTAAATAATATACAACTCGGGGTGTGGAGATATGTTAATCTACAATGACAGTGTGTCTTTTGCTATATGCTTCCAGATCTTAATAAATCCAGCTGTGACTGTGGGGAATTCATACCGATTCCATTATTTAGCTCAGTAGAATTTTATAGCCATTAAAAGCAAAGCACTAATTCCTTTCACTGAGGTTGAGCAAGGCATTGTTTAATATATTTAATTATAATCCAATTGAGTCCTGGTTCACTATTAGCCCACTGATAGACTTCAAATGTTATTATTAATAATAACTTGTATAGCATACTTATTCCTCCTTATTCTATATCGAGCACCAAACTATGTACTTTACATACATTATCTGCTTAATCTTCTAAATAACCACATGAGTTAAGTACTATTTATGTCCCAGATTTGCATATTAGGGAAAGAGGTTCAGAAAGGTTGTGTAGCTCACCCTGGATAAGTTTATTAGAAGCAGAATTGCATACACAGCCCTTCTTAGGGCATGTTATGACATCCTGAGATAGAGAAGATTTGTATCGCTGGCCTCATTACCCTGTAACATAATCCAACTCAGTACACTTTGTAGCTATTTCATCTCCACAAATTGGCCGAGGCGAGGGATGCTTGCGACCATTCCCCAAGAAATTCTCCATCGCTTTGCATTGTTTAAGAAAACAGAGAGCCAACACACAGCTACAAATGCAAATGTGCATGAGGTTTTTGACAGTCACCCAACCAACCCTGTATTTATTTATAAACACCTACTGTTTATTAAACACCACTGTGCACTAGAAAGTCTTCTAGAACGAAGAACAGAACAGATGTTGGCTTCAGACTCAATAGAGCTTTGTGTGGAATGAGACAAATTCAACTAAATAAACTACAAGTAAATTAACATGACAAGCAAGGTTGGAGAGTAGAGCTAACCAGTCTCTATAAAAGAAATAAAACAGTTGGATTCTTCTTCTTCTTTTTTTAAATCAAGGGAAGCCTCTTCAAAGAAGGATTATTTGAAGTAAAGCTGTTTATTACAGGTATATCCCAAAAGACTGGATGGAGAGATTCTGCTTACACATTCATTCAAAAGAATCTGCTCTCCACTCCCCACCCACAAACCCTGTGAACAGAAAGGGAAGGCTGGTGAGATGGTTCTGTGGGTTAGTGCGTTTGTTATTCAAGCATGAAGTCCTGAGTTTGTCAGCATCCATATTTAAAAAATAACAATTTGTTGAGGACTGTCTGAGTATGAAGCACAATGCTAGGTGCCAGTCATTCACGTGACCTGTAAGAACCAGCATTCGCACTGGAGAGCTTTGAAATCTATGGAATGTCACACACTATGCCTCAATGAAGCCATAGGCCATTACCTCAGGGAAAAATTTATCTAGAAAAAAAAGAAAGAAACCAGTGAACTGTTGAATAGAAATCATGTGTACATGTGGGTTTTGCTATAGTTAATTAAGAAAAACACTTTAGATACATTCTTTCCAGAAACTTTGAGTCACACAAGTGCTGTGCCTATGGATGGTAGCTAAGGTAGAGACACTCAACTGGTCAAAGGGTAGACAGCTTTGGTGGATTGCGCAACTGAACACCTGTCACAGGACAGGACAGGACAGGACAGGACAGGACAGGATAGAACTGGCCCAGTCTTTAACTCACAACAGATATGCTTGATATAACAGAATCGAGCCAATCACATTCTAGTTGGAGAAGGGAGGGGCTCATGCTCTCTGACTTCTGCGAAGCTGTGGTCAGTTGATGGCTTCTAGGGAAGAGGCCTCACCCCAAGGAGCATATGAACAGCACAGATTAGTAGTGATGAGTTATTTTAAAGTAAGGAGGAAAGAGGACACAAAGTTGGGAGAAGTGTGAAGTGGGGTAGATCCCAGAGAACAAGGGTTGAATATGATCAACCTACTTTGAATGAAAATTTCAAAGAATTAATAAATTAATATATTTAAAAAGCAAGTGGTGTGTCTAGAAAGCATAGTCATTACGTTCTCAAAAAAAAAAGCCACCCATTTAGCACATTATACTCATCCAATTCAGAAATTTAAGGAAATAAATAAGCAGACTGGGGGTTGGCAGCTTGTTATTCAAGCATGCCATATGAACTTGAGTGCGACTATGCTACCTCGTTGGGTTTGGTGGCCAGCCATGGCAGATTTGGTTCCTACTACAGAAACATGTTACTCCATTGCCTCTGCCCACCTGGACATCAGCACTGGAAACTTTTCCGATGTACAAGTGTACACTCTAGCTGGAGGCTGGCAGTCCTGTGAAAGATGGTGTGTTTACAGGTGCTGAATGAAATCTCAGTTCCCTGTTTAACTGACCTGCAGCCTTACCATTTCAAGAGGCATTCATAGTAACTTTTTGCATTTCAAACAACAGCACATCTATTGCCATAACAGCATTTAAAGGAGGTAAAAAAAAGCCCTGCTTATGTTGACCATATAGAGCTAAGGGTGTACTTTCTCCCTAGAGACCAAACTCAGAGAATTAGCTTCAAACAGGATGCCTCCGGCATTTCTGTTGGTTTGTGACAAATTTTTTTCTACTCTCCCTGGAAATTTTTGAAACAAATAATAAAGCAACTAGAAACAAACAAAGAAACAAATAAAAACTCATGCTATAGCAGAGCTCCAATATGCTATAAGGGGATTATCTCATTTCTAATGAAGCACCACCAAGCATGCCCTGAAAGATTTTCATGAGGAGAGGCAAGGCCATGCAGGAGTGTTGGGGGGACAAAGTCAACACCATGACTTTGGTGTTGAAAGTATTCTCCTTTCTCTTCAGACTTGGGTCTCTCTGTGCCCAAATCTAAGATGCACTTTACGTTTTAATCTAAGTATCACCCGAATCCTCCCCTTAATGTTCAACAGAGTCTAGGGCAAATAAGATGGCATTACTTTAAATAATTAAGGGAAAGAGGTTGAGAGTGAATCATGTAACCCTGCCTACTCAGCTTAAGACAAGGCTTGATTTCCAGGATTCATCCCAGCCCTGAGTCTGCCTCTTAGTAAAAGACTTCATCATGGGACTCGGCATGTCAAAAGACATCCTGGAAAGGGAAGAAACTAAGAGAGATATTGTCCCTTTCTACCTTAAGAATACAGTTTGGGGAGGCCTCTTGCTGGGACTGAGGAAACTGGCCTTCCGAGGACATACCCTGCTTCCAGGTGAAGCTTTATCATACAAGCCACATATGAGCATGCTATGATGTTGTCTCTGGGAGGTGGTGGTTGAAGAACAGAAGGGAGAGCATGGATGTCCTTGAATATCAAAGCCAACTAAGTTTTAACAAGATCTAAAGATGAGTAATTAGTCCAAACCTGGGAAAGGGCCACCGCATGCTATCCCAGCAGGCAACTAATGGAAACAGAATCCAGGGGACTGAGGAAGGCAGCAGAGGCGGCCATCATACTAACATTTCCATTCTTCCCGCCAGAGCATCTGAAGTCATTCTGCAGGCCTTGCTCATAAGGAGGCTTCTTCTTTTCTCCTTGATATGAGTCTATGAAAATTGAAGACCTAAATGAAAGAAAGAATAACTATGTTAACAACTAGTTTCCAAGCTATGGGGGAGGAAGGTCTCTATCCTAACCAACCCCACACCCCACTCCCAAATAGCTTAACTCCTTCTCGTCTCAACACAACATAAGGAAAATAGAAAATTAATCTTCATCAAAGACACTAATTCCTCCTGCTCTTCAGTTTAGTCAAACACTCTCAGTTATCGATGGTATTGGCAAGGTATACCCAACACATTCTCTCAAGTAGGAGTTTCAGCACATTGTGAAAAACAACAAGTCACCACATTTCACTGAAAAGTTCAACCAGCAAAGCTGTTAAGATGCAGATGTAAGCCAGTGCATGAGAAAAGAGACGTTTCTGACGCAAATCAAATGCCTTACCCTGCTGCCTTACTATCTTTTATCTATTGATATCTTTCAAGAGGAAATCTAATTATGCTTTGCTTTTATTGATTGATCTATGATATTAGTTAACAAAATGTGATCTTCATAGTGACCCCAGAGAGAATTCAAATATTTTTCTTTCTGCTAGGCTTAGGTCCCAAAGGAGCTAGGAACATTCTGGAGCTAGGCTTAACCCATATCTAAGTAGTCCTGTTAATCCATTTTCTACTTACTTTTCTTATTGATCTCTCAAAAGAGAAGGGTATAGCCAGTAAGTATATTCTTATTTCTATTCATGTGCATGCTGGGGGTAGGTGAAGGAAAAAAAATCATCATTTACTTTTAACAGTAAAAGCACTTTTTCCTTGGCAAGGTAATACCACAGTATTTTCAAAGAACCCAGATAGCCAATCACTACTCAGGCAACACTTCCCAATTCCTCTCTCCGCATTTACTTCCCACTTGGAATCTTTTACATTTTCAGTTATAATACCTGAGGATTGGCTTAGTGTTAGAAATCTTATTAAGCATGCTCAAAGCCCTGGATTTAGTTCCCAACTTATAGCTCTCAACAACCTCGATCCCCAAATCAAGTATGAGCATGCTTCTGTCTAGACAGTTCCTACGTAAGGAGAGGTTGTGGGGCCAGAAGGAGGCAACTCATTACAGCCACCTAAGACGCGCCTCCACTTAGTTTAGGAAAAGGAGAAACAGGCACATCAAAGCCTTTAGCTCTCTGTTTTTACATCCTCTGTGTGATGTGGCTCTTGGTTATGTGAAGTTGAAACACAGAGATTCTGTTTCTCACAAAGATGACGGTGATTTACTCAATTCCACACCTCCTGCACTTAGAGTGTAGACTGCTTCCCATCAGGCGGTGTGCCGGAAACGGCTCAAAATCCCGCAGGTGCTATGAGCACTGTCCACTAAAACTCACGCTGTGGGGAGGAAGGATTCCAGACGCCAAGTGCTCAGTTCAGCTCTTTACATCTTGTTTGTTGTTGCTGTTGCTGTTGCTGTTGCTTTTGAGTACCGAGCCAGGGCCTTGGATGTGCTTGGTATACTTTCTGTCTACCTTGACTTTGGAATCGTGTCTCACCAAGTTGCCCAAACTGGCCTTGGACTGTTGAACTTGCTGTCCAACTGCATTAGCTTTCCTGGTTTCTGGGGTTCTGCGTCTCAGCTTCAGCCAACAGGCCAGGAAGAATGATGTGTGTGTGTGTGTGTGTGTGTGTGTGTGTATGTGTGTGTGTGTGTGTGTGTGTGTGTGTGTGCGTGTATGTCCCTGCAGAGACCAGACAAAGGTGCTGGATCTCCTGGAACTGGAGTAACATGCAGTTATAAGTCCCCATTCCCTCAATGTGCACTAGGAACCAAACTTGTGTCTGTGTTCTTAACCACTGAGCAACCTCTCCAGCCCCTGCATTATGCCTTTATACAATCATCCTCAAGGCCCATTGTTTCTGAACTCTGTCATCATCGAAACTCTCAGTGGGAAAAAACAGGATTGTGACTGTAACTACCTCTTACATGGTCTGATCATCAAAATCCAGTACTTAGAGTAAAAAAAAACTATTCCATCAAAACATCAGAGGCATTTTTATGAGATGAAATGAACTCAGATCCTGGCTCTTCCAGTCTTAAGCCTAAAGTTTGAGAAAGGCCCTTCACCTCATGATTCTGTTTCCACAGCATTAGAAAGATGTGGGCTAGAGAGAATCCTGGGGGTCCTTCCAGATGCCAAGTCTCATGGCCAGTGATTATTATATGGGTGGTACGTTTCGGGACTCAGCAGAAATTAAAACTGTCAGGAAGAATTCTCTTTAAACATCTCTAAAACTCGGAATTCCCATTCTGTAACAATCCTCCAGCCCCAGCTCCTGCCAACGCTCTCAAGTTTATGTCTTTGTCAACCAAGGATGGAAAAACTGGATGAAGCCAGAGCAAGTCTAAGTTTACAACTTTCGTCTAAGAAGGTTTTATTTTGCTTAATCTTTTTCCTTTCTCTCTCTCTCTCTCTCTCTCTCTCTCTCTCTCTCTCTCTCATAACTGATGTTACTTTTAAGGAAAAATAGGTTCAAATGTCTCTGTACTGTTTAACTCAACAGAATCAAGTTAAATTTAGTTGTTTTTCTGACCCCCATATGTTCTTCTTTCTTTAACTGTGATCAGAAACCACTGTAAAGGGTCCAGAGCTGGTATCAGATATGGAGTTCACAGAGCATAAAAGACTGAGTTTATCCAAGGTGTTTCTTGGTTCAGTTTACCAACCAGGCCTACTGGAGAGCACAGTTATCCTATCCTCCTGCCTTGACCGTGAAACCCATCCCAGAAATCTTTAGCCCAGTTCACTTCTTCTCCATGAGGTTTCGAACTTATTCTCCAGTAAGACAAGAAGCATTGCTTCTAACAACTTGAAGCTTCCATTACTTCCTGCCTTCCTTAGAACTACTCAGTATCAGGACATGCCCAGCGTGTTCATCCTAAATTACTACAGAAAAGAAATTGCTAGACAGCTTTTCCCATGGGAGGAAATTACCTGACTGGCTCCCACAAAGTCAGGCACACAAGGCATACAGAACACATAAATAAACATACTCTACCATAAAGCAATACACATTGGAATGCGTGAATAAAACTTATTAAGAGAGGGATGGAAATGTGGCTTGGCGATAGAGTACTTGCCTTGCATCCACCAGACTTTGGGTTCAATCCCCAGCACTACAAACAATAAAACCAACCAAATAAATTTAAAATACAACAAAAAAACTTTAAAATAAGGTTTTAAGATAATAAAACCACAGCTTTACTCCTTCCAGACTGAGCATTGGGATTTACGCTGTAAATAAAAGTTATCTAAGAGGAAACAAAACAAAAAACTACACTATGTAATTTTTTTCCTTCTGTAAATTTAGAATGAGAATACAAGATTCCAAACTGCTTGGGCAAAGGCAACCAAGCAATATAAAAAACTGGTATAATTCTGTTGTAGCTACTATCTTTCTCCTTTCAATGAATTACTTTTCTGTAACAGAATCCGTTAAAACAGTCATTCTGACCTCATCTCTTCACAGAACAGAATTTTACTAATTGTTTTAGAAATCTAACATAAACCAAAACCCTTTTCTCCTCCTAGTCAGTGATTCCTGCCTTTAGTTAGCTCTTATTCTTTCAGAAAATGGATGTGAGTGCTCTGTGAGAGCCCACTGCTAGCCCCCAAGGCAAGCACGGAACAATATGGATTTAGTCACACATGGAACGTGGAGTTTTTGGTTTGATTGATTATTTTTGCTGTAACTGATATTGTTTTAATTAATCTATTTTAATGAAATGGAGAGCAAGAATGGATTGCAATATACATTAATACTTCTTCACTTTAGGAATAGCCTAACAACTTTTATGTTAAACTACACAATGTTTATATCCTTGGTAACATGGAAAATAGATTCAGTCTAGAGTCAAAGCACCCAAATAAATCTCTCAAAAATAGCATAATTATATACATTGTCTCTGGCATATATACCAACACTTTTGGTATCCAGTTGAAATAACTGCACAATGACAGTAATAATATAATATACTGATATAAATAAAGTGATACTGAGTTTAAAAAGCAGAACCATGCCTTCAGCACCCAAAATGTGGCCAGTGTCCTTGGTGCTGTCCTGGGTTAAGCCAGCTTGATGAAGTCACTAAAGTCTTAACTCCTATATGGATCTGCTTCGTCCATCCTACTCCTCATTCCCTTGAGCTGTCCCCATATTTATTATCCTTCTCCCCCAAAATCTACATTCTTTGTGACACTGTATTTTTGTCTCTTTCTTTGACATGGAACATTTTTTTTTCTCAGCAAGGGATAAGGAATAAGCAGTCACCTGGGTAAGAATGGGGTTTGAACAACTTAAAGAAGCCATCAAAGCTGGTCACAGTGGGCACTCTATGGTTGGGATGTTTGTGGACTCTCTCCAGGAGGAAGAAACAGTAAGACTAAGACTTGGCAGATAAACACCAGCCCATCGGAGATTGAGAAAAGTGTATTCCGGGCAGAAGGAACAGAAAAGACCAAGGCTGAGACAGAAGGGAGCTTTGAACCTTTGACCATCTGAAAACTAAGGTTTGTGTGGGAGCCTACCACAGTGCCTGAAGTTGAGAATGAGCGAGGATGGACCCAACAAGGCAGGAGGAAGCATTTACCACGGGGCAAGTCACGAGGGATACTGGTGACAGAGAGATGCCTGCAGCTGCCAGGGAAGGTGGACTGCAGATGGCCATGAGCAGCCTTTGCTCAGGTGTGACCTGAGAGGTCACAAAGCTGACAGTATTCGAGGGGACAAAGCAAACAGTAAGAGACAGATCCCCTAGGAAAGTCAGCAGGACATGGTGACTGACTTACTGTGCGGAAGGGAAGCTAGCTCTAGCCTTATTGAAATTAATGAGATCCACTAATTAGGATAGCATTTTACCACAAACAAATTATTAAGCTCTTTTCCTGCCAAGTACCGCGTCCTGCCTTTAGGAATACGGCTTAAAGATCATTAAAACAGAGGCTTGCGGGAGTCAAGGGGCCTCTAGTAATGTCTAACCGTGAGGAAGGGAACCACAAGGGAAGCTATAATATCAAGTCACAGTAACAAAGCATGTTGCTGTTTGCGAAGTGCTTTTTATATCAGTGCCTTCCCCCACTTTTATCTTTTTTTTCAGGTTGCGTGGCATTTCTGTACAATGGTCTGTATTCATAGCCCCGTGGTTTTGTGTGCCCAACACACCTGGATTCTGATGCAGAATTTGTTGACACTCTTCTGCCTACTACAAGTTGGGTTTCCCTCCCTAAAATCATTTCTTCTGCCAAGAGCTCATCTTCAAACAGCAGTTGTCTTTAGTCATTAAAGGAACCATTTTGTGCTACCTTCTTATTTTGGTGCTATTCAGCGATCGCCCAGCAGACATATGAAAATAAGATTCAATTGGAGTTTTAAGAATTCAGCATTAGGAGAGCCTTGAAGTGATTATGCATTTCTCTGAACGAAAAGGAAAGTCATATTGTTATGCATGAATTAATGTAGGCCATGACCTACCAGGCCTGCACGCAGATCAAAGCAGGTGCTTGCCCCAAAGCAGACTGAAGGCAGGGGGCGGGGGTATCCTCACAAAGGCTGTGATCTTTCCAAGTAAATGGCTATGGTGCTGTTTCTTCCAAAGAGCACTGGCCACTAGGCCCCAGAGTCTGTAGATGTTGCTATACCAGAAAAGACACTGAGCCACAATGTGCCAAATGGCATATAAGTAGGCAGTAAGAAATCAGGAAGTATACCCCACACGTTCCTCTCCCGTAAGAAATCTCAGAATAAAGTTTGAGGAAAGAGATTTTGGAGGCCAAGGACTTATGGCTCAGTAGCAGATTCATAGTGAGTACTTGGCTTTTCCTTTGAGACAGAAAAAAAAAATTCACTTCTTCCAGGGAGAATAAAGAGCAAGCCTTTAATACTCTTTGTAAAATGGGTCTAATAAAAGGTTGGAAAATATGACTGAACTTGTGAAAGGTAAGGTGTAATAGATGTGAAAATAGGCCAACCGTTATTGATAAGTGACTCATGGCGGCCCTGCTGTGTCCTTTACTGAGAACTGTCAAGATGAGGTGGGGCCCCTCTCACTGCTCTCTCCTGAGGTGCACACTTGACCAAAAGTCAAGGCAGTATGAGATATGCAGGTACCTGAACCCCGGGAAGAACAAAGCCTAGGAAGAATGTTTCTTTTAAATTTCGAAAGGTTGTTTTTGTTAGGATTGCTCCTGTGAGCACAGGGAAGAGCTGCATCCCACCTGAGGGTTTCAGAAGGCACCTTGGAGGAGGCAGCACAGGGGAGTACAGAGAGAAGGCCAGCAGCGGGGCACAGAAGAAACGGGGAGCATCCCCTTGATGGGTAAAGGATCAGAGAAAGGAAGAGGAAAATGATGGGCTCAAGATTACTAAAAATCCAGTGAAGGCTGAGCTAGATTATCAGGCAGAGAACCACAGATGGAAATGTTCTTTCTTAAAAAGAAGGTTTAAAGCAATGGTTCTCAAACTTCCTAATGCCTCGACCCATTAATAAACTTGTGGTGAGCCCCCCCAACCATAAAATTTATTTTTGTTTCTACTTAATAACTGTAATTTTGCTACTGTTAGCAATTACAATGTAAACATATGTGTTTTCTGATGGTCTTAGATGACCCCCTACCGCCACCCCAGAGGTTGTGACCTAACGGTTAAGAACCAATGCTTTAAAGGCTACATTATGCTCTGAAGGTGAAATATCTGTCAAGGGGCCATTTGTGTAAATCATTGGTCCCCAGCTGATAGGTGCCGTTTGGGAAGATTGTGGAGACTTTAGGAGCCTCCAGGAAAGGCTTGGACCCTAGGTGTAGTTCTAGACAATTATCTCTGACCAACACTGTAATAAACAGCTGCCACATGCCATATACCTTGCTATGATAAACTGTATTCTCTTAAACTGTAAGCTAAAGATAATCCTTCCTCCCTTAAGTTCTTTTTCTCAGCTATTTTATCTTATGAGAATGACAATTAATACAGGATACAGTCTTCAATGTTCCTAAAGTCAGCCAAGCAGGAACGTCCACTCTGCATCTCTGGGTGTTTTTCTTTCTTTGTTGAGTCTACATAACATTCAGAACCACCCCAAGACAGAGGCCAGTGGGCAGAGGAGCTGAACTCTATTTTTCAGGAAGAATTGGGTCAGAACGCTTTCTATGTCAGATAAAGTTTTCCCAGATTGAAAAGCACTGCCTTACATCACTCTTGGGAATCTTAAAATTTATGCTAAACTATACGGTAATTTTATGTTTGAAATTGAAAGATGATTTTAAAAGAGAAGATCCTGCTGTATCACTCACATACTGCTCCTCATGAGAGAAAAAACAGAAAAGGAAAGAGAGAGAGAGAGAGAGAGAGAGAGAGAGAGAGAGAAGGAAAAGAGAGAAAATATAAATCAAATGCAGCAAAAAGCAGAAGAAAACAAACAAAACTAAAAAACAAAAGAGGCAAGGTTCCAGATATTAACAAGAGAAATCAAAGATGTAAAAAGGAAAGCAGAAAGAACACCATTGGCTTTGGATAGTCGTGCGGAGGAAGAAAATCACTTTATTTAGTGGTGTGACCCTAGGTAGGTCAAGCACACTTGAGGGCAGGTCTCACAGCCAGGAATAGCTGGGTAACACAAATTGGGCACCAGGGTTGGTTGGTTTGTTTGTTTGGTTTGGTTTGGTTGTTGTTGTTTTGAAAGAAAGTTCGATGGCTAGGAAGGTGAGGGTGGGTCTAGGACTCACTGGGAGAGGTAGCATTGCTATGATAAAAATATACTCTTTGAAATTTTCAAGAAATTAATAAAATTTTTAAAAAGATAAGCAGAAAAAGAGGTTTAGAGAGAAACAAGAAATGGGTGCATAGTGAAGGTCAAGGAATGAATTGGTATTGAACATCTGTAGTTAGCGCTTGTTGTCTATAGGCAGAGTAAGGGAAGAGAGAAGCAGGAAGGAACATAACATAGATTACATATATATATATATATATATATATATATATATATATATATATATAATACTAGCTTAGGTTTGTCTCCTAAACCAACCATCATATTTCCTTCAGTCCAATTCCGATATTTGATACCCATCTATATGAATCAACGAAGAGCCCAGTGCTGTCAGCTGCCCAGGCTGTACTGGGTTGGAAAGAGCGCTTCCTAGCACCAGGGAACTAGACAGGAAAGGGGTGATGGAGTGTTACTGTCTTACCACCTTTGCCTGCTCTGTCTTACTCTTGGCTAGACCCCAAACACCGTGCTTCAGAGAGTAAGTTCATTCCAGGGCTCTCAGAAGACCCTCACCATCCAGGGCTCTGAGAAACTTTCTGAAAATAAGCAGACATTTTCTCGGAGATTTGCTTTTTTCAGAAGTGAAAGCACTGCTGGGAGATCACTCTCTCCTGGCGGGCTGTGCACAGAAGGCTGTGGAGCCTCCCGGCTGGCTACCTGGTTCAAATGGCGGCAGGCTATTTTCAAGGTCTAATTTTTTCAGTTTTACTCTGTTTGCTTTTTTTGAAAAAATTAATACAGTGTATTTTGATCATATTTCCCCTCCCCCAATTCCTCCTAGTTCCTCTTCCACCTCACTACCGACCCAGTTTTAGATTCTCCCCCCTTTCTTTCCTCTTCCCTCTCTCTCTCTCTGATCCCCTCTTTTCCTCTCTCCCATCCCCAAACCAAACCAAACAAAGCATACACACACTCACAAAAGGAATCAAAAGGAAGTAAGCAAGAGACCAGTAAGACAAAGAAAAGCTCAAGCAAAACAAAATGAGACAAAATTCTACAAAAATATCACCGAGACCCTTTTTGTTGGCCAACTTACTGCTGGACACAGAGCGTGCCTTGAAATATGGTTAATATACCCAGTGAGACTTCTTGAAGCAAACTGATTTTCCCTTTGTCAATGGTATCAATTGCAGATAGCCTCTTGGTTAGGGTTAGGAGTCAGCATCTACTTCTCTGTCTCAGTATAGGGACTTTATCTGGCTTGAACCTATACAGGTCTTGTGAACGCTGCCAGTCTCTGTGAGTTTATATGTACATCCTTCCTGGAAGACAGTGGGGTTCTTTTGGTTTTTTTGTTTTGTTTTGTTTTGTTTTGTTTTGTTTTGTTTTGTTTTCTTACCATCTGTCAGCTTCCTCTTCCTCGTAGTTCTTTGAGCCTTGGAGGGAGGGCTTTTAGGAAAACATGCTACTTAAGATTGAGTGCTCCAAAGTCTCCCACTCTCTGCACCATTGTCCAGTTGTGGGTCTCTGTGTTAGTTCTCATCTATTGCAAGAAGAAGCTTTGCTGATGAGAGCTGAGCAAGGGATTAGATCCACCAGTATAGCAATATGTCATTAGAAGTCATTTTATTGGAATGTTCCTTTAGCAGAATAATAGTAATGGGTTTTCCCCTAGGCCCATGACCCATCTAGTCTCGGGTGCTCGGCAACCGGTGAAATGTCAGACTTGGGTTCCATCTCATGGTGTGGGCATTAAGTCCAATCAGAAGTGGCTGGTTACCGCCGTAACATTTGTGCTATTATTGCACCAATATATCTTTCAGGCAGGTCACTTTTGTAGGTCACAGGCATTGTAGCTGGGATATTGATGATTCCCTTTCCCCTCTGGTAGTGTGTAGAATACCTTCTAACACCATGAACAGTTTTTTAAGGAGGGAGGAGTGAAGTTTCTGGTTAGCGCAGGCTCTATTTCTGAGAGTTCAATAAAATATGTAAGCATTCTTTTCATTAATAGGCCCTTATTAAGGTCTGATCATTTATGTCTCTCTCTCTCTCTCTCTCTCTCTCTCTCTTTCTAAGACAGGCTTTCTCTGTGTAAAGCCCTGGGGATCGTAGAACTCACCGTGGAGACCAGGCTGGCCTCAAAGTCACAGAGATCCTTCTGCCTCTGCCACCTGAGTGCTGGGATTGAAGGTGTGTGCCACTCTCAGGCTGCCTGTTAGTCTTGAAGACTTATTATTATTATTATTATTATTATTATTATTATTATTATTATTTTACTGGATTCAGGTTAGAAGTAGAAGTACTCAGGGAGGACAGGCTATGTCTCCTGGTGTCTTAGTCAGGGTTTCTATTCCTGCACAAACATAATGACCAAGAAGCAAGTTGGGGAGGAAAGGGTTTATTGAGCTTACACTTCCACACAGCTGTTCATCACCAAAGAAAGTCAGGACTGGAACTCAAGCAGGTCAGGAAGCAGGAGCTGATGCAGGGGCCATGGAGGGATGTTACTTACTGGCTTGCTTCCCCTGGCTTGCTCAGCCTGCTCTCTTATAGAACTTAAGAATACCAGCCCAGAGATGGCACCACCCACAAGGGGCCCTCCTTCACTTGATTACTAATTGAGAAAATGCCCCACAGCTGGATCTCATAGAAGCACTTCCCCAACTGAAGCTCCTTTTCCTATGATAACTCCAGCCTGTGTCAAGTTGACACACCAAACTAGCCAGTACACCTGGTAACCTCCTTCTGGTGTTTTTCTTTAGCTTCCTTAATTCTCTTGGCCAATAGTTGAACATATTCTTTAGTCTTCTTGTTTTTCTTAGTGCATTGTTTCTTCTATGTCAGCCTTTAAGGTATAGGTCAGGTGGGGTAACAAGATGCTAGTTCTTTGGTCATAGGCTTCTTACCTTCTCTGTTTAAGGGCTTTCTGACAACATGTTGGCGGATATTAACTTCTTTTAGGAAAATTGAAAAGCTTTCAGAGACTGCTAGCACTAGGACCTCAACTGCTGAGATTTTATAATATCTGCAATTTCCAGAATATCCTTCTCTCCTGTGTTTGAAATAACCTTATTAAGAACACCTTAACCGGCATCCACAATGCATCCTTAAGTAGACTTGTGCTTCCTTTCTCCCGTTCCCCTGGGTCTCTAACAAGAATGCCCTTAGTTGATAGCCAGTGCACACTGATACGGGTCGAGACACCCACCCTGCTTTATGGAAAACTTCCTTTGTCCTTTTCCCCACGCACACTTCCACTCTTCAGTCAAAGCATCAGCAAATACTCTTGTAGCCATGCACTTCTGAGAGAAATTACAAAGCTTGCATGCATTGTTCCCATCAATGTGTTTCTGACACCTGGTGGCTGAGAAGGAGGCACTCAGCTCCAACTTGACACGGACAACTACTAGGTAGCACCAAAAGGAGCTCTTCAGAGATTTTTGCCACAAGCCCATCTTGTATTGGCGCCTTCCAGACTGCTCTGAGCTAATTTCCCAGGAGCCTTTTCATTGCTTCTTATGGTCTAAGCAAGGCTCTCTCTCTCTCTCTCTCTCTCTCTCTCTCTCTCTCTCTCTCTCTCTCTCTCTCTCTCTCTCGCCTTGAACTCAAAGTGTGTCCACCACACCACGTGGCCAAGGTCAGGTATTATAGTACTTACTATTGTTTCTTTGGCTGCAAATTAAGCCCTGACTTTCTTTTGAGAGGGGAGAAAGAAAAGAAAACAGGAGAGGGGAGGAGAAAGAGGAGAGGAGGGGAGAGGAGAGGAGGGGAGAGGAGAGGAGGGGAGAGGAGATGGGAGGGGAGGGGAGAGGAGGGGAGAGGAGAGGAGGGGAGAGGAGGGGAAGAAAAGGTGGAGGGAGGGGAGGAAAGGAGAGGAGAGGGCATATATACAAAATTTTGGCTGCAGTTTATGGAATTTATGTTTTTTCTTTCATTCTATCCCTAATTGTGAAGTTTACTAATTGACTACAGAATAAGACTTTTGGGTCTACAACATCTTTTCAGAAATCTCTGTTTTTTTCATCTTAGACATGGGGCCCAGCTTTGAAAAATTCACAATACTATAACACAAGTAAGAGTCATTGAGGAACTTGGAGGGACTGAAATGGTCTCGTTCCTTTATAGACTGCATGCTATTTTGTAGACATGTATGCCATAAATTGGTACATGTGATAAACAGTTTGTAACTGTACTTCATCCTAAAGCAATTAAAAAATAATGTGTTACTAAAGCTAAAAACGATAGCAATTTTTTTCTTTATTCACATACCCATGTAAATGCTCAAAGAAAATATAGCATTTGGGGTGTTTACTTGGATAAATACAGCTATAGAGAAAAAATATACATGGATGTAAACATGGAATAAAAGACTAATGGAGGCCATTTTGTTACGTTATCTGCTTCTGACAAAGTGCCTCCATTTCTATGAACAACAGTCAATACTTTATAACATGTCAAAACAAGACGGTTCTCAACACGGAGGTGCTGCTGTCAGTGCTTATTTTCTTCTTGCTTTGTGATTACAAGTGCTGATCACAGCTCAGATAGTTGTAAAATATAAACCTGCTATGATAGCTTGCATGTAATTAGTTCTAAATGTGTGGCCTATTTACAGTAGCAAGAAGTACATTGCGTTCCACAAACACTTAAAATGCTAGCTACCGCCATGCTTTTATGACAGTCATTAACTGAGCCACAGCAGCAGATATTTAATGTGACAGTTGCATTAGCATACCACTCTGCTGATAAGGAGGCTCGCCTTGCCATTTGCAATGCGCTGCTCTGTGGCGAGCTGTACACACTGACAAGTTGCTCTCTAGGAGCCTTGAGCAAATATGGAGTTCCTACATCCTCCATTGTTTGGGAAAACAAGGAAGTCTTTTTGTTCTGACAAAGATGGGCCGTTTTCTGCTTCTAGAAGGCACATCTCTTACCTAGGCACACTTGACACATGCCCCTGACTTTCTAACTTACAGGAATATCTTCAGAGCATTGGAATTTCTGAATAACAGACACCCTTATTTTATCTCATGCCTTGCTTTACAGGGAGGTACCATAACCACGATGATAATCTTGTGGGAGTCAAAACAACTGTATGTAAGACTAAAGTAATTCTCCATTCCTAATATGTATAGAAATCTAGCTATATGGGTCCTCAGACTCACTTCTTCTAATCCAAATGAGGAAACCTAATGCCAGTATTAGTTACTTTTGCTTAACCGTGACAAAATATACGACAGAAACGACTTATGAGAGAAAATATTTATTTTGGCCCATGGCTTCCCCCATGGTGGCGGGGAGGCATGGAAGTCCTAATGGCATAGCAGCAGAAGCATGTGCACATACTATCTATCCCTATCATAATGTGGAAGAAGAGCAAACAGATAGAAGGACTGGAACCAGAGACTAAATATGACCTTCCAAAATGCCCCCTTAGTAGTATACTTCTGACAACCATTTCTAAATATTCTATTTTAAAGTCGCTACGTCTCTCAAAATAACAGTACCTTCTGGGAAACAAGAATTCGAGCACGAGTGTGTGAGAGACATTTCAGATTCAAACCAGAATCTTCCCTTAGACCCTAAAGGCTCCTGGCCATCTTATAATGCAAAATGCATCTAGACCAATTTCAAGAGTCCCCAGAGTGTTAACTCTTTCAACATTATTCAAAGGTTCAAAGTCAAAAGTCTCTACTGAGACTCAAGACAAACTCTTACCTGTGAGCTTCTGAAAAAATAAAAACCAAGTCACATACTTCCAAATTACCGGGGTACCAGGAAACAGCCCCACTTCAAAAGAGAGGAGTGAGAGGGCATCAGGGAAGACTGGAGTCAAGCGGGGCAAACATTAAATTCTATGGCTCCTTGTCAGGCATCTAAGGTACTTGTACCATTATCTAAGTGCCACTGTGTTTGGGCGACCTATTGCCCTACTGTGTGGCCTCTCTCTTGGGCTAAGTTCGCAGAGTACCCACATGTTTCCTCAGAAGATTTCCTATGTTGTCATTTTCAACATTCTGGGGACCTCATGACAACTTAGGATTCATCATCAACAGCTTCATACATAGCCCATTTGGGGACTCTCTGCAGAGACTATGACCCTGCTATACTTTATCTGGCCTCTCAGACTTTCCTTTGAAAATATAAATGTAAGCAAGCCTCTATGACCTCCAGATCTCTTGCATTCTTTTTCCTTGCAAAACCAGTGCAGCATAGATGGTCCTCCTCCAAGTTCTCCTGCTGGCTTGAGTGTAAAGGCACCCTTGGACAAGGCTGCAGAGGTCCCTGTGTGTTTGGGGTGGACACAAATTTAGGGAAACACTTTCTAGCCTGCTTAATTCCCCAGTGATATGCCTGAGAGACTCAATTAAGGCATTCTTCTTTTAAAGGAAAGCCTTTCAAGTGAGAACAAGTCCTAGAGCCTTTGACCATTGGGATCTCACTCTAGGCACCTTTGATATTGTCCCAGTATAAAGTGTATGGTTTCTTCTTTTTAAACTGTGCTAATTTCTTGAACAACTCTGAAATCTCAGGCTGTACATTGCCTTGCCTGAAACTTTACATACTCTTTTTCTGGCCAAACTGCAACTTTTTCACATGTTTCTGCTTCAGACTTTTGCTTCTGGCTCTCACTGTAAACCTGCCTAGGAGGAGCTAGCAGTAGCCGTGCCACAATCTACTGGCCATGTTGCTTTTGAATTTCTTCTGCCCAATTGCCTGGTCCATTGTACTTTTTATTCAGCCTCATTCTAATTTTCAAAACACAAACAAAATACAGCCAGAGTCTTTGCCAGGCTCTAATACAACTAGTTATTACTCTGCTTCCCAGTAGAGTCCCACTTGAAACCTGACTACAGACCTTAATATTTGTGCTTCGATTAGCTTTCTGGTCTTCTGAATTCCCACCGGAGTTACTCAATAACCCACATATAGCATCCTAATGTTTTTCTAGCCAGTATCTCCATATTCTTCCAAATTCCTCTTGCCAACCCATTCCAAAGGGTTAAGAATCGCATGGCCTGGTTTAGTAAGAAGTAATCTCACTTCTCTGCCATCAATTTCTATATTAATTACTTTTTCACAGCTCTGACATTATGATAGAAACAGCTTATGAGAAGAAATATTTATTTTGGCCCACAGATCTAGAGGATTTCCATCCATCACAGTGAGGAAGGCACAGTGGTATTTATGGCAATAGAAGTCTGTGACACAGGTGCCTCACATCATGGCAAATGAGGAAGCAAAGTATGAGACTGACACCAAAGGCCCCCCACTGAGCAACATCTGCCAACTAGGACCCGCCTCCTAAAAGCTTCATGATACCCAAAGTAGTGCCATCTGCAAGAGACCAAATATTCAAAACATGAGTCTATGGAAGAATAATTTAGATTCAAATCCTAACTATGCCAAATTTCTCAAATGTCTCATTGTAAAAGATGTATCTACATTGGTTTCCAATATCCTTGTTTTATTCTCATTTATTCAAGAAAGCTATTTTTTACTAGATGTATTATATTACAATGACTTAATTTAATGTTCCTGTGTAACTCTGCTAGCCTAGATTACTATTGTTGGTGCCACTTCTTCATGATTCCCACTCTATGATGAACAATAAGTGGTATGCATGAGATACAGGAATTTGTTGTATTTGGAGACACCAATGACATCCCAAGGCAAATAACTCATCTGGACTAAGTTGAATGTAGACTAACATCAGTTTCCAGATTATTTACATGCCTTGTCCTATATCACAGTACTTCCTTTATATCAGTAGGTAGAAGTAGGTAGAAGGTATCAGTAGTATAGAGATTGAAATTCAAAGACCTGCATGGATTGAGCAACCATACTATTCAGTAAAGCAGGACAATAATAGGGAGTGGTAGGGTCTGTGGAAAATGAAAAGCAAACTGTTGATCTGATATAAGTAGTCCTATGGAGTTGTCATACAGACCAAGCTCAGAGCTTTAAGTCCTCCTGTTACTTGAGACTCAGAAAGTCTAGAATCCCCGAGAAATAGCCCCAATTTTAAACATCAGAAAACAATGAACTTATTTCTATTTGCATTCTGACCAAACAAAAAGTGTCTATGGACAAACTGTGTCCTTAGGCCAGCAGTTTCTAAAATGTGAGTCATAAGGTATGTCAATGCCTCTGAGGACTGTAAATTAGCCATCACCTTCTGCGGACTCTTGTTGTCTGTGTAGTCACCGCTGATACTTCCTAGTTCCAGTCCAGGAAGATTTATGAGTCTGGAATCAATTTCCAAAAATTGGAATCTAGCTTTATCAGTTTTTGTTTAAAGATTCATTTTTTTTTTCATGTGACTGTTTGTCTCCATGCATACCTGTTTGATCATCACTTGTGTGCTTAGTGCCTGCAGAGGCCAGAGCATATGTCTGATCCTATAGAAAGGAGGTTATAAATGGTTACTAGCTGTCAGTTAGTGCTGGGACTCAAACCTTGATCCTCTACAAGAGGCAAGAGCTCTTTATAAGCTGTCTCTATTTGACGGAACACATAATGGTGGACACTATAGCTAACATTTATTGAACATTGCTTTAAACGTGTTATATGTGACTGATTGGGAATGGTAACAGTAGTCATGGTCAAAACCTTTACATGATGTCAGACACTGACTACATGCTTTATACATATAACTCACATGATCCTCAGAACAAAGATGTCCATCTTCCCCACACTGAAGTGAGGAAATTAAGGCACAAATATAGTGAAGAGTCTCATCAGGATTTGGCACTTGGAAGACCAATGGGACCTGGATTCAAATCTAGTCAGACTGGCTCTGGGGAGAATTCTCACCACTGTGACATCCTGTCCTTCACCAAGGGGACCGGATGATCCAACCTCCCACAAAATACTGATAGCTAAGACCCTGGTGCCTACATTCTGGTCCTAAATTTTCTAATGTGTAGATGAATGGATTAAAACCTAAATGTGCATTATAAAGAGAGATAACCAACGAGCTGTCAACTGATGGTATGATGAGGAGGGAAATTGACATTTACTGAAGGCTTTCTGTGTAAGTGGCTCGCCATATTAATATATCATTATACCATGACCAAAATATGGCACAGTGGGCTGTCTTCCCATTCTGTGCCTGGGGAACAAAGGTCACTCAGTGGGGATGTGTCTGATCAAGAAATTCCATTAAACAAACCACAAATGAAACCCTGAATTGCTTGACTGGGAGCATACCAATTGTATTTGGAATGAGCAGTCTTTTCTGACTGTGTCAGTATGTGGCATTAAACTCGCTGATGCTCTGTAGGGAAGGATGGGGATGAAAGCTCAGAATCACCAGAGGCACAGCCAAAATATCCTTGACCCCACTGTTCTCAGGAGGCAGGTCATCACAGAAGGAAGAATGACGTGGCTCTTCTCTCCTCTCCCCAGACAGACAACACTCAAAGACAGCACGCACCGAGTAAAGATCCTTCCTGTTTCTGTTTTGCTGACTTTTGAGAGTTCAAATCCAAGAACGTCTTCCTTTTATCAGCTATAAGAGTGCAGACGAGCACAGCAATGTGGACTCCTGGGCCCTCTCATCTATCTCAGTGACATCCTAACCCTAACTCCAAGGTAGTTCCACCCCCACCCCGACACACACACATACTTAAAATGCTCATCCTCCCAAGATATTTACACATTTCAAATATTTGTAGTCCATTAAAAAGATATCAAGCACATGGAGGAATACATGTCCACATTTGGAAAGCATAAATTTGAGGCACTGGGGATTGCAGGCTCTCTTTATACAATTTTTTTTTTAAAGAGACGAGAAATGTTTCCTTTGATATTGAACAGAACTCCAACCCTAGCAAGCTGCACATTCTTTCTACAGTATCCCTCCCTTAGAGGTTTCCCAGTTCTCAGAGAAGTTTTGGATCGAGTCCTGTGTCTTCTCATCCCCCTACATTGACTTTCATAAGGCGGCACGGGTTCTCTCTGTGGCACTAAGTGGCCAGAACATCTTCTAAGGCCAGGAGGACCATGTACTTCTGTAGCTCTCCTGTGCTTTCTCATCCTTTCCTCTAAAGAGGCTCATATAAACACATACTTCAAGGTGTAGGTACACCAAAAATAAAAAGAAATACCATCTAGTCCTCCGTGACCCAGACTCCATTCTCATTAGGAACCTCATGTGCTTGGGAGAGCTGAGAAACCATTTCCCCCACAAAATTCCAGCAATACACTCTTCTATCCTCCAGATGGCGATGCCTCCCACCCATCTATGATGCCCCTCCTCTCTTCATTTCCGCCCTGCAATGCCCTGTTCTACCTGCAGGGGAGGAGCCAAACTCTTTCCTTCAGAGGGTGTGTGTGTGTGTGTGTGTGTGTGTGTGTGTGTGTGTGTGTTGTTACTCTGTGCTACAACTCTTCCAGAGCTGGTTGTCTTAAGACAATGGCCTTGACTTGATCTAGTTGTGATCTTGGAAGGATACATTATTGAACAGAATGTGGAGGTTTTGTTGGCTATAAGTGCCTGTTAACTTGTGAAGGTATTTCTGATAAAATGAGATGGTCTTCCTTTGTGCCCTATGTGAATACTACCAACCCCCAAAAGGGGGGAGTGGAGATATCTCATTCCAATCCATCTCTTTTGTCATAGTTAGTTTCTGTGTACCACTTTGCCCAAAATAAACCCATATGGGAAGGGGGAACCACAACTGAAGAGTGTCTCTACCATTTCTACCAGCATCATAACCACCATCACCAGAATCCTTCCCCAGTGCCACCAGAAGCAATGGTACCTTTCGTTCCTAACATCATTTTCTCATTCATCCTTCAGAATGACATCCTCTCCTTTAACTAGTCTGCACCTATTTTCCACGATTCCAAAGTGTGAGCATGTTCCACTCTAGTCCTTTTTCTCCATCTTTTAAACATTTGTTTCCCGAGGGCTTTTTAAAGCAAGCAACAAGCCCATGTCATCGAGCCTGGTAGACTCTGACCTTCCACTTGTGCCTTTGCAACGCTATCGCTGACTTCAGAGCTCTCCCTTCAGCTTTGTTCCTTGATCTGTAAACACGCCCTGACAGCCCAGGAAGGGTCATGAAAACAGTAAATCTCACAGTACCAAAAATCTCAAGCAATCTTTGACGTGCATCAGTTTACTGTTGTTGATATAGATTTTGTGCCATAAAACATACAGACTTATTGTCTTATAGCTCCATGGATTTGCCATGAGTATCTCTGGGTTAAGGTCAAGATGCCAACAAGTAGGTGGTTTTGAGTCCTCTATCACTTGAAATGCATTTCTCTACCTTGAATAAGTGGTAGATTCCCACGTGTCCTGAAAACTGGGACTGAGTCATCACCTCCTCTGTAGCCTTAGTCTCCTGGTCAGGGCTAGAGCCCTGTCCTCTGGACTCTTGCCACAAAACACGGAAGGTAGGAGCCTGACAGGAAAGTCCTTAAGGGAAAAGATTCAGTTTGTCACAAGTACATCCCTGCCACCTAGCAGGATATTCTACCCATAGAAGCTTTTATTAACTGTCTTTTGGACAAATGAGTAAAGGCTCCAAACCTTAAAGTATAAGGTACTACTTAACAAATGCAATTTTACAGTCTGTCAGACCTTTGATAGAAAGGTACAATTAGTAGAGCTCCTGGAAACTCACAGATTCTTCATGCTATCATCAGTGAAGAACATAGACTCTGTGGCCACACAGGCAGACTATTTCTTATGTCTTAGTCCATTTTCTGTTGCTGAAGCTAAATTACCCAGACTGGATAATTTACAAAACATAGATGTTTGGCTCTTAAATCTAGGGGCTAAAAGCCCTACGTGTCCATCCCCAGCGTCTGTCCAGCCTCCGAGGAAGGCTTTGTGCTACATCCTGACACAGGAGGGCATCACTTGAGGAGAGAAAGCAAGCCTGCCACCTCGGTTTCTTTCTCTTTTTAGATTTTATAATTAACTTCCCTATGAAGAACTTACAAAAACAAACAAACTAAACACCAACAGCAAAACCATCCCACAGTGAAATTAGCCAAACTCAGAGTCCATACATCTCAAAGAGCTTTACCATGGATTTTACACATTCATTGCCTCTTCCCATAAAGTCACTAATTCTGTGTTGGGAGCTCCACCTCCATGACTTCATCTAATCCTAATTACTTCACAAAATCCCCATCTCCAAATACCATTTCCGTATGGATGTGTGAATTTATTTTCCAACGTGTAAATTTCCGGAAGACAACTCACACCATCCTGACCTGCTAGCTTGACTTTTGGCAAGATACTGTACCCCATCAGCTTTAGTTTCATCAGGAGGGCAATAAGCTGAAGACCAACTTCATCAGAGTCTTTCAAGAAGTAAATGCTAAGTGAACGGTCCAACAAGAAGTAAATGTAAGAGTTTGTAATCGAGCAGAAACCAGGAGAGGATCAACACGCTTACAAACCACACATGGGACTCTGGAGACAGCCCAATCAGTAAAGTGCTTGTTCCATAGACATCAGGACCTGACTCTGACCCCTAGTACTCATGCAAAAAGCTAGGTATGAAGAGCGTATGCAATTCCAACCCTGGAGAGGCGAGACAGATGGATCTCTGGGGCTCCCTGCTTACCCTGCTTAGCCTACTAAGTGAGCTCCAAGCTCTCCTTTCCAATACCACCTAACTATAATTAATAGGAACTCAGGCTATGAAACCAATTCTATCAGATTCCAGATTTTATTTGCAAAGCACTTGAAGTAACCAGGTTATAAAAGTTATATGGATGCATTTTTATGCCACTATTACTCTCTGGAATTAGTTTCCAACCATATAGAAAAATATGTGAACATGAATGAGCTTTTCCCTGCCTGTTGATTGCTTTAGCTGAACCTGGAGCTGGGCAGCCTGCTTCACAGGCTCCATAAGTCCCATTTTGTGGTTTCAGCTTGTCAAGAGGTCACTCACTGATGACTTAGACACGCTGGCCTGAAGGTATTTATGTGATCTTCCGAGTCGGCAGAAAACCTGCCCTTAGAATGAAGCAAATATATCCCTGCTCTTGATGGCTTCAAGCTCTGCATTGGGGGGCTGACCTGACAGCTGCTTCTCCTGAGGGAAAAATAAAGGAAGCTGGAGAAACGCGTGCTATTTCCATGCGTTCCCAGTCATCTGCCGTTAGAAAATTCAGCAGAGACCCCGACAATAAAGGTTAGGCTTGTAGTGTCACAGCAGAAAAGCAAGCAACTTGAACTTGCCTTCAGCATACCAAACAGACTGCACTTCACAAGATCTGTAGCTCGCCAAGCCATCTGAAGACGCACAGCAGAAGAGCTCTAAGGGATGATGGTCTGGACTCGTATTTAGAGCGTCTCTGTGTGTCTGTTTTCATTTAGACGGCAATCCAGATACCACTTTGCGTAACATTCTGGCTCTCTTTTTTTTTTCCTTTCCTTCTTCTTTTTTTTAAAGCTGTCCTTATCAATTGTCTTTACCAAATATCGAATTTTCAGATGCTTACTGATGCTCTAGAATAGTTCAAATCATTTGAAAGAATAGAATCCAAAAGGGGGAAAAATCCCAATGGGATGCTTATGAAAATTCTTGTATTTTATGAAGAGAAATGCTGTAAAATGGAAAAAAATTGTTTTGCCCACATTCACTGTGAAAGGAGAAGTTATCTGTCGTTTGGAATGAATTATGTCTCTGCCCTTCCTCTTGCTCCTCATTTAGGCCAGAGGCCCATATCAAATGCATTAGATCAGAGCTTAATCATCTTTATAACTAGGTATAGTTATTTTTTTTTAAAAAAAAAGCTCTAAAAAGTTTCCTAACCCACTGACACCAGCCCCTCCGTGAGTCAACTGTCATTCCAGGGATTGATGGTAATTCCTCTTCTTGAGTAAAAAGGAAGCTAATTGAAACAAACTCGTCCCTCTGTACTAATGCCATTTGAATACAGTGTGCGCTGCCAGTCACAAAGTGACGTGGAAAATGAGACCGTTCTCAACAACACCACGGCCTCTCGGTTTTATGTATTTTTTAATTTCCTCTATGGAAAATCTGGTCTTCATAAAAGAACTGCTAGAGAAAAATGTGGAAAAAGTTGATTCATTCCATATTTACATTCTTTCTGGTACCTGGACGTGAACCAAAGGCCAAAGTATGCCAAAAAAGAAGTTAGTTAAGTCATTTAGAAAACTCATCTTCCCTCAGGCAAAAGGACAAGGTGCCCTGGTAAGGTCTGTCTTGAGAATGTAAAGCGCCTTCTCCCTAATGAGACCTGGCTCCCTAACCTCTTCCCCCAGCTTGAAGGAGGTGGGCCTTACGAAATGGCTGATTCTCCTTCATGCACAATCTAACCCCACAAACCTCTCCCAGCCTGGGAGTTAGTGTCATCCAAATCCCCAAATTCCTCTTCTGATATATGAACAGATCAAGGCACTTAGCACAAATGAGTCCAACAGCAAGGAAACGCCAACTTTCAGGACAGTCTCCGGAAGGCCTCGGGCCCGATCTGCTCATGCTATTGCCATTTTGCTTTGAAGAGCTGAGCAAAATGAAAGCAAGGTGTCCCGCTCACAAGGGGCGGAGGGCGGCCAGTACCCTACGAAGCAGCCAGATGCCTTCCCCATCCCGAGCGTCATTAACTGCTTCATTTCATTTTATCTGGGATGAGAGAGAGAAGGAGGGAGGAAGGAGGAGGGAGGAAGGGAGGGAGGGAGTGGGAGGGAGAGAGAGAGGCCTGGAAATGGCATTACTGGTTTTCAGTTATCCAGAAACTTTGCAGCAGTGAGAAAGCTATTACACACATGATTCCCTTGAAAAAGCCAGGGTTTCGAGAGGGTCACCATGTAGTACAGGTCACGGCTTGTGACTTGCACAGGTAACAAAGTTTCATCCAGAAGAAGACAGGCTTTTCTAATCCCCACATGGAGACCAAATGGCCTCTCATCTCAGAAGAGGGAAAGAAATATTGACTCCAAGTCGGTGGCCAAGATGGCTTTCAGAAACGTAAGGGTGAAGATCGGTCAGGTGGCTCAGTGGATAAAGCCACTTACAGCGCAAAACCCAGAGACCTGAGTTCTATCCTTGGAGCCTACATAAAGGTGGAACTACAGAACGAACCTCACACGTTCCCCTGGCCTCCAGTGGGCACTGGCATTCCCTTGATGTACTATACTTGCCTACTTCTGAGAGGTCAACTCTAATGTTTCCTCTGTACCAAGCACCTCCCACCCTATTTCTTCCATTCCCAGCCCTTCACTGAGCCTCTTGGTGGAGTTCAAAACTCGTTGCAGAAATGATATCATGGGACGAGCCCCGAGTTTTCAGTCCAGTGTGTGCTCTTTCAGCTCTCTGTAAGGACCCATGTGCTCGCCCATCCCATTAAAGAAATCCCTTCACTCTTAATTGCTACACGATCCTGTAAGAACTCTAAAGATGGAGATTACATTTTATTCTTCTCATACACCATCGGTAGTGTTGGGCATACAGACGTTGCTGATAAAAAGATTTCATAGCTCAAGCAAATTCCACCCAAGACTTTACTATTTTTGCTTCGTTCACATTCTGAGTTTTCTAAAGATTCTCCGGCAGCCTGTGATCTTGAAAGGCTTGGACAATCCATGCGCAAATGTTTGGGTGAAACTATTAAAGTCTAATGATGAAAACATCACTTTTTAAAAGAATTGCAAAAAAAAAAAAAACCCTAATAGTATTTAATGTAATCTATCTCACTGTTATTCACAAATGCTCACGTATTAACTTCTTTATACCCACGCCCCAAAAGCCCTCATATTATTTAATGCATCAAGCAATAGCATTATAATATTAGAAGCCTTTATCATTATAACTATTTTTTTTAAAAAAAGCAATCATAATACTACCAGCATTATGGTAGTATTTATGGAAAGAAGTATACTATGAATAATTAAAATTCAAAAAGTGTCTACCATCTTAACAAATCTGTTAAACTCTACACTTCCTTTTTCTACTTTTATTTCTTCAGAAATGTAATTTTTACCATCGTCATGGTAAACTCGGCTCTGCCAGCATCGCTGTCCTCTTCTCACATTTCTTCTGAGCCTCAGTGATCATGACGCCAAGGTCTCACACACCTTCCACAGCTCTCTAGACGCTGACCGGCATCTTTACTCATTGTTCTCATACTCTTTCTCGGCAGCCTCTTGGGCTGCACACCCGCCTCATGGGAATCACAAATGCAAGGCATATTAAAAATGGCTAAAGGCGTTACTGAACGCGATCACCCTTCCAGCCCCCCAATGGCAAGGAATCTCACCCCATCACCTCCAAAATCCCCTCAGCTCCCCATCTTTCTCCTTGCCCCACTTTTAAATCCAAGTCAACGCTGTATTTGAAATGTTCTCAAGTCTCTTTCTTTTCCCTACCCTCTTTGCTGTTATCTCTGTTCCCAAGTCCTCAGTTGAAGACTGGGACAGTGTCCTGACTGTCCTCTCTACCTCGTTCGTTTCCTATCAGACCTCCAAGGTCATCTTTCAAAAATGGATATTGATTTTTGCCATACCACTACTTAACATTATCCAGTTGCTCTCCACTGCTGTGGACAGACTCTGATGGCTACAATGAACAAACAAGGATTTCAGCAATCCCAGTCCTTTGCTACCAGTCCAAAGGCTAAGGTCTGGGTCAGGAGCCTGGAGCTTGCCTGCAAACTATTCCAGAAGAAAGCCCAGTTGGTTGCAGGCTGAATTTTGAAAGACAGTGGATAAAAAAAAAAAAATCCTACAAACCTCCCTATATCTGTGGTCTTCAAGATAAGACAGAAGGAAGGAGCTTGTCTGAAGGAAACGGAACCAAATTCAGGGATTGCACAAAGAAAAGAAGGCAAGATAAAAATTAAAGCAGAAGCTAAAAGGGAGAAAAATATCTCTGGACTGAAAAGTAACCCTCTGTCACACTGTTATATGTGGAGCTAAAGATTCAAAATGAGATTTTTTCCCATCTTGGGGCTCTGATGAGTCCTAAGGCAACACTTAGGGTGCCTCACCTCTGTATAAATAGTGTACAGTCCCGTCTGCCAGAGTGTCCTCTGACCACTTATCTGTCTGACTAAGCCACTCTTCAAGTATCACCTCCTCTATGAAATCATCCCTGAATCCTAAGCAACATTGAGTCTAAGTGGCATTCTAGGGCCAGCAGGATGTAAAGTACTTGATGCGTTGGCAGACAGCACTCAACTCCTCAAGACTCACAGAAAAACACCAGCAAGGCATGTGAAAGGAAGAAGCCTTTCCTCATCACACCCACAGATGGAATTCGCATTTCCTTCTGTGATTTAAATATCATCTGCTCACAAATGTTACAGAGAAACTTGAAAGGGCCAGAGCAAGGTGAGATGCCCCCCTCCCAACCCAAGTAACAGTTTTCTCATATGAATCAAGGGCCACTGAGAGGCCAGTGAATGCTAGAATGTCCACAGTTGTTCTCAATTTTTAAATTTAAACTAAATAGAGTCCTTAGTAGAAGAATGAGTAAGCCTGTTCTTTATCTGGTCATCTTACAGAAGGAAAGATTGAAAGATTCAGAACTGTAATCTATCCAAAAGGAAACCTATTTAGAGTTTGGGGGTGAGGTGGGCGGGGAGGCAGATGGACACTCAGGAAACCAGCTCAGTTGCCATAAACTATTGCATTTTGTGAATTAAATTGAGATTTTAGTGCCCATTTTACCTTAACTATATCTAAGTAATTCAATTAGTTAAGTGGCTCCTCACTAATACCCTTGTAGCTAAGGGACTCCCTGACAAGGGCTGTCTTCAGTCTATCAGAAATTTGAAGGGGAACTGCAGTGATCTGATTACACACACTGCCAGCCAGCATTAGTTAACCACTTTAGGAAAGGAATTGGTGCGTATGTGATTCCTCTCTCATAAGGCAAGCTAAGCCAGCCCTGGGACCTGCACAGGCATCCATGTTTATCAGTTAGGAGTAGTATTATTATTAAGTAAAGAGACCCGATCAGTTTTGTGGTATCCAAAGTTTTCTTCTTATAGAGACAAGCAGGAAGGTATGCGTTGATGAATACTAGAGAGTTGAATACCACTATTGAATAGAATAGACCGTGGGTTACTATGTCACAATTCTAAAATGTAATTACAGATGAATTTTATGTAATATGTTCATCTATACATCCAGAGACTAGTTCAGACATCCTACATATGAATCTTTGATGAATTTTGCTAATCAATGTTTCAAATATTTATGCCCCTCAAAGTAGGGTCTAAATTTTAGAACTGGATACAACCAGCCTACGACTTCTCCTGGCAGTGTCATTTGTGACTCCATAAAAGTTACAGTGAATGGTCAAATGAAATTAGGGACAAAAGCCTTGATCATGAAGGACCTGCTATTGGGACAGCCAGCTTGCTAATAAATGAGTCATTTCGAAGATCTACAAGATGATTATTAGGTTAGAGTGCCTCACTCCAGTCCAGTCATGTTTAAGAAGAGAACACTGAGCTTGTCTCTGAATATCAGAACATCAGAAGAAAGGGCAATATGTGCTTCATAAGTACTACTCTTGTGTACTTCCTGTGCCTGCTAATTCTGCTAACCCTCTTGGAGTTGCACTGGCTCAACATGCTAAGCCAAGATAGGATGCTGCCAACTGCACAAGCCCTCTGGTCCCTTTACTCTGGAAAGAAAAAACGTGAGCAGAAGCCAGCCATAATGCTGATAGCCTGCACCACAAGAAAATGGATTGCAGGCACATCACCAACCCTGGGAATATCCACCACCACCAACAACAACACAACCACCATTACCACACCCCCACACCCCCACACCCCCACCACCATTACTACACCACCACAGCACCACAGTACCACAGCACCACACCCCCACCCCCACCACACACACACACCACCACCACCACCAAACTACCCCATTACCAACACCAAAAACATCAATACCACTCCATGTAGGTAAAGTACAGGAGAAGACGAAAAAGAGGAAGAGGAAGAAGAGGAAGAGAGTGAAGGGTATGGCAAAGGACTATGATTGTTGTACTATTTTTATGTTTATTGTAAAAATAGGTTTAATAGAACCACTATCTCATTCAAGTCAACTACTTACCTAAAATATGAACATCAGTTACAATGGGTCACTCAGATACAATGGAAATTTTGCCTCTCACAAAAATTACTCTTAGAAAAAGAATTGCTAAACTATTTCAAAAGAGCTGAGCAGATGGCTTGGTTATAGAACATCTGGCCACCATGCACAAAGTTCTGGGTTCAATCCTCAACATTGCCAAAAGTGGGAGTAGTAGCACACTCCTTTTAATCCTAGCCCTGAAGAGGTGAAGCAGGAAGATAGGAGACCCAATGTCATCCTCTGCTACATTGCAAGTTCAAAGCCAGTCTGGGCTACACGAGAGATAGTCTCAAACAAAACGAGCCAAAGAGTTCAGGAATTAGTCTATGACCATATCTTTGTCAGTCAACTCTAAGAGTCTACCTGGGATTTATAACTGATTTTGGAGAAAAGTCACACTCAAAGTATTAGGGAACCGCTTAGTGCTTAGCTGTTCTAATACAGTATGTGCTCACTGAGTATTAATTTCCTGTGGTTGATGGAACAAAATACCACAAAGTTATTGGCTCAATGCAACATAAATGGGTTTTCTCTCAATTCTGGAGGCCAGAAGTCCAAAATTAAGGCATCAGCAAGGTTGTAGGCTCTGGGGAGAATTGATTCTTTCCCTCTTTCAGCTTCTGGGGGTTTCAGGATTCCTTGATTTGTGACTGCACCACTCTGCTGCCTGCTTACAAGGTCACTGTATTATATATATATAAATATATATGTGTGTGTGTGTGTGTGTGTGTGTGTGTGTATGTCAGTTGCTTCTTTCCTTCTTTTCTCAAAAGGACATATGATGATATCTCCCTACATTCTTTTATTGTACAGGATTGTTTCAACTATCCTGGGTTTTGTTTTATTTTTCATATGAAGTTGAGCATTGTTTCAAAGATCTGCAAAGAACTGTATAGGACTTCTGATGGAAATAGTGTTGAATTTGTAGATTTACCCCACATCATACAGGATAATAATAATCCCACCTGTAAATACCTTTATCCAAGTAAGAGAAAAGAAAATTTCAATAAAATACTCACAAACTTAATCCAAGGGCACATCAAAAATATCACCCAATATGATCAAGTTGGCTTTATGTTTCAACAAAAGATCTCTCTGTTTAAAAAGCTGTCAATGTAATCCACTATATAAACAAACTGGTAATCCACTTTATAAACAAACTGAGGAAAAAATATGGTCATCTCATTAGATACTGAAAAATCTTTTATAAAATCCAACATCCCTTCATGATAAAAGTCTTGGAGAGATCAGAGATACAAGGTGCATACCTAAACATAATAAAGGCGATATACAGCAAACCAATAGACAATATCAAATGGAGAGAGACACAAGGCAATTCTTCTAAAATAAGGAACAGGAAGAAGAAGCTGTCCATTCTCGCCATATCTATTCCATAGACTACTTGAAGTTCTAATTACAGCAATAAAAAAACTAAAGGAGATCAAAGGGATACAAATTGGCAAGAAAGAAGTCAAAGTATCTCTATTTGCAGCTGATATGATATGTGGACAAATAACTGACCCCATAATTCTTCCAGGGAACTCCTCCAGCTGACACACACATTCAGTGAGCTGGCTGACTACAAGATTAACTCAAAAAATCACCAGCCTCCTATACACAAACACTAAATGGACTGAGAAAGAAATTATGGAAACAACACCACCCACCATAGCCACAAATAATATAAAATATTTTGCTGTAGCTGAGCAAGCAAGAGAAAGACCTGTATAACAAGAACTTCAACTCTTTAAAGAAAGAAATTGGAGAAGATATCAGAAAATGGAAAGATCTCCCATGGTCATGGATAGATAGGATAACATAGTAAAAGCAGACACCTTACCAAAATCTACAGATTCAATACAATTCCCATCCAAACTAACACAATTCTTTACAGACCTTGAAAGAACAATACTCAACTTTATATGAAAAAACATCAACAACAACAATAACAACACAACAACAACAAAACCCCACAGAATAGTTAAAACAATCCTTACAATACAAGAACTTCTGGAGGTCTCATCATTCCTGATTTCAAGCTGTACTTCAAAGCAATAGTAATCAAAACTGCATGGTATTGGCATAAAACAGACAGACTGACCCATGAAATCAAATTGATGACTCAGGCATGAATCCACACACTGATGGACACCTAAATTTTGGTGAAGAAGCCAGAATCGTACAATGGAAAAAAGAAAGCATATTCAACAAATGGTGCTGGTCTAACTGGATACCTGCATTAGAGTAATACAAATAGATTCATATCTATCACCCTGCATAAAACTCAAGTCCAGGTGGATCAAATACCTCAACATAAAAACAGATACATTAAATCTAATAGAAGAGAAAGTAGGCGATAGCCTTGAATTCATTGATATAGGAGACAACTTCCTGAACAGAACACCAGTCATGCAGCCAAAAAGTAATCAATAATTAATAAATGGGACATAGTGAAACAAAGTAAGGCAAAAAGACATCTTCAATAGGACAAAGAGGCCTACACAGGGGGAAAGATTTTCACCAATTCCTCATTTGACAGAAGGCTAATACCCAAAATATGTAAAGAACTCAAGAAACAAGAAATCAACAAACCAAATGATTCAATTAAAAATGGGGTACAGAAGTAAGCAGACAATTCTCAACAGAGGAATCTGTATACCCAGAAGATGTTCCTATATGTAATAAGTACACATGCTCCACTATGTTCATAGCTGCCTTATTTATAATAGCCAAAAGCTGGAAAGAACCCAGATGTCCCTCAACAGAGGAATGGATACAGAAAATGTGGTATATATACACAATGGAGTATATTCAGCTATTAAAAACAATGAATCCATGAAATTCTTAGGCAAATGGATGGAACTAAAAAGTGTCATCCTGAGCGAGGCAACCCAATCACAAAAGAATACACATGGTATGCACTCACTAATAAGCGGATGTTAGCCCAAAAGCTCAAAATAAACAAGTTATAATTCACCCATCACAGGAAGCTCAAGAAGAAGGAGGACTTAAGTGAGGGTGCTTTGTTTCCTGTAAGAAAGGGAACAAAATGGTCTCAGGAGCAATAAGGGAGACAATGTGTGGAGCAGAGACTGAAGTAAAGACCACCCAGAGACTGCCCTACCTGGGGATTCATTCTATAAACAGTTATCAAACCCTGACACCACTATGGACGACAAGAAGTGTACACCAAAAGGAGTATGCCATGGTTGTCTCTGGAGGGGCTCCGCCAAAGCCTTACAAATACAGAGGCAGATGCTAGCTGCCAACCATTGGACTGGGCATGGGGTCCCCAATGGAGGAGCTGGAGGGTGGCCCGGAGGAGCTGAAGGGGTTTACAGCCCCATGGGAAGAACAATGATGTGGGCCACCCAGACGCCCCAGAACTCCCAGGGACTGAACCATCAACCAAGTGGTACACATGGTTCCAACCAAAAATGTGGCAGAGGAATGCCTTGTTGGGCATCAGTGGGAGGAGTGGTCATTGGCCAGGTGAAGGCTCAATAAATGCCCCAACAAAGGGAAATCGAGGGGTGGGGGAGGTGGGAGTGTGTCTGGTGGAGGCAGAGGGTGGGAGGACGGGTTGGGGTTCCCCCTTGGGGAGGGGGGAATTCTGGAAAGGTTTTACCATTGGAAATGTAAATGAAGATGATATTCAATAAATAAAATTTAAAAAAAAAGTTGCCTTGGTCATGGAGTCTCTTCACAGGATTAAAACCCTAAGACATTGATAACTTTGGATGACATTGAAGATAGTCTGTGTTCTGTAATATAAAATATTCCTTCAGACATAATTCTTTATGTAAAAAGTAAACAAAGACATACATATGATAAATATGTAAATTTGCTTTAATCTTTACTACTTGGTAATTTTGTATGTAAGATGTAAATCAAGAAGTAAGGCTCCAACAAAGGGAAACTGGGGGGGGGAGGGAGTGTGTCAGGTGGAGAGGCAAATATGTGGAAGCGGGGAAGGAGGAGGGGGAGGGGTTGGGAGTCTTCGGGGAGGGGGGATATTGGGAAAGGTTTTACCATTGGCAATGTAAATGAAGACAATATTCAATAAAAAAATAAAAACATGCATTACATTAATAAAAGAAACAAAATAAAGAAGCCTTTAAGGAATGTTCAAAATCCTTAGCCATAAGAGAAATGCAAATCAAAAACAACTCTGAGAGTCCATCTTACACCTGTCAGAATGGCTAAGATCAAAAACACAAGAGACAGCTCATGCTGGCGAGGATGTGGAGAAGGGGAGCACTCCTCCATTGTTGCTGGGAGTGTGAACTTATACAAGCCTTCTGGAAATCAATATGGCAGTTCCTCAGAAAATTGAGAATTGATTTACCTCAAGACCCAGCTATACCACTCCTGGGTATATACCCAAAGGATGCCCCATTATACCACAAGGACAGTTGCCCAGCTATGTTCCCAGCTATGTTCATAGCAGCTTTATTAGTAATAGCCAGAAACTTGAAACAACTTAGGTGTTCCTCAAATGAAGAATGAATTTAAAAGATGTGATGCATTTATAGAACATATTACTCAGCTGTTAGAAACAATGACATCATGGTATTTGCAGGCAAATGGCTGGAACTGGAAAAGATTATCCTGAGTAAGGTAACCCAGACCCAGAAGGACAAGCATAGTCTGTATTCACTTATAAGTAGATATTAGCCATAAAGGAAAACCATGCTATAATCCACAGACCCATAGAAGCCAAGTATCAAGGAGGACTAAAGTGGGGGCACATGGATCTCACTGTGAAGGAGAAATAGAATGGACATCAGACGGATGGGTCTGGGTTGGGATGGGAACAAGGGAAATCTCATAGGGGAGGATGGAGGGAGAGAGTACTGGGGGAAGCTGGAATGGGGTGGGGAGCATCTCTGGGATGAGCTATAAACCTAGTACAATGAAACTCCTAGGAATCTATGAGGATGGCCCTAGGTAAGACTCTTAGCAATAAGGGATATGGAGGCTGAACTGGTCATCTCCTGTAACCAGGCAAGACTTCCAGTGGTGGAACTGAGACTCTCCAACCTAGCCACAAAACTTTCAGCCTACGATTTGTCCTCCCTACAAGATGTGCTGGGGTAAGGGTGGCACAGAAACTGTGGGAGTGACCAACCAATGACTGGTTTGGCTTGAGACCTATGCCAAGGGAGGAAGTCCATGGTAATGGCTAGAAGACCAGGACTTAGACAAGAGATAGCCCAGAGACCTAGGATAGAACCAAAGACAACTAGAGGATGGAGCGGGGGTTGGGGGAAAGTAAATGAAATGATTCCTAATCATGTTTTGCTGCGCTTATCTGGCCCAATCTCAATTGTCAATAGAGAAGCTTCACCCAGGAACTGATGGAAACCGATGTAGAGACCCACAGGAAAATGTTAGGCAGAGCTTGAGGAAGCCTGCTGAAGAGGGTGGCAGGGAAGGATTCCAGGAGCCAGAGAAATCAAGGACAGCACAAAGAAAAACCTCCCAGAATCAACTAACCTGGGCTCATACAGACCCACAGAGACTGAACTGCCAACAGTCCCCTGTGTGGGACTGACCTAGGCCCTGTACACATGAAACAGTTGTGTAGCTTAGTCTTCTTGTGGGACTAACAGTGGGAGAAGGGCCCTGCCTGCCTTTGGAACCCTTTCCCCTTACTGGGTTGCCTTGTCTAGCCTTAATAGAAGACGAGGTGTCCAGCCTCACCGCAACTTGGTATGGCGTGTCTGGTGGATATCCATTGAGGCCACCCCTTGTTTGAAGAGAAAAGGAGAGGGGGGTTAAGGGGAGAGAAAGGGAAAACTGAATTAAGATGAGAGAGAGAGAGAGAGAGAGAGAGAGAGAGAGAGAGAGAGAGAGAGAGAGAGGTGGGAGGAGAGGGAGAGGAGCGTGGTAACACACACCTTTACTTTCATCTTTTGGGAGGCAGAGGCAGGTGGACTTCTATTTTATCAAGGCTAGCCTGATCTACATAGTGAGTTTCCTGGACAGCCACAACTACATAGAGAGACCCTGTCTTGAAACAATAACAATTATAATGTTAAAAATCACAAACAAAACAAAAATACATGCTTTAAAAGGAAAAGGGGGGTGAGAGAACTCATCCTGGAGATCAGGACACAGATACCTCTGCGGGGAGAGGGGCTTGTCAACCGACCACACAAGAAGAAGCTCATTGGAGGATCAAACGATGACAGTTTGCTTCTCGGGGGTTGATGTATCTTCCACAGCACCTTCTAAAACAGCTGAAATTTAAACTGGCAGGCACAAAATATTGGGTATTCACATAGAGAAAACAGCAGGTGCAAAGACCATCATGCTCCCAGCAAATGAGGTGTGAGGCCGTATGCGGAGCCCACGGGGAGTGATTATCACTGCTCATTGGTCCTGACTAGAGGACATGTCGTAATGAGCAGGGTTAATCAGGCTGGCCAGTTAGGATGGAGCCGGACTGCACGGTCTCTAGAAAGGCACTCCAAGAAGCCCAAGCGTAATATCACCAGGCAACAGGGAATCCTGGCGGCTGTAACCGGTGACGCGCCCTGATGGCTAATTTTCCAGGACCCTGAAACAGCTGCTGCAGCTTTCCAGCCCGCACTTCCTTATTTAACCCATCTCATTAACAAACTCTAAACCACCGCATTATTTTCTTTTCTTGGGAACATTAACAAGATCTTAGCGTAATTGCCACAATGGAATTAGTTTTCTATTGGGCTTAGCCATTCCTGTTAGAAGAAAAAAAGGTAAGCAGAATAAATTCCACATAGGCACACACATCTATCTGTTGCCTCGAAGAAAAGGCGGCCTCCACTACTAAGTATACATATGGCTTATCATAAAACACTGTCATGGAAATGTCCTGGGCTGACTCAAAGCTAAACTTCTGATTATAACAATATGGAGTCTTTACCATATTCCCTCAAGAAGAATGGAAATGCTAGACTGCAGCCCAAGCAGGAAAAAAGAAAAAAAACTATTTTGATCCATAAACTATGCAACGTTGTGTTTATTCAATTAAGTTAATGCTAAATGAATCCTTCTGTAAGAATGCTATGTAAGCATTGCACCATTCAACAGGCAGGCGGTACTGAGGGATGCCCGTGAGGCTGGCCCATCGGACATGCCCACTGCATGGGGGCTCCGGTCGCTCATTCACTTGACTCCGCAGGTACTTCCAAAGTGTGAGATCAGATGTAATAAAAACTCCAGCTGGCTCCAGGGCTGTGCAAATCCAGGTGAGGCCTCACAAGTCCTTAAAGCTTGATTGTTTGGGACCGCAACGGCACCATGATCTGATGGAGGTTTTATTAAATCTGTGAAAGCCTTAAGATGATATATTTAGCAACCAATATGAAGTATGAAGGGGTCTGCCCTTGTGCTCACATGTTGAAATTGCCATAGACATGTGGGGATTTGTTGGGCTCTTGTTTCTAGCCGATCCTGTTTAGCATGCATTCAACAATATTTGCTAGTGTTCAATTTTTGCATTGATAATAAAGGATTAACTTTGCTTGGCCAATCAGGAATGCAGGGAACCTCCAAAAGGACTTTTACCCCTCTGCAGATTGCTAGTGGCCAGCATTCTTCTCCAGGCCTCGATGGCAATCACTTTGAAGAGCAGACTTGGGTTTCTAATTGATATGGGGACTCTGTGACATAAACTACATGTATTCTAGCAACATAGTCAACGCTGATTTGACTGTTCAGTTAAACGGATAAGCAAGTGGTGGTTCAGCTAAGAGAAATGAGGAGGTAGCAACTGGACAGCTGGAACATATTATCTCCCCAGACAACAACGCTGGTGGTCAGTTAACATTGCAGGGTTTCAAGATAACAATACATGAAAACCCTTTGTGATGTCCCTCCCAACCCCAAAGTGTGGGTTATGTTGAAATTCCATGAAACTAACATTTTAAATTCGATGCCTTTGGAGACCAAAAGGAAACATTTTCAAATGGCATTTATTGTAGTAATTTAACCTCCGTAAGCCATCTGGAAGACACAACAATTTGGAAATCACCAATGGTAAACACAGTATCTTGTTTTCCTTTCTGCCATGACCATTTAAGCCCAGAAGGCTCTCGTGGCCCTGCAAAGCTGCCGTATTTCCATTGGAAACATTTTTTAAGAAAGTGGAGATGAAGAATAAACACATGCTGATCTTACAGAGCGACGGATGCAGAATTGGGGCCACTCACCAGAATTCCAAACTCTATCAAGCTGTGGTCAGCCTGAAAGTGTTCATCCAGAAACTTACTGAGTTGATGAAACTAAAGGAGTACTTGGTAGTCACTTTGAACGTGATGGTGTGCAATTGTAGACCTTAACTACTTTGTGGATCTCATAAAAAAATAACCATGTATTCCATATCACGGGACTACAATCAATCCAAGATTTTGCTACTCTAGCTCTGTTTCACTACACAGCATGGACCAAGTGAATCAGACCTTGGGATTTGTGAAGTGAGTTTTCGCACATACAGAGGTATCGGATCTTTAGGAACAATTTTGCTTTCCTTTACAGTAGCATGAAAGGACTATGTCGCAGCAGCTCTGAGCAACATGTCTCATGCTCAGATTGCCAACTACAGTTATTTTAAGGCAGTACCGCTGGAAAAATTAGGTATCCAATTTCTGAGACATTCAGAAAATAAATCTTTCAAAACTATTATGACCTCAGTCACACACAGACACTAAAACCTTTAGACACAAGACTACTTCTAAAAGATGTCAACAATTTCCCACTTTTTTTCAACCCCCCCAACTTCCATTATACACCTTGTTTGATCTTAGCGTATTGGTGTGTGTGTGTGTGTGTGTGTGTGTGTGTGTGTGTGTAAGGAGTCTAGGCAAATATGGTAAGCTAGTCTATGTGTCTTTCTCTTATCTGAGTTTTCCCAATCAGGAGATGAAAAGAAGGCAGATACTGGAAGCCCAAGAGGATCAGTTCTTTGTTTAAAGGCCATGGCCACAGAAGCCACAACTCTTCACTCAGGGTCTAATTTGATTCAGGGTCCAGAAAGCCAGAATCTTTTCAGCTATGAAACAAACGGGCACTCTATCCCAGGAACATTTGTGATATGAAACAGAACACCATGGAGACCATCCAGTAGTGTTCCTGCTGCTGCCTCGTGCCTGCGAGAGCCACAGTGGACATCTACCTGACCGAGGTCTCTTGTACTTCCTCTCTAAGCTATGTCCTGGGTACAGCCAGCTTTCCCATGCATATTTTTACAGTAGAGACCCAGTCAGTCCATCCACAAGAATCTGTCTTGCTCTCACAAATGTTCTTGTTACAAACCTATACAGAAGCAGGAAAAGTTGTTGAAAGCACTTCATATCTTTTTTTAAAGATTATTATATGTGTACAAGGGTAGGTGTATGTGCGTGCATTGTTTGGATAGCTGGTGCCTGCAGAGACTAGGAGAGGGTACCAGATCACTCAGGACCTCAGCTATCAGACAGTTATAAACCACCCTGTCAGTGCTAAGATCTTAATCTAGGTCCTCTGCAAGAGCTGCAATTGCTCCAGCGACAGCTTGCCATGCCATTATGAAACAAACACTGGTTTCCCATTTCTGGTGTTCTAAAGAGGATGAGAACAAAAGCATGGGGAGCAACATCATTCTACAAGTTGTGCATCAATAAGCAAATCCCTTAAGTTGCCCCTTCCATATTGTTAATGACTTTGGCATCATTTATTATATTTGAGTCTCTTATTTATAAATGTTCTGTGCGTGAGTGTGTGTGTGTGTGTGTGTGTGTGTGTGTGTGTGTAGGCCAGAAGGACTTCCCCTATATCACTCCTTCTTTTGAGACAGTGCATCTCACTGTTATGGTTTGTAGATGCTTGGCCCAGGGGGTGGCACTATTAGTAGGTGTGGCCCTGTTGGAGTAGGTGTGGCTTGTTGGAATAGGTATAGTTTTGTTGGAGTAGGTGTGTCACTGTGGTTGAGGGCTATAAGACCCTAGCTGCCTGGAAGTCAGTATTCTGCTAGCAGCCTTCATAAGAAGATGTAGAACTCTCAGCTTCCTCCTGCATTATGTCTGCCCAGATGTGGCCATGTTCCTGCCTTGATGATAATGGACTGAACCTCTGAACCTGTGAGCCAGCCCCATTGAAATGTTGTCCTTATAAGAGTTACCTTGGTCAGGGAGTCTGTTCACAGCAGTAAAACCCTAAGATACTCACTGAACATGAACAGCAATGATTTATTAGATCAGCTGCCTTTAAAACCCCAGGTGCTGTCTCTACCCGCTGTCTCCCACGGCTGGAAATCCAAACTCAGGCCCTCTTGCTGGAAGGGCAGTCATTTCATGGACAGAGCCCTTTCCCAAAGCCTTATTACCAATAGACTTTTAGGAGAGAACTTAAAACTGTTTGGCCTTCTGGTAAACACGGCCTAAGCTGTAAACCATCCCACTTACACAACACCCAGTAGGATGAAGGTCTGCCCTGTACACGTCAATCATTTCAACCATGGTCATTTCCATCGTCAGTTTTGATCATCTCTGTTGGTTGGTTGAGGCAGGGCCTTGCTACGTTCTGGAGGCTAGTTTCAAACTCTAGGCTTTGGGCATTAGGATTTAAGGTTTCTCCAGTGATCAGATGGCCATTCTATTTAGTGAGCATTGTGCCCGGGGTGTGTTTTCCATATCGTGTGTACGAATAGGAACGATTCGCTTCCCTGTAACATATATGCTCTGAGTGGTAATGACCTTTGTGACTCATGTATCACTTTGCTATGCTATCAGGTTCAGTGACATTAGCACTATCCCTGAAGATCTCCTTTTAACTCCGCTGCTCTCTAGCTTTCTCTGGCCTTCTGGGGCTGCTTATCTGCATATAATAAAATTCAATTCATTTTCACACTATATTCTGCAGGATCATTTTTCCATATCATTTTGTCTGCTGTTCCATTTCCATTTTTTATCCTCAAGCAGTTTAAATAATTGCATGTAATGTCCATGAGAGCATTTATTTCTGTATTTAATTTGCAACATCAACTCATTCTGGGGGTTAATACGGCAGCCTTTGAAAGATGTCACTCACCCGTTTTACAATGATTTACATGATTGGCTTTAGTTGCTTTTTTTTTTTACTTCAGAGTTTGAGTTTGTATTAAAAATTAAATATGCTTGAACTCTTCTCATTATACCATTTTGCATACGTCCAATTAAATTTTACTAATTAGCTTTCTACCATCATTAATGTTTAAGTGTTTCGTGTTCAGGCAAAGCCATTGTTAACTTCCAACTATTCATATTGCCAATTATCTTATAATCAGGTTTTAAAATTTTTACTATGGAGCTCTTTGGAATGTGTGTGTGTGTGTGTGTGTGTGTGTGTGTGTGTGTGTGTGTCTGTGTGTGTCTGTGTGTCTGTGTGTGTCTGTGTGTGTGTGTGTGTGCTCCTATCTATATATGCATTGTTTTAGCTGCTATTTTTTTCTAATTAAAGTACAGCTAGAGATTAAATGTATATTTATAATGTTTACTACCCAATTAGAAATGCTGGAAGAATCACAACAATGCATACACCCTTTAAATAAGGAAAAATTGGTCAATATTTACTTTTTAACAAAATCATAAATGTTCATTCAAATGCTTTCCCATATCCACAAATACCTTTTTTAATCTCAAAAAATAAGAAAAAAATCCCACTTCCTTTCTCTGTGTAGAAATGGCAGTTGTGGACTGCCCTGGTGCTGTTTGTATTTTGATGCTAATTCTACTTCCCCAAGAAGGGGCGCCTGGGAAGAGGAGGGGGACCATGTATCCAGGTGGCTTCCTGTGAACCTTCTCCCCATTTTAACTTGTGAAATAAAGGCTAGAGCAGTGGAAGAGAGGTGGATCAAAAAAAGGTTTTGGAGGGAGAGGAGGAGAGAAAGAAGTGGGGGAGATGAGGAGAGGAGAGAGAAAGGAGAAGACAGAAGAGAAGATGGAAGGAAAATGGAGCAGAAGCACGTGGCCTAGAGAAGCCACAAGTTCTAAGTCCTGTAGCTGGGGAGGAGAGTACTGAAGTGGTAGATCTGTTCAATCTAGGCGCACAGCTTGTAGCATATTGAGTCGTGTTTTCATTGCACAGGCTTATTTGGGTTAGAGATTTACTGCAACATAGAAACTTTACAAAATCCATGTAAAATTTAGTTCCTTCTATGTGTGAAAAACACCCAGAGAGCAGAATTTTCTCCTCACTGTGCTGTGCTATGTATGCTATGCTGTGCTGTGCTGTGCTGTGCTGTGCTGTGCTGTGCTGTGCTGTGCTGTGCTGTGCTATGCTATGCTATGCTATGCTATGCTATGCTATGACGTGACATGGCTTTCCCCCATTCCAGTTAATTCTTTCACTGAAGCAATGGCATTGAAATATACCAGGAACTCTTCAGAAATAATCAAAATGATGAAAAATAAATGGCTTGCATGTTTTCAAATGGGATGTAAGAGAATATTTAGTTGGTATCGATGTGTCTTTTACGCTAGGAAAACGCAAAGACAGTTTTAGTCAATAACTACATTAATGATAACTATCCCCGGCTCCTTGTATAACTGATTGATGTATGGCAAGTTTCTCTGAACTGAAACATTTCCTCCAGGAGCCTCCCGAGACTGAGAGGGTAAACAAACTCCACTTGCCTGAGAAAGCTAACACTTACAAGACCCGCAAGGGCCACTCTGCAAAGTTATAGCAGCAGTAAAGAACTGCTGGAGGAGGAGGCTGACCTGCTGAGCTGCAGGGCCCAGATTCGCAGACCATGAGCTGCCAGCCAGAGAGCTGCAGAGACAGCATCAGAGTGAGCTCTTCCATAATGGAGCTACACTGGAGTTGCCCCCTGTTCTTATACATAACCTTGCACCAATACTCCTGTAAATAATTTCAAAAGAATCTCATCGGTTCACCAAATTGGAGTTTGGTAGAATCACACTTTGGTCTGCTGTGGGAAATAGTCTGCTAGAGGCTGGAGAGATGGCTTCATAGTTTTGAGCATTGGCTGCCCTTCTAGAGAAGTGGGTCCGACGATTCTCAGCGTGCAAAGGCAAACACTTATCCATAACTTCAATACCAGAAGAGGGGAATCTGACGCCCTCTTCTGGCCTCGGCAGCACTGCCTGCAAGCAGTGCCCAGATGCACGTGTATAGACACACATGTAAAAGTAGTTAATACAATTTGTACACGCTAAAGGAGTAGTAAAGTATCTCCAATGCATACACATTACAAGGTTTTGCCCATTTGAAACTCTGGCTCTAAAATTGCCTTTGGTTTTCTAGCTACGTAAAGTAAAATTAAAAATAAGTATGCTGCCTTCTTCCTGGCAAAAGCGTAACGCAGAATTATGTGGGGGATATGATTTACTATGCAATGACTGTACTCCCTGCACATTCAGTTTCCAATCTCCGGAGTTCATGGGACACCCAGGACTGTCTCCTCCCCTTCCCCTCCTTCATAGCACTTTCCTTTCTTTTATAAAATGTTTGTCCGGATTGTACTATGTCCCGTTTGTACCTACTATTAAATTCAGCTTATCAAGAAAGCATTTACTGTTTTTCCACCCTGAACCATGGCTGGCATTTCATGTGCTGCAAGAACAAGTATCTCTCTGAGCCCCCCACCCCCACCCCCAGTCTCAAATTGATAAGATTAGAGCGATGCTATTTTGGACCCAGAACTCAAGCAAATGGTTACCGTTTAGGGATACTTTGAAGTGTTGCATTTGCTATGAAGATTATCAGACCAGTATGTCTATTTAGAATTTGTGGTTATTTCAATTTTTCTCCCTCTCTCATCACTAAGTGTGTTGAGATATGTGCCTACATTCCCGGCTTTATCATTACCTCCACACTGTCTGTTAACAGGCCATGGAGAACAGTATCCATCTGGGTGGAAATGACAGTATCCATTTGGTTGGTAAGCTTGGTGGCTCAGCGTCATGGTGGGGCAACTGGCCCTGTCACACACAGAGAGAGAAAAGCTGTCCTTCCGGTGATTAAGCATTTTCCCATATCAAGCCTAATAGAATCATAGGCACATTTTATTCATCAGTTCACACGATTTTTTGAAGTCATGTTAATTTAAATTTATACGCAACTCTTATCAGCATCTTTGTCCAGCTCGTTAAGTATCTTTTTCCTTGGTTGCAGTCAGGCGCACTCCAGTTCACTCAGTTCTTGTAATCATGCTTGTTATTTATCGCGCAGAAGTTAAGACTTCCTGGGAAGTTTTGTGAACACACACACAGGAAGTTCGTAACCTGATACAAGATTATTAAAACATTTTAAAACTAATTACCCTAATAGCCACGTGGTTTCATGGTGTAGTGAGAAGCTAATGTGGAAACGTGTTTAAGTGCTCTTGGACATGAGTCTGAAGACATTTGCTGTAGGACAATTAGTTCTAGAGACAGAAGCATGTGTCAGCTGAAGTACACGTGTGATTCAACCTCCGCTTCTACAGAACAGAAGGTTATCTCTGAGCTGTTTTAGCCGAACATGAAATGGGCTGTCCATGGCCATCCGAGGCCAACCGTCCATGTGATCCTATAATTACTTTTGCCACTTTGCCTTTGTGGAGTCATTCATTACGTGACTAGCCTTATCTTGTCATTCCTCTGTGTCATTAGCAATGCTTTACTGCACTAGTGATCAAATGCAGGCTTAACGGTCGGTGATTAGAACGGGCAGCTGCCCACAGAGTTCGGAGGGTCTGTCTTGTCCTGGTCAGTGAATTTCTGTTACATTATATACTGGAATCCCGCAGAATGGACTTTCCTCTGAAGAGGAAGAGGCAGTAAATAAAGATGTTTGTACAGAAAAATAAAGGCTACTGGGTGCTTTTGAAAGTATTAATTGTTGATATTTTCCAAGTTAAATTGAGAACTTAATTCTAATGTATTTCAAAAACCGCAAACCTGATGAATCTTGTTTTGGTAAAGAAGCAAACACCTGAAATAAACGTCCAGGATGTGAAGAGCTGGTGTTGAACTCGCTCCACTCTGAGCTGGATCACTTCGGGGCTTTGATTTCTTTTATCCAGCAAGCTCCATGGCTTTGCTTCCTGCCAGTGTAGTCCCAGGCATTCTTCACTGCGCACTGACTCCTCACTTTGTCTAATTTTTCTGATAAAGAACAAAGGGGAAGAAGTGGTCTGCTGGGTTGGATTTAAGTGGTTCTCTCTGTTCCTAAAACAAGAGAGAGTTTGTTTTCTTTAAAATATAAATTTTTATAAATCCTGTGCAGAGTAATCGATTTATTTGGTACTTGTTGACTTTAATTCAACTTCAATTAAGCATTTTCAAACTCATCTGTTTTTAGCACTATAAATTATTTCTCCATCATGGACTAAACTGAGAAACGCATAATTGAGTAGTTTTGTAATGGTGCAGAAGACGTTTTAGAAGACATACAAATGTGAGGCTTTTAAATTTCAAAAGAAATTTATATAATAATAGAAAAAAATAACTGAAATCCAAAACTTACAATATGCTAAGAAGATAACAAAATCATTCTATTGTGACATTGACAGGAGATTGAAATGGCCTAAGCAGAAAATGTTGAGTGTTAACATGTGGGCGTGTGTCAACCAGCTGAACAGCTGAGCAGTTACCCATAGCAATGCAAACCCACTCTTTGGTACTTTGAGTTTTTGTCTACATTGACATCTATGAAATCAAATATTTTCAGGTCAGTGGTAAAAATGGAAGCATTAAATTGGGGGTAAAGAATTGAGTTAGCTCAAATTGAGTCTTGATTAACTTAAAAAGATATGTTAACCCTTATAATCTATCCCCAGCTGAGGACTGCATGTCTTGTGGCATGACAGGGGAATTAGGAAACATTTGCAATTGATGAAGGCATTCCATTCCATTTAGAAGTGTATATCTGACCTCCCAAAAGTTGGTTTAGAATTAGATTTTATAATTTTTTCTTGGAAGGAGAAATAAAAACACTTATCTCTTATACAAAAGAGACTAATCAAATAAGAAAAATGTATCTAAGCCTTTTGCCTACAAACAAGTGGTTAGATTTGTTCTTTTTCTCATGTCTCACAAATGCCCAAGAGGCTTACATAAGAATTTTGACCTGAATATAATCTAAAAGGGAAAAAAATGGATTCAAATTAGTCTCTTGTTGAAAGCAAATCGCCCTAGATAGAGGCCAAAATCTTGGAGAATTTTATGCATGTAAAATCTCTTTAAAAGTAAATTCATGTGCTGTATTAAATTAAACATTCAGTTTTGATCATTTGTTACATTGGTTCATTTACCAAAAAGTTTATCATTAATGTAATAAGTGTAATAAACATTACATCATTTTTTTCAAAGAAGATATGATCAGAGAAAATTGAGTCCAAATAATTTGATAACAAATCAACATGGACAAAAACACCAAATAAATCATATATGAATATGTATGTATGATGTAGATCAAGACAAAATATGTAAGAGAAAAAAATTTTAGAGCACAATTGGATAACATAAATCATTTTGAAAGAATCAAGTTCAGCTGGCTGTCTGGAAGTGGTCCATACTTGATTATCTGAGAATGTTCCTTTCTGCTTTCATCAAATTTTGCAAATGGATTACAACATTTCATCTGTCTGGTTTAATGCTGACGGGTCACCCAAACCTTGAAATCCCCCATATTCTCTTTTCTAAGAAGTGTTACTTGAGAGGGGTCAAAGTCTCTGCCAAAACCAGAAAGCAAGTGCACGAGGAGAAAACAGCAGTTAAGAACCAGCGATGGCCCCACGGAAGAGGGGGGCACCGAGGGAGGTGGCCTCGGGTGGGGACGAAGCTCTAGGTAATTTTGTGTTTTGATGTCACTTGCTAATGTGTGCATTTAAGTTTAGTCAGTGAATTTTAAACTGTTTGGAGCCATCTCGCTAGGAAGTGCACATAGAGTTGAAGATGCACAGGTCCTTCTTTAGACTAGGGACAACTGTGATTTCACCAGATGCTACTGTTCTTTCCTTAAGGCCATTTGAAGCCAGGTATGAATGTGTCTTTATACATGCAACTATCATAATAGGTTGGGCATAATCTAAAAACGTATGAACACATAGCTACCTGAACCAATTAAACTAGCGAAATTAAACACACACACACACACACACACACACACACACACAAAACAGTAACATTTAAGGTCAATGACAAACTACAAAGACAAAAATTGATAACTCAAATAAGTGAAAAAACTTGAAGATAAAATGATTATTTAAATTTTAAATAAAATAACCAAAAACAATCTTAATTGCAATTTTGATACTAAGTGGGGACTTTTGTTTCTTCATTCAAAATACCACCACAAAATAACCATACATACATTTCAAGAATATAGAGCAGAGAATAAACAGATATAAACTAACTATTTATCATGCCAAATTGCATTGAAAGTTGTGAACTATGGAACAAATTTATTCAAACATGTGTCTTGAAAGGTTGGAGGAAATCTTCAGTGTTGGTTTGTACTTTACACATACAAAATCCTAGGCTCAATCCCCAACATCTCCCAAATTGTGAATGACAACAGTCTTGAGCTTATAATATATTCTCAATATTGAAAAGTTAAAACAAATCAAACCAAATTTTAACAAGCATGGCCTTTCCTATGTTCTAACATTAAATGTACACAAAGGGAGAAAAAGGTTTTCATATCATAGGGAAGTTATATAACTCTAGTTCATACTGCCAAAAAAAAAAAAAATCAAACACCATTTTGCTATGGAAAACAGGCCAATCTGCTAGCAATTCTCAAATTTTAACATGTTATAGAATCACTTGGGGAGCTCATTGGGTACACAGGAATTCATTCTGGAATGTCTAGTTCAAAAGGTCTAGAGTGGGGCTCAAATTTGCATTTCAACAGGCTCTATCAAGCTATTAGCATGGCACTCCCGTTAATCTGGAGACAGACCACTGATTTAATCCAACCACCACCAATAATAACAACAAATGTGTGGTTTGTAGCTGTAGTTCATTTTAGAAAATGGATCCTACGTACGAAGTGGATGGTTCATCATGCTCAAGACCTGTGCAAGCTCAAACCAAACTAAGTCCTGCAAGGGTAGAAGAGGTGGGCATACAATCTCACCCCTATCTGTTCTTCTTATGGCAATGATTAGCTACTTGAAGAGGGAGGTTCAGTTTTCTCTAAGAGTGTAGTCCCTGATAAATCCATCACACTGCAACGAAAGGCTACACATCCAAGAATATCTGAGTGGCACAAACTGGTCTTAATAGGTGGGAAAAAAAAAGAAAAGAACACATGGTTGTTAGAGGAAGCAGGAGTGAATCTGAAAAGAGGAATGGGGGAGGGTGGATATGATTAAAATACATTATATGAAACTGTAAAAGGCCTAATAAAAACTAAAAATAAGTGAATAAATCAGGCAAAATGAAAAAATTATGCCATTATTGTTTAAATTTGCCTTTTATTAATGTTTAAAAAGCTGATGTATGGGGCTCAGATTTAAGTCTCTCAAGTGTGCCACGGAGATATTCTTGGATGTGTGGAGCTTCCAAGACAGACTGTTAGTCACATGACAGACGTGGGTGTTACACTGTAGAGGAGATGGATGGAAGGCCTTGGGCAGACTCCCCACATGGGTCTTAAGATGTGTTGCTTTTTAATATTTCAAATATGTTTGTGGACATTAACTTATTTATAACATATCTTAGAAATCTGCTTGTAGAACAGAAAGATCATTGACAAAACTCTTACACAGGAATTGGCTTGAAGCTATTACTAAGCTGACCCCTGCCTTCCTGCCAGATGGACTCTTCTTCAGGGGTTTCTCAGGGTCGAGTCAATGTTTGATCCAATCGTGCTTTGACAAGTTCAGCCCCCAATACTCAGAATTATCAGGAAGGCTATTTGTCATGTGGATTTACATCCAGTATTTAAAGTCAAGACCTTGTCCTTAGTTGATATTTTGTCTTAAGATATTAGGTCTTGACAACAACACAGCCTCTGCATTCTACAAACAAGGTATAATAAGTGAGTATATCTGTATTGTGATTGCCTACCTGCTGCTTTTCTTCCTTGAAAGCAGTATGTAACTAACATTTTCTGGACCATTTATCACACTAATGACGTTTGCTGCTAATGAGGAAAGATTTTCAAATATGGGAAGTTTGTGGCTCTCTGCTGCTCTTGCCATCTAATGGGCAAATCTAGAGATTTGGGCCCAACTAAAAGAACTCTCAGGCTGCTTCTCTAGGTTTATACCTCCCCTCCTGTGAAATGGAAATATGTCTGGGCCTCTGTGAAGACTGAATATGTTAACAGCTTGGAAATCGGTTAACATGGTACATCTGCATGATAAAGGTAAAAAAAAAAAAGAGCATTTAGCTCATCTGCCCTTTCATTGTATCACTACCAGAAGAGCCAGTTCTATGATTCAAGCAATAATTTGGGACACAAGTTACTAATTTCCATAAGCCAGTATTCTTGGGATCCTAGAGCCTCTGGAAATGAACCCTTCCATGAACAACAGTGTTCTGGGTTATTTTAACCATATAATTTGTTCTTACTCTTTAATCCACTTGTTTTTATTTATAAAATGAGCTCTCAAGATATCCAACATATTCCAAGATGAGTACATAAGGGAAAGATAGAATATGGAGAATTCATTTAAAATTATACTACACCTTTTAAAAGAAATTGTTTCTAGGGGCTTAGGAAGATCTGAAGGATTATGATTAAATTTCAAAATGGCTAGTACATTCCTATTATGGGAAGGCCTTTTGACACAAATCTAATAGCTGCCCTTCTTTCAATCAATTTTAAATTCACATAATCTGAAAAAGATCAGGCTCTTTCAAGGTAGAAGAGTTCAACACGTAACTGTCACATTTGCGGTAAAGCCCCGTGCAGAGGCCTCACCACCATCAGCACCAGGGATGGATGAGCTCTCCCATTCCCCCCTCCCCCAGACAACCTCCCAGTGGACCCCATGTGGGTGTTAGCTCCTTCTCCAGCACTGAGCCAAATTTCACCACAGTATTTGGACTCTATTATTTCAAGGTTTGCATATTCTTATTCCTCATTTGATCTGGTTTTCTCACCCAGGAACCCCCTACTTGGTTTATTTTATCTAAACATACAAAATTCCCTCACATATGTGTTATATAAGTTATGATGTATCCCTTTGCCTCCAGACCTCCTTAAATACTAATAAACATAAAAGCCATTGTGAAGATAATTTTGGTGAGAACCACTGTATGCATTAAGGGAGAATTTCAAAACATTCTGCAGTAGCTTAGATGCAGCAATTGCAACTCTACTCCAGCACTGCTTTCTAAGTTTCCCACATACCCATGATTTCCTATATGCACAAACATCAAACTTCCATGTCAAAGACTTTTGTGGGGTTTTGTTTTGGGGAGGGGAGATGGAGGTGGGGGTAGTTGTAGGACCAGGAGATCATTGTGAATAATAAGATAAATAACCCATGGGCTAAACACTGTGTAAGTGTGCATACTTTAAGTAGGGTTTTTAAAAACCTCCTTAATGTTGGTATTTCTTTAGCTTGGCAGTAAAACAAAATCAATGCTAATTTAATAGGAACTCACAAACCAAGTTTTGCTTTCATTGCCCTTTTCAAAAGAGTAAGTGCTGTAGTTATAAACAGAATTCATAATTGTTCAGTTGACATGCCTGTTGAATACCAGACAATTTTTATTTGGTCTATTCCTTTTAAATCCATTACCTTAATTTTTGCCATATTACTCAATAACAAGAGTGTTGATCAAAATGGTTGCATTAAATCTGTTTATAATTTTCTAAAGTGATTTTTAATTCCCTTTAAACACCCTTCCTCTAGGCAGAGGGGAAAAAATGCTCATGGGTTGTTCAAAATTGGCCTTGTTTTTCTTAGATGATCTTTAATTACACTTTAAAGCAAGATTTCTTAATGGGGAATTGGAATTCTGCTCGTTAGAAAATTACAGAGGGTATTGGGAATCTGCTGTTAGCTGCAGGAACAAATAGAGAGATTAGGGAGACAAATGATCAGTAGCCTAAAAAATTACCTATGGGAGATAATTATTAGCCCAGGGAAGACCTGGCTGTGCTCGGAAAGGCGGCCTAAATTATGAGCTTATCAAACCCGTTTTAGGAGCTGCTTAGGAGAAAAAAAAGGAGGTTTATATTAGTCACCAGGAATCAGTGGAAGGGTCGTGTTGGAGATTAATGAATTTACCATGGCTTCTTCTTGTGTTTCAGCAATTGCAGCATGACCTCTGCAGCTGTTGCAGATAAGGAAACAGTGGCTGGGTGTGCAGAACCAAGGGAGGGCCACCCACTGGTGAGTTTCTGTAGTCATGTGCTGCAGTGGGCAGAGAAGCAGAAAGCACGCAGAAGGCTTGCAGGGAAGCAAAAGGATTGCTGTCTCTTCGTTGGTTAAGAATAAAGGTGTTTCCGACCGTAGTACCCTCATGTAGTAGCAACATCTGTGATTCTTCTGAGAGGATTCGAGCAAGAGAGCTGTCGTGCCACACAAGCATCACAGAAGCTTCATCGTAACAAGAGGGTGATTTAGACTGCTTTGGGGTTGGAGCCATCTTGGAGCACTATTCATCATGCTCTTAATTGGTTTAGCTGATTGCTGGGTGTATAACTTTTGATTAAAAGTGAGAGTAACTTTTTTGGTCTTGACTGACAGTCTTCACACTAGAAATATGGTCTGGTTGTGGAACACAGACATTGCAAGTTTTTCTCATACAAAGAATATATATGTGTGTGTGTATGTGTATATATATGTGTGTGTATGTGTATATGTGTATATATATGTATATGCATATGTATGCATATAGCATTTATATCATATATATGTATATATTCATTATAGTTGTGGCATGAAAACAGATGAAGGCTATTTTGTGGGGAGAAAGGAACCAGTGGAAGGAAGAAAAGTGGTTGAGCAACAGTATTAGGGAGTTGATATGAACAAAATTACCTGTATGAAAATATCATAATGTAACCCATTTTGTATGTTAACTAAAACATTTGTGATGAAAATTAGAGGGCAAGTAACATTCTTGGCATGCAGCATAATGAAACAGCATTAAACCCTGGGTAGGCGGGGCATCCGTTATTCTACAAACTGCTGTCAGGGTTGCAGTTGCCCATGACTCCTGCCTTGTCAGGACACAACAGCAGAAGCAGCTCCTGCTGGAAGCACTGACTTCCCACTTAGGCACAGGAGGAAACTAAGGGCAGGATGAGAACCTAGCATCTCTTCGAGGTCTGTCCATTCTTACTGGGGCTGAAGGCACAAAGGATGCCACTGCCCTTAACTCTTCCTCTTGAGCCACATTGAATTACAGAACAGCAAGATGGTGCAGGTTGGACCACGTCCCAGATGAGGGCAATGATCTGTGAGGGGAAAGCTATACACAGCTGCAGAAGTCGTCACCTCCTGAGACTCAGCTTGTCCCCTCAGACAAGGTCCTTCTCAGATGAACTTGCAGAACCAGAGTTGAAATAGTAACCAATCTAGCCCTGCTCACTGTTTAATACACCTTTCTCCTGCCCCTTGTCCCAATCCACCTCTTTGTAAACCCACAGCTCATGGCTGTCCACCATAGGTAAACTTGGAGGTACCTGGACCCCTTTGTTTTCACTCTTCCAGTGTGGCCACATTACTCTCCCTTTGAGGGTCACCCTTGCTTGTCTCTTTAACTGGGGACAGATGGCCAAGTCTAGCTTGTTGAAGCTGTGCGAGCCCAAGCTTTTGTTCTTGTAAACTGTTTCCAGCGTTGTGATACAACTCCACAGCATGCAAGGGAATGAAACAGGGCTTACCTGAGTGTGAATTGCATCACTGGAAAGACTTAGTTATAGCAGAAACAAATAACTTAGGCAGAAAAGGGATTGCAAAAGGCCACTCTAGAAAGACGACAGCCGGAAGTGTGGATCACTAGGAAACCTGTCTGCAGACGTAATTCAGAACTGGCCTGACTCTTAGGCACAGCCACATGCCCTGTTGACATTCTCAATGCTGGTTTCTGTGGCTGAATCCCGTAGCCTTGCCATCACCTATACCAGAGTCCAGTCTCTGCGTCCCTGCCTCATCTCCACCTCCCCGTCTTATTCACTACCATTGAGCCTAGACTTGCCAGGTCATTCACCAGCCCCTGGCTCTCTGGGAGCCACACCCGGCACTGTCCACCTTCACAAGTTCCACAATAGAACAAATTCTCTATTTGCCACTGAAACGTATAAAGTTTATTCCAGTAGAGAGAAGCATCGCTGAGTGAGAAATCAAAGACATAATAAATGGCATAATAATATGTGATCTCTTCAAGAGGTTTTCCCCTTTTCCGGAATTAAGCAACACAGCAGGGGGGCAGGGAGTCTTGTCTTTCCTCCTTCATTTCTTCCTTCCTTTGTTTCTTTTCTTTTGTTCTGTCTGTCTGTCTGTTTGTGTTTTCCATTTGTTTGTTTTGTTTTGGGGGGTTATTTTATGTTTCTTTTTTTTTTCTTTTTGTCTAGTTTGCTTTATCACAGACAAGACCAAATTCAAGTACCCAGGTTCATTTCAATCGATCCTGATTTTATCAACCTCTCAGGCATTCAAACATGTTTTGACCACTAAGACAAAGCTGCTCACTTCACACAGGTGTATGGACTATGGTTGGTTCCCCATACAATGCTTAAGTATTTTCCTGTATCTAAAGTCTGCGGTGTTTTAGTAGGTATCACATGGCCCAAAATATTAATGTGTCCTTAACGGCATTTGGAGTATAAAGTAATCCATACCTGTTACTGCCTTCTAAACATTTATTCGAAAATTTCAAGCTTCTGTCATAATAGATCTAGGCTTTGGGAAGCATGTGTGTATACCAGGAGGCCACAAAATTTAACATGTCTGTGACCCTGAAATCTTTATTTGCTCATGAAAGAAAAGGGCCCAAAGACATTTCTTACATTTCTTCACCTGCCTATGGTGTTTTCATTATTTCTACATTTCTGGTTCTGTAAATTACAGCTCCTCCTCCATTTGTTGGTAGGCATTTTGAAAGGAATTTGGTAATACATACTTTTATTTCAAATTTTTTTTATTTTCTATATTCTTTGTTTACATTCCCCTTTCCCAGTTCCCCCCCTCACCATAAATACATATTTTTTAAGGAACAAATAAATGGCATCATTTCATACCTATGTAGTCATTGTTTAGTAGCATGGCCTTAGCTTGACAGTCAAACTTGAATCTTCTCTAGTCGTGTAGTATTATCTTTCAAAAGTATTCCTTTGGGGGTTGGAGAGAAGGCTGAGCAGTTGAAAACTTGTACTGCTCTTACAGAAGCCTCCAGTCCAGTTCTCAGCACCCATGTGGGGCAGCCGCACCCTTTCACTCCAGCTCCAGGGGCATCCGGGAGACCATTGGCCTCTGTGAGCACCTACACTCATGTGTGCGCACAGACAATTAAAAAAAACAAATCTTAAAAATATATTTATTTTTTTAATGGATAAACCTGTTGTCTATGAAAGAAAAATGATCATGTTTTCCCAAGAGCAGCATCCGGTGCAAAACCAGAAAAAAAAATTATAGGCTAGTCCCCTCCAATGTGCACTTAACAGAATTCACTCCAAGAGAAACTATTTTTCAAATATAAAACTCAAATTGGTTGAAGAAAATAAGACAATAGTGGGTTATTTTTACAACATAAATAGTTCTAGATGTGAAAGCTCTGGCTTTGAGCAAATTTAATTGTGAGCATGGCCCTTTTATGATGATTTAGCAGATCCTAGGAATTGATGACTTAGCAGATCCTGGGAATTCTGTGCATCTTTTAATGGAAAAATAAAAGGTTGCAAAAGAATTAATAAGGGAGGGAAGATTAAAAACAAAACAAAACAAAACCAATGCTCTGGAAAGTGAAACGAAGTCCTCCAAGGTGAATTCTTTGCCTCCTAATTACACAGTAGCTCAATTCAAAGAAAACCGAAAAGTAAAATTTCCAAAGCCTGAACATTTCCTGTCGTCTCACCATCCATAGTTTTTAGATATGAACAGTAGATTTAGAACAGAAGCCAACAATATCCTTACCTTAAGAACCTCTTCCAATGGACTAAAGTATTCATCCTTCTGTTCCTTGTTACATTTCTTGTTTTCATTCTATTGGAGATATGAAGATATCCTCTGAGTTTTTTCAGCACACACACACACACACACACACACACACATATGTGTGTGTGTATATATGTATGTATGTATGTGTATATATATATATATATGTATATATATATACATATATATATATATATATATATATAAAATTTTCCAAATGATTTCCATTGAGCTTTATATTTATACGATTAAAAGTTCAGGAGAGGTTCGATGCTGTGTTATTTTGTGTTACCTTTGATTCCATACCAGGACTTTATATGCAAAGTAGTTTGTTGGCTGAGCCTTTCTTTTTTCTCAAATGACCACTCTTCTTCCAGTGTAGGTGAGTACAATTGTTCATGAGAGGTTGAGCTTTAAGAGGGTTGAGACATTGCTTGCTTTCATGGGACTGAGACCCAAGGCTGAAAATCCTTTCCCTAATCTTTTGAGAGTCTGCTAGCATCTTCAGGCACAGATGGTACCCTCGTATCAACTCACCTCTCATTCTTTCTCTTCCCGCTGCCTTCCGCTGTGTTTCTTACCCCACTGTGGTTAACCAGAGGTCACAGGCGGAAGATCTAAAGAAATTGGGTAGGTAATCTAAAGATCTACCAGGTCAGGAGGAGCAATTCAAACTCAACCCCTGAGCGTCCAGCTGGGTGGCCTGACAGCACATGTACCATGATCCAGAAGAGTTAGGAGGCCGATGGGGTGTCAGAGGACACTGATATCCTGCGGCAGGGAAAAAGGCAGAGCCTGCCTGAATGGCTGGAGAGCCGAGGTCCCCGAGGAACCAAGTGGACCTGTGTAGTGGGGAAGGAGATGGGCCAAAAGCATCTAACTAACTCTTGAACCAGAAAGGGGAGAGTTTGAAGAATGTGTTTACTTTTTTGTGGGTGTAAACCTGAGAAGAAAACACAGGAAATACCAACTGTTCGTGTGGATGGAGGGATGAAATGTAGACACAAAGTAGCCAATTGTACGCTCGGCTTCACAACGGATGCATATGCTAAATCCAGAACACAAAATGGAGTTTTTCTTATTGCTTCCTGCTTTGGAGTTCCCAAAGAGGGGAGGCTGGGATAGTCATAAACCACCCACCATCCAGATGCAGAAACACATCTGGCTTTAAGGAGAGATTTATAGGGAAAACACCTAGCTGACAGGATTTCCCTCAGATCCTTAGTGCTTCCAAGCCTGAGGACCCAGCAGAACTGTGAATTTCTGACGCCATCTTTCACCAACTCAGACCTTAAGTCATGTGCTAGCCTTTCTCAGTTCGCACCAATTAGTTACGACAAATCTCCAAACCTGGAAAAATTTAATGAGTTGGAACAAAAAAAAAAAAATCTGCGCAAACCTTATATTTATCGTTTGCAAGATTTTTTAAAAATCCCCTCTACAAATGTAAAATTACTCATTATCTTATGGAACAGGAAACATATCAATTGTAATTTGATTTGCTCACAAAATCATTAGGTTTCATTAGAGTTCAAATAAACCACTCAGAGTATTAATTGAATTTACATGTAAATGTATTATATTTTCATATAAATGAAATATTATACTGCCAAACTAAATGGTTTAACTGGTTTTAATATTTGAATTTTTTGAGAAGCAGGCAAACTCTTGGGAATAAATGAAACAATGTATATTAGTAAAACAGAGCTTATTATATTTAGAGGCAGAGTCCTCCAGCATAGGACAGAAGAAACCATGGCTCCCTCAGAAACATCTCAGAAGATAAACAACCGGAAGGAGTAAGGTTCTTTTTAAGAACAGATGTGTGTACCCTCTGTGACCCGCATTGGAAGGTACAGTCAACATGCAGCATTCGGAAACTTCTTCAAGATGGCAGTGTTTTGGTATGAGCAGTTTCCTATGAATCCTCTATCAACTTCCCAACATTAGAGATTTTCCTGATGTGGCAAGTTTCTCCTGCCTAATTTCCAACATGATGATTCTCCTCCCATGCAGGACAGAACTGCATGGATGTGCATGGCTCAACTTCAGGAAATGTCCACTCCACAGACATCTAGCGTGGTGACTCCATTCTGTGCCCTTGGCCTCCCTCACCAGCTCCAGCTGATTCGTTCCTGAAGTCCTAGACACTGGATTACAAGGGCTCTTTGATTCCTTTTACTTAAGCCTTTGAAGTTGACTTTTGACTCTCAACATAGGTGTCTAAGAGCAGTTAAGTAACTGTGGTTGGGAGTGCCATGATCATGCAGATCCCCTGCCCCTCCTGCCATTTTCCTCATCCATCTAACAGTCTTTTGCTGAGGGGCTGCTTCAGTTGAAGGCAAAGAAAGTTTTAAGACATGATCCCTGACCTATAGGAACTCTCAGTCTAAGCCAAGAGTCTGTGTCCAAATTAAATGAGATTCCACATACTGAACACAGACCTCAGGACTAACTCTACCAGAGGAATTAATGATACTTCCTATCAGGAGGGGCCACACCACTGACTCCTGAAGGACAGGAATAGGCTTTCTATTTGAGAATCAGAGCACAGGCACCCCTGAGACAGTGACATATTTTAAATGCAAGGGACTGCTGGCTGTTTTTATATTAAGTGCCAATAAAGCTTTGGAAATACAAACACAGTCAACCTCAAAATCTCTAAGAGAAATTTATACTTCCTGATGCAAAGGAAGGCCACAGATCAACTTTTGACATCCCTTCCGCAGTATCGCGCTATCCTGTCAGGAGCCTCTCTGCACCTCTACAGACTAAGGTCCTAATAGGTTTTCTCTTCTGCAAAGCTCTAAGGCCTACATGTTAACATCCCTGCTTCATACCTGACAAACAACTGGCCATTCATACTCAAGGAAATATAGTTACAAAAGTTTCTACATAATAAATTGAGGCCTGCAGTCACCATGTAAGTCAAAATACCCTTGACCATTGGCAAGACACTTTGAGTTTATGAAGGGGCAGTGTTCTACCATAGTCAACTCTCATTTTTGCCTGAGGAGAACTTTTCCATGTAACCTTAGACATACAGCGAGCAACTAAAGTTTCTAGTGTCTGCTATTCTGTCGTCTTTAGAGATAGTTATGATTCAACCATGAATCCTGGTTTCCCCTTTGAAATGATGAAACATGGGCAAATACTATACTTCCAACCTCCTCCATCTCCTCCTCATGTTCCCTGCAAGGTTGCAGCCAGGGATCCCTCAGTCTTCCTTTGATAACTGCCACTCCGTTCTCCAGGCACCAACCTTCTCTACCTCCAACAAAAGGTTATCTCCTTTGGCTGCTCCAGTCTTAGGTCACTGATTCCCTCCTAAAGACCCCTGTGTTGCTTAGTTTTGCCAGTGCTATGACAAGATGTCTGGGAAGAAAAACAACACGAAGAAAGAAAGAATCTTCTTTTGGTTTTTTGTTGTTGTTGTTGTTGTTGTTTTGTTTTTGTTTTTTTTTTGTTTATTGTTGTTCTTGTTGTTGATGTTGCTGGTGATGGTTGTCATGGTGGTGGTGGTGGTTGTCATGGTGGTGGTGGTGGTGGTGGTGGTTGTCGTGGTGGTGGTGGTGGTGGTGGTGGTGGTGGTGGTGGTGGTTGTCGTGGTGGTGGTGGTGGTGGTGGTGGTTTGCGTCATGGTTTCAGAGGTTTAACACATGCCTCTGGATTCTGACCTGTGATAAGGCAGAGAATCATGATAAAGAGGACAGAAAGGAGCAGCATTGGTCCGACCTCATTGAGGCCAGTGAAAGAGAAGGGGCTTGGGGGATAGGGAATGAATATGAATCAATAACAAGATATTCCCGAGGTCCCAAACACAGCAATATACTTCTTCTATGTAGGCACTAGATTCCATCTTTTCAACTTTAAGGCATACCAGCATCCGTCTCCCGCAGGAGCTTCCAGGCTTGCTGCTGGGGCTGAATCATTAGTTTTCTTTACTCTGAGGCTTCTGCCTTCCTGGATTGAGTACCTCTAGATTCTCTCTCTGTTCAGTATACAGACAGTCATTTTATAGATAGCCCAGCCTCCAACTGTATAAGTCAATCGAATAAACCTTTTCATAACTGTGTGTCTGTTGTCTTTGTCCTGTTTCTTCTAGAGCAGGGCTTCTTAAACTTTTCCCCCTATGGCTCCATTTCAACTGAGAAAATTTTATATGACCCTTAGAATGTAGGTGTGTACAATAAATACACAAATATAACATTTACTTCTCAATTTACATATTATATACAAAATTACCATGTAGTAAAGATGAAAAAATTTACATATTTAGCATATGTATGTCTTTGTTTACATTTTACATAAAGAATTATATCTGAAGAAATATTTTATATTATAGAACACAGACTATCTTCGATGTCATCCAGAGTTGATCAATGTCTTAGGGTGTGACTGCTATGAAGAGACACCATGACCAAGGCAACTCTTTTTTTTTTATATCATCTTCATTTATATTTCCAAAGGTAAAACCTTTCCCATTTTCCCCCCTCCCCAAGGACCCTCAGGCCCTCCTCCTACCCTCTGCCTTCACGTATATCCCCTCCACCGGACACACTCCCACTTCCCCACCCTCCATTTCCCTTTGTTGGGGGCATCTATTTGAGCCTTCACCTGGCCAAGGACCACTCCTCCTACTGATGCCCAACAAGGCATTCCTCTGCCACATTTTTGGCTGGAACCATGTGTACCCTTTGGTTGAGGGTTTAGTCCCTGGGAGTTCAGGGGCGTCTGGATGGCTGACATCGTTGTTCTTTCCATGGGGCTGTAAACCCCTTCAGCTCCTCCATTGGGGACCTCATGCCCAGACCAATGGTTGGCAGCTAGCATCTGCCTCTGTATTTATAAAGCTCTGGCAGGGCCCCTCCGGAGACAACCATGGCATGCTCCTTTTGGTATGCACTTCTTGTCGTCCATAGTAGTGTCAGGGTTTGGTGACTGTTTATGGGATGAATCCCCAGGTAGGGCAGTCTCTGGGTGGCCTTTATTTCAGTCTCTGCTCCACACATTGTCTCCCTTATTGCTCCTGTGAATATTTTATTCCCTTTATCAGAGGAACTAAACCAACCTCACTTAAGTTCTTCTTCTTGAGCTTCCTGTGCTAGGTGAATTGTAACTTGTTTATTTTGAGCTTTTGGGCTAACATCCACTTAGCAGTGAGTGCATACCATGATTGGGTTACCTCGCTCAGGATGACACTTTCTAGTTCTATCCATTTGCTAAGAATTTCATGAATTCATTGTTTTTAATAGTTGAATAGTACTCCATTGTGTATATATAACACAGTTTCTGTATCCATTCCTCTGTTGAAGGACATCTGGGTTCTTTCCAGCTTTTGGCTATTATAAATAAGGTAGCTATGAACATAGTGGAGCATGTGTCCTTATTACATGTAGGTGTATCTTTGGGGTATATGCCCAGGAGTGGTATAGCTAGGTCCTTAGGAAGTACTATGTCTAATTTTCTGAGGAATTGCCAAACTAATTTCCAGAGTCATTTTACCAGCTTGCAATCCCTCCAATGGAGAAGTGTTCCCTTTTCTCCACATCCTTTCCATCATCTGCTGTCCCCTGAGTTTTTCATCTTAGCCATTCTGACTGGTGTGAGGTGGAATCCCATGGTTGTTTTGATTTGCATTTCCCTGATAACTAAGGATGCTGAGCATTTCTTTAGGTGCTTTAGAGCCATTTGAGTTTCCTCAGTTGAGAATTCCCTGTTTAGCTCTGTACCCCATTTTTTAATAGGGTTATTTGACTCCCTGGAGACTAACTTCTTGAGTTCTTTGTATACATTAGATATTAGCCCTCTATCAGATGTAGGATTAGTAAAGATCTTTTCCCAATTTGTTGGTTGCTGTTTTGTCCTATTGACCATGTCCTTTGCCCTACAGAAGCTTTGCAGTTTTATGAGGTCCCATTTGTCGATTCTTGTTCTTAGAGAATAAGCCATTGGTATTCGGTTCAGGAACTTTTCCCCTGTGCCCATGTGTTCAAGATTCTTCCCCACTTTCTTCTCTATAAACTTCAGTGTGTCTGGTTTTATGTGTAGATCCTCAATCCACTTGGACTTGAGCTTTGTGTAAGGAGATAAGAATGGGTTGCTTTGTATTTTTTTTGCATGCTGACCTCCAGTTGATACAGCACCATTTGCTAAAAATGCTGTCTTTTTTCCACTGGATGTTTTTAGCTCCTTTGTCAAATATCAAGTGACCGTACGTGTGTGAGTTCTTTTCTGGGTCTTCAACTCTATTCCATTAATCTTCCTGCCTGTCTCCATACCAATACCAAACAGTTTTTTATCACTATTGCTCTGTAGTAGAGCTTGAGGTCAGGGATGGTGATTCCCGCAGGAGATCTTTTGTTGTGGAATAGTTTTTACTATCCTGTGTTTTTGTTATTCCAGATGAATTTGAGAATTGCTCTTTCTAGATCTACGAAGAATTGATTTGGGATTTTGATGGGGATTGCATTGAATCTGTAGATTGCTTTTGGCAAGATGGCCATTTTTACTATATTGATCCTGCCAATCCATGAACATGGGAGATCTTTCCATCTTTTGAGATCTTCAATTTCTTTATTCAGAGGCTTGAAGTTCTTGTCATACAGATCTTTCACATGTTTCATTAGGGTCACACCTAGGTATGAAATATTATTTGGGACTATTTTAAAGGGTGTCATTTCCCTAATTTCTTTCTCATCTTGTTTATCCTTTGAGTAGAGGAAGGCTACTGATTTGTTTGAGTTAATTTTATATCCAGTCATTTTGCTGAAGTTGTTTATCAGCTTTAGGAGTTCTCTGGTGGAAGTTTTGGGGTCGCTTAATTATACTATCATATCATCTGCAAATAATGATATTTTTATTTCTTCCTTTCCAATTGACCAAGGCAACTCTTATAAGAATAACATTTAATTGGAGCTAGATTACATGTTGAGAGGTTCAGTTCATTATCTTCAAATCAGGAGCATGGAAGAATCCAGGCAGGCATGGTGTAGGGGAAGCTGAGAGTTCTTTATCTTCATCTGAAAGTTGCTATAGAACACTGACTTCCAGGCAGCTAGGACGAGGGTCTCAAAGGCCATGCCCACAGTGACACACCTACTTCAACAAGGCCATACCTCCTAATACTGCCACTCCTTCGGCCAAGCATATACAAGCCATTCCAATCAATATATTGTTTTTTTTGTTTGTTTGTTTGTTTTTGGTTTTGGTTTTTGGTTTTTGGTGTTTCGAGACAGGGTTTCTCTGTGTAGCCCTGGAAGTCCTAGAACTCACTTTGTAGACCAGGCTGGCCTTGAACTCAGAAATCTGCCTGTCTCTGCCTCCCAAGTGCTGGGATTAAAGGTCTGTGCCACCACGCCCGGCAATATATTGTTTTATCATTAACAATAATAAACAACATCTTTTCACTTAAACACATAATAAAAAGTGTAGAAACCTATTAGTAGTTAAATGCTGAGGAATAATTGTAGGAAAATATTTCAAAAGTCTCAGTTAAATATCTAAGTCTCTTAAACCATTTTTTCAGAGCAAAAATGTTTGACTGACCAGTAAAAACATCCTAGTTCATATCATATTAGCCTCTGGCATAAGATGTTTCAGCCTGTTCATTGGCATTGCCTGGTTTGCCAAGGGTTTCAGTGAAGTCACATGAGACAACACAGAAAAAAAATGTTTCCAGAAGCACCCCAGAGTCATTATGTGTTTAATTGTTAAATGGTTTTTGTTTCAGATTTTATTAGTTTTTTAATAAATGTTTTAATTACATTTTTCCTTCCCCCAGATCCTCCCAGATCCTACCAACCTCCCAACTACCCAGCCAATTTTATGTCCTCCCTGTCTCTCTGCTCTCCTCTCTCTCTCACTCTCAAAACCAATAAAACAAAAACAAATAAAATGGAAAGTAACACAAAATGAAAATTAAAATAAATAGAAAAAGACCAATAGAGCAATAGAATTCTTTCACATACATTTAGAAACCTTTTAATATTGCCAAAATTTTCATGATTCCCACATTAAGTAATATGACCCCCACATGGCCCATATTATAAGAAGCTGAATTCTAGAAATGTTTAACTAATCTATACTGCCTGAAACTGAAGAAAACATTCCATGGAAGCTTAATATTGTATATGGCTCTATGTGCTGACACAGTCCGTTATCCAATCTTAGCCAAACCTTTTCCCCATAGCTCTATATGCTCCATCAAATAGGTCTTGAAGATCTACTCTGTACTCCCGTGTTTGGTAGGCACATAAACTAGCACAACTCCACACACCTGGAAGGAAGTCAGAAAATGACTTTACAGTTATGAACAGGCATCATAGTTAGAAGATAAACTTGTTATCCCAGGCACATACTTGAGACCTTTTCATCCAATGAACCAACCAAACAAAAATACCCAAGACAATTTGCCGCTTAACTGAGCCTAGACCCTGAGGCTGCATTCATAAAAATGAACAAGCAGATAAGACACTAGGAGCAACTGTGGTAGGAGCGGTAGAGGTGAATATGTACAATCTTGGCAGAATGATGTAGTTTGTGATTTCAAGACTAATCTAGGCTAGAACTTGCATATTTTTTAAAAACTGAGGTGAAGGGTAAAGAAAAAAAGGAGGAAAGGGGAAAGAAAGGGGGAGGGGAAAGGAAAAGAAATAGAAGAGAAAATAAGGGAAACTGCTTCTCCAATTGCTTCCCTTCCCATCACTCCATACACTTACTTCCTTTATGCTTGATCTGGATATACATAGATCAGTCCTCACTTCTCAACAACTGAGTACATTCTAATTACCAGAGGCTACTTCCTAGTGCAATATGAGATAATGGTCAGATCTGACAGTAGGTCCTAGGACCAAAGCCCCCAACCTGGCCTTCTTGTCCCACATGAAGAGTCTACACTCTTCTATCCAAACGTGTTCTCAGAACCTAGCTTCGTACCTATCTGGGGAAAGTAGTCCCTCCAGTGCTTCCTGATGAGATGATGGATAAAAGCAGCCTCCATAGGATGGGCTAAAAAGCAAGAGTTAGAATTAAAGAAATAGATCCTATTCCAAAGAAAATAATAAAGGAGGTGCTTCAGAAATTCACAACGTTAGTTAATAAGACACCTGAGACAAATAGAGAAAAAAGAAGGGTTACAAGGAGAAGGTGAGGCAAACACAAAGGAGCTTAAGTAACACTACCCCCCCCCTGCCCCCGTGAGAGGAGGGGAAGTAGATGCCTCATTTATAAAGTAAACTGGCTGAGCCTGGTAAAGACTGGCTATCCTAAACATAGGACAAGACCATCATGCTCAAACTCCTCAAATCCAGCTGCAGATTTTGGTGAGATTCTCCTAGCAGGCAGGCTAGCAGCAGATACAACCCGTTTATCATTCTGCATAACTTGGAGGTCTATAACAAGCAAAGAGTTTGCTAGAGTAATAAAACCATCCTGAGAAGAAATGCTCAGGACCAGATTAACTACCAAATTCTACTAAATTTAAGAAGAACTAACACCAATAATGCTCCTTGAAATGTTTCATAGAGAGTAAATACTGAAAAACTTTTATGGAGCCAGCATTACCCTGATACCAAACCAGAAAAGGATGTAGCAAGTTAATAAAAGATAGACAGACAGACAGACAGACACGGAACATTTTCAATAAAAGAAATCTTCTATGCTTGAGTCAAGAACAAGTGAAGATTATTCACCATATCCAAGTTGGCTTCTATCCGAGTATAAAAGTTTGGTTCAACAAACACAAATCAATGAGTACAATTTAGCACATAAATAAAATTAAAGATTCAAAACTACACAGTCATTTCAATCAATGCATAAAGGTCTTCAACAGATTTCAACAACTGTTCATGACAAAAGCCCTGAGGAAAGCAGGGCTTAAACAAACACAGGTCAGCACAATGAAGGCTCTATGGGACAAACCTATAGTCAACATTCCACCAAATAGAAAAAATAAAAGTATATCCTCTTTTTTAAAAAAGTCCAAAACAAGACAATTCTGTCCACTTTCATTTGATCCAGTGGCCTAAACTTTTGCTGAAGCAGTAAGACAAGAGGCATAAATAAAAATGAGAAAAATAGGAAAGGGAACAGTCAAGTACTCCTGATTGGCAGAAATTATCCTATGTTTTCAAGATATTAAAGATGCTTCCAGAAAACCTCCAAACACAATAAGCACTTTCAGTAAAATAGCAGGATACAAAATCGACATGCAAAAATTCAGTAGATTTTTCTAAATAACAAAAGATAGCCTTCCAATAAAGAGAACAGGAGGTGGGGGTATTGCATTTACAATTACTTTAAAAAATACTTAGGAATATACCTATTCAGGGAGGTAAAAGATACCAGCAATGAAAACCTCAAGACATCAAAGAAACTGAAGAAGACTCTAGAAATCAGAGACCCTGTGTCCTTGGATCTACAGAAGTGATACCATAGAAATGGCTATACTACCTAAGTGATATATAGATCTGATGAATGTCCACAAGATTCCAATGACATTCTTCACAGAATTATAAACACTCTGAAATTCGTCATCCCAGTTGGGTCCACCTAGGATGCAAGATGCAGCCTGCAGAGTAGAATCCACCCAGGACATAGCCTGAAGAGTGAGGGCTGCTGAGGCACATCCCCCGGAATAGTATAACTTGACCTCCATTGTCTGATCCACATGTCCTCCCCAACCCCAAGAAGTCCTGCTGCCAACAGGATGATCCAGCCAACACCAGGGAAAACCAGATGCCTATAGAACAGTGCAAGAACAAAATCAACAAGACCCAGGGCAATATGGCACCACCAGAGCCCAGCTATCCTGCTACAACAAAACCTATCTATCTTAAAGAAAGTGAAGCACAATAAGGATCTTAATCCAACCTTATAAAGACAATAGAGGCCTTTAAAGAGGACATAAATAAATCCCTTAAGGAAATACAGGAAAACATATTCAAACAGGTAGAGACATTAAGAAAAGAAAGCAAATAAATACAAAGAAATAAAGGAAAATACAATGGAACAGATGAAGGATGTAAAGAAAATTGTCCAAGACCTGAAAAGGAAAAATAGAAGCAGTAAAGGAAACAGAAACTGAGGAAATCCTGGAGGCGGAAAACCCAGGAAAGAGAACAAGAACTACCAATGTAAGCATCACCAACAGAGTACAGGAGCTGAAAGAGGGAATCTCAGGTGTAGAAGATATGATAGAAGCAATCAATATGTCAGTCAAAGAAAATGCAAAAATACAAAAAGTTCAAGATACAAAACATCCAGGAAATTTGGGACACTATGAAAGGGCCAAACCTAAGAATAATAGGAATAGAAGAAAAAGATTCTCAGCATGAAGTCCCAGAAAACATCTTCAACAAAATTATAGAAGAAAGTTTCCCTACCTAAAGAAAGACATGCCTATAAAGGTACAAGAAGTTTCCAAAGAACACTAAACAGATTGGACCACAAAAAAGAAAGATCCCTCCACCACATAATAATGGAAACACTGAATATACAGAACAAAGAAAGAATTTTAAAAGCAGCAAGAGAAAGATGTCAAGTAACATATAAAGCCAGACCTATTAGAATTACAACTGATTTGTAGAAGGGCTTGGTCAGAGGTCTTGCAGACCTTAAGAGACTACAAATGTCAGCCCAAATTAATATGCCCAGCAAAACTTTCAATCACCATGGATGGTGAGACCAAGATAGTCCACGACAAAACCAAATTTAAACAATACCTTTCCACAAACTCAGTCTAACAAAGAATACTAGAGGGAGAACTCTCCAACCCAAGAAGGCTAACTAGACTCAAGAAAACCAACAGAAGAGCAACACACACACACACACACACACACACACACTCAATCACCACCAACATAAAAATAACACGAAGTAACAATCATTGGTCATTAAAATCTCTCAACATCCAGTTGTTGAGAATGTACTCAATTCTCCAGTTTAAAAAAGAAGAAGAAGAAGAAGAAGAAGAAGAAGAAGAAGAAGAAGAAGAAGAAGAAGAAGAAGAAGACACAAGCTAACAGAATAGATGTATAAATAGAATCCATCATTCGGCTGTACACAAGAAACACGTCTCAGCATAAAGATAGTAACTGTCTCAGTATAAAGGGGTGGAAAAAGGTTTTTCAAGCAAAACAAACCCAAGAAACAAGCTGGAATAGTAGTCATTAAAATATCTAATATAATAGACTTTCAACCAAAAGCAATCAAAAGCGAATGGGAAGGACATTTCATACTAATCAAGGGGGAAATCCACCAAAAGGACATCTCAATTCTGAAAAACTGTGTCCCAAATGCAAGGACATCCACATTTTAAAAGAAACAATACTAAGGCTTGAATCAGATATCAAACACCACACATTAATAGCGGGAGTCTTCATCACTCTTGCTAACAGACAGTGTGAGACAGAAACTAAACAGAAATAATGAAGCCAACAGAGGTTATGATTCAAATAGAACTAACAAATATCTACAGAACATTTCACCCAAACACAAAAGAATTTGTCTTCTTCTCAGCACCTCACAGAACTTTCCCCAAAACTGACCATATAATCAGTCATAAAGCAAGCCTCGGCAGATACACAGATTGAAGTAACCTCATGCATCTGATCAGATTACCATAGATTAAAGCTGGACTTTAACAACAGCAGAAACAACAGAAAGCCTACATATTCATGGAAACTGAACAACTTTCTACTCAATGATCTCTGGGCCATGGACGAAAGAAAGAAAAAAATTTAACAACAGCAGAAACAACAGAAAGCCTACATATTCATGGAAACTGAACAACTTTCTACTCAATGATCTCTGGGCCATGGACGAAAGAAAGAAAAAAATTAAAGACTTTCTAGAATTCAATGGAAATGAGGGCATAGCATACTCATAGTATTATGGAACACTATGAAAGCAGTATGAAGAGGAAAGTTCATACACTAATTGCTCTCATAAAGAAGTTGGAGAGTTCTTATACCAGTGAATTAATAGTATATCTGAATGTTCTAGGGGGGAAAAGGAGCAAGCACACCAAGGAGGAGTAGATGGCAGGAAATAATCAAACTTGGGCTGAAATCAATCAATTAGAGACAAAGAGAGCAACACAAAGAATCAACAAAACCAAGAGCTGGTTCTTGGACAAAATCAACAAGATAGACAGATTCTTAGTCAGACTAACTAAAATGTGGAGAAACAGTACCCAAATTAACAAAATCAGAAATTAAAAGGGAGACATAACAAAGGACACTCAGAAAATTAAAAAAAAAAAAAAAGGATCTTACTTCAAAAGCCTGAACCTCTAGAAAATTAGGATATCTAAGTGAAACAGGTGATTTTTTTTATACAGATACCAGTTTCCAAAGCTAAATCAAAATCAGATAAAGTCCTATAACCACTAATGAAATAGAAGCAGTCCTTAAAATATCTCAACCATGAAAAGGCCACGGGCCAGATAGTTTTAGTGCAGAATTCTACCAGGCTTTCAAAGAACAGGTAATGTCAATACTTCTCAAAAAAGAAACAGAAGGAATAATATTCTACAAAAAAGAAACAGAAGGAATATTGCCAAACTTATTTTATGATACCACAGACACCCTGATATATATATACCACAAAAAGACTCAACAAAGAGAATTTCAGATCAATTTCCCTTATGAACATTGATGCAAAAATGCTCAATAAAATAATCAAAGACTGAATGCAAGAACACATGAAAAACATTATCCACCATGATCAAGTAAGCTTCATCACAAGGATGTAGGGGTGGTTCAATATACAAAATATACAGAAACTGGAAAATACCTAGATGTTTCTCACCTGAAGAATGGATAAAGAAAATGTGATTCATGTGCACAATGGAATACTATTCAGTCATTGAAAACAAAAACATCATGAATTTACCAGGGAAATGTATGGAACTAGAAAATGTCATCCTCAGTGAGGCAACCCAGACTCAAAAAAACATGGATGATATGTACTCATGTATAAGTGGATATTAGCCATAAAACATAGGATAATCACACTGTAACTCATAGACCTAAATAAGCCAAATTACAAGGAGGGTTAAGGGGAGGATGTTTGAATTCTTCTCAGAAGGAGAAACAAAATAGATTTTAGAGGTTTATGGAAGGGGAGAACCTAGCTAAAGAGGGGTTGGGGAGGGGAGCAGGACAGGAGCTGGGCTATCATAAATAGGGAGAGCAGGGGAGAGAGAAGAGAGATGAGGGGCAATCTCTAGGACATGCAAGAGACCCAGGTTGTGGGGAGCCCTCAGAGGGTCTATGAAGATGCCTTTAGCTGAGACTCATAGCAGTGTAGTATATGGACCTCGAAATGGTCATTTTGTGTAGCCAGTCAGGACTCCCTGTGGAAGGATAAGGATACCAATCCGCCCACAAAAACTTCAAACCAAAATGTGTCTCATATACAAGATGTGCCATGACAAAGAAAGAGCAGAGATGGAATGAATGACCAACCAATGACTGCCCCAAATTGAGACCCATCCCACAGGCAAGAACCAATCTCTGACACTATTAATGATATTCTTCTATGCTTGGAGATAGGAACCCAGCATAAGTGTCCTCTGAGAGGCTCCATCCAGCAGCCAATGGAAAGAGATACAGAGACATACCCAACCATCAGATGGAGCTAGGAGAGTCTTAGGGAAGAATTGGGAGAAGGTTTGAGGCACTTGAAGAGGACAAGGACTCCACAGGAAGACCAACAGAGTAACTAACCTGGACCCTTGGAGATTTCCAGAGACTAAATTACCAACCAAAGAGCAATGGTCTGGACCTAGGCCCACTGTACATGTGTAGCAGACCTTGGTCTTCATGGAGGTCTCCCTCAAACTGGGATTGTCCTAGAATCAGTTGTCTTCCTGCCTGTGGATCCTGACTCCTAAATGGACTGCCCTGTTTGACCTCAGTAGGAAAGGATGTGCCTAGTTCTGCAGCAACTTGATTGTGTGTGTGTGTGTGGGGGGTGTTTTGTGAGGGAGGTGACATCCACGGGGGGGGGGAGGACAATACTTCTCAAAAGAGAAAGGGAAGGTGGATTAGGGGAGGACTTTGGTGAAGGGGGTAATGGGAGAAGAGGAGGGGCTGATATTGGGTTGTAAAGTGAGTAAATAATTTTTAAAATCTCTAAAATTCATAAAAAAGCACAAACGATCCCAAACAACCAAAGTAACTCTAAGCAGTTCAGACAATCCCAAATATACCAAAATGTCCAATCTTAAAGTACCATCTGGAGGCATCATTATAAACAGCACAGTGCTGCGGGGAAAAACCCAGAAAACAAACAAACAACAACAACAACAACAACAAAACAGATATGCCAAGCAATGGAATTGGAAAGACAACACAGAATGAAGCCAATACAACTCTAGCCACCTAATATTTGACAAAGGTTTTCAAAGCAGACACCTCTTTAAAGCCTATGCAGCAAATGGAACTAGGGGAAATGGATATGCATATGTACAAGGATGAAATTAAAACCATGTCTCTGGCCCAAAACGGATCAAAGAACTTACTGTAAAACCTGAGACTCCGAACGTACTAGAGGAAAACACAGGCAAAACACTTCCAGATACAGAAAGCCAACGACTTTTTCTAAAGAGGATTCTAGTGGTACAGGAAGTATTTCGAATAGACAAATGTGTTACATGAAACTAAAAAGCTTCTGCATCGTAAAGGAAACAATCACCAGAGTAAAGATACCGCTTACAGAAAAGGAGAAAATCGTTGCCGACTATATATCAGACTAAGGATTAATATCTAGAATCCATAAAAACTAAAGAAATAAAACACGACAAAAAGTCATCCAATCAATAAAATAGGCAAATGAATTAAACCAAGAGTACTCAAAGAAAGAAATGACTAATAAATATTTGAAAAAGTATTCAACATCTCAAGTTACTGGGGAAATGTAAATCAAAAATAAATTGAGTGGCCAGAGAGTGGGCTCACTACTCTTCCTGGGGACTCCATTAAGAGTCTAGCACCCACGCTAGACAGCTCACAACTGCCTTTAACTAAAGTTCCAAGGGATCTGGAGTCCTCTTCTGAACTACACAAGCACACACACACACACACACACACACACACACAAATAAAAATCTACAGTGAGACACTACCTCAACTCAGTCATAGCAGCTATCATCAAGAGAACAAACAACAACAGTAGGCAAGGATATGGAGAAAGGGAGCATAGCTGGTGGGACATAAACTGGCATAGCTCTATGGAAGTCAATATGGCACTTCCTGAATGATCCAAATATAACACAGCACATCACAGAGAGACTTGCACTGCCATGTTCATTTCTGAAGTGCTCAAAAAAAGTCAAGATGTTGAGCCAGCCTAGAAAGCCATCAACAGACAATCAGATAAAAAAAATAAAGTGGTATATACACATAATGGAATCCTATTCTGGAGAGGTGGGGCTAATGTTAAGGTCCTGTTCCCCAGTTGGTTCTTGATCTGTCAGTAAAGAAAACCATGGGCCAACTGCTGGGCAGGTCCCTGGAGGAAAAGGGGTTGCAAGGAAGAAGAGAAAAGTTTTGACATGCTTTGGAGTGTTGCTAAGGGCACATTTTTCTAGGCAGGAGATAGTAGCACCTAACAATTGTGCCAAGAAGACAAGTTGATAAGAAACAACTGAGTGTATCTTTTATCCCTTTTATTCAAGGGAAGCTGGGACGGTACTTGGGATGTGGGCTCAGAACTAAGGCAGGTAGCATTAAACTACACAAAGCACTATTCAAAAGAAAAATAAAATTATAATATCAGCATGAAAGTGTATCAATGAATGAAAATCTGTTCATTATGGATATGATTTTCCCTTCTAAAAACCTCTAGTGAACATTTAAAAATTGAAAATACATTCTTCTTTTATAATACACCCTAACCACAGACCTCCACTCCTCCCAGCCACCCTCTCTGTCCCCTGCCCTACCCCAGATCTGCACTCCCCTGAATCTCATGTCAGAAATGAGCAGACTTCCAGAAGACAACAACCAAACATGGCCAAACTAGATACAAGACAAAGCAACGGTCCTCCCAACAAAGCTAGACACAGCAATCCAACAAGAAGAAAAAGATCTCAAGAGCAAGCAAAAGAGTCAGGCCATACCTGCTCCCACACCAGGCTAACAGGTACAATAAATACAGAGGACATGTGCAGACCCATGCAGGCTTACACTTGACTCTCCAGACTCTGTTAGCCCAAATGTGAGACTCTGCTTAGTTGATTCAGTGGGCCATGTTCTCCTGGTATTCACCCATCCCCTCTGACTCCTTAGTCTTTCCTCCCCTCTTCTACGAAGGTTCCCTGATCTCTGTGAGGAAAGACCTACCTGATGGAGACCTCCAATTTACACTCTCTCTGTATAATGTCTGATTGTGGATCTTTGCATCTCTCCCATCTGCTGCTTTAGGAAGCGCTACTGATGATGACTGGACAAGGCACCAATCTATGTATATAGAAGAATAGCATTAGGAATCATTTCATTGTTTGTTTGTGTGTTTTAAGACCAGTCATGTTTCATTTTACTCTATGTCTCTGGGCTATCTAGTCTCCAGTTCTTGGCCATCCAAGCAGTGTTGGGCATGGGCTCCCTTTGAGGGAGTAGTCCTCAGCTTAAATCAGACATTGGTTGGCCTCTCCTACAAGTTCTGTGCCACCATTGCACAGTGGAGACAGCATAGATCATAGGTCAAAGGTTTTATGACTGTGTTGGTATCTGTGTTCTCCTTGTATTGGCCTGTGGAGAACCTGCTAGCACCAAAGAGGCTAGAATGAAGGCGTAAAGGCTTCATGCAGGCAGCAGGTCTACCTCTCCAAATTCAGTGAGCTGTGTAGATCTTGTCCTTGGATATGGGGCCCCGCTGTCTGCTTGCTGAGAGCAACCCTCTGTCCTAGCATCAGACTGTATTGTTTGGGAATCTCCACTGGACCCCGTTAGCCAAAAACTCAGCTGAATGCAACTCAGTCCTGACACTGGCAACTTGCTTGGCTATAAGAGATAGCCATTCTGTGTCTTGCATTACTAGGAGTTCTCACTAGGGTCACCCTCATAGATTTCAGGGAGTTTCCACTGCATTAGGTTTTCACACTGTTTGAAAAAGGCCCATAATTCCAACCATCTGAGTCCCACACTCTCTCCAGCCTTCCCATCTCATCCCCAGTCTGATCCTTCCTGCTCCTGTTCTCACCTTCTTCAAGTCCACAAACAAAATATATTCAATCTCCATTTCTCAGGGAAATGTAAGTGCTCCCCAATTGGAACCATCCTCTTTACCTAACCTCTCTGAATCTATGATTGTGGCTTTTTTTATTAGTTACTTAAAACAGCTAATATCTGCTTACAAGTGAATACATACTATATTTGTCATTTGGGACTAAGTTACTTCACTCAAGATGACTTATTTTTCTAGTTCCATCCATTTGTCTGCAAACTTCATGATGTCTTTTTTATTTTTATTTTTTAGCAGCTGAGTAATACTCCATTGTGTAAATGTACCACATTGTCTTTATCCAGTCTTTGGTGGAGGGATATCTAAGTTGTTTCCAGTTTCTGGTTATTATGAATAAAGGCCACAATGACCATAGCTGAGCAAGTGACCTTGTGATAGGATAGAGTCCTTCAGGTATATGCCCATGAGTGGTATAAATGGATCTTGAGGTAGATCAATGTCCAATTTTGTGAAGAGCTGCCATATTGATTTCCATAGTTGCTATACAAGTTTTCGCTCCCACCAGCAATGGAGGAGTGTTCCTCTTGCTCCACATTCTCACCAGCATGAGCTGTCTCTTGTGGTTTTGATCTTAGTCATTCTGACAGGCTAAGATAGAATCCCAGAGTCGTTTTGATTTGCATTTATCTGGTGGTTAAGGATTTTGATCATTTCTTTAAATGTATCTCATTTGAGATTCCTCGCTGAGAATTTTCTTTAGATCCGTATTCCTTTTTGTAATTGGATTTTTTGGTTTGCTGATGTCTAGTTTCTTGGGTTCCTTATGTATTTTGGATATAGCCTTCTGTCAGATGAGGAGATGGTGAAGTGCTTCTGCATATGTGAAGTCTCTAGGCTGCTACTTTGTCTTATTAAAGGTATCCTTTGCCTTACAGAAGCGTTTTAGTTTTATCAAGTCCTATTTTCTAGTTGTTGATCTTAGTGCCTAAGCCATTGGCACTCTATTCAGGAAGTTGTCTGTTATGTCAATGCATTCAAAGCTATTCCCTCCTTTCTCTTCTGTCAGGGTCAGTATATCTGGTTTTATGTTAAAGTCATTGACCCAATTAGACTTGAGTTTTGTGGAAGTGGATAGATAGGGATCTATTTGTATTCCTCTACATACTGGTGACATCCAGTTAGATCAGCACCATTTGTTGAAGATGCTTTCTTCTTTCCATTGTATGATTCTGGCTTATTTATATAAAAAAAAAAAACAAACAGAGCAGGGCGTGGCAGCGTATGCCTGTAATCCCAGCACTTGGGAGGCAGAGGCAGGTGGATTTCTGATTTCTGGTCTACAGAGTGAGTTCCGGGACAGCCAGGACCACACAGAGAAACCCTGTCTCTAAACCCCCCCCCAAAAAAAACACCAAAATAAAACAAAAAAAAATAAATAAAAAATAAAAAAAACAACCAAAACAAAACAAAACAAAAAAAACAGGTATCCTCAATGTGTGGATTTCATCTGGGTCTTCAATTCTATTGATCAGCTTGTCTATTTTTATGACCAATACCATATGATTTTTGTTACTATATGCTCTGTAGAAAAGCTTGAAATCAGGGAAGGTGGTACCTTCAGAAGTTCTTTTATTATATAGGATCATTTCATCTATCCTGTGTTTTCTGGTTTCCCATATGATGTTGAGTATTGTTCCTTTGAGGTCTGTAAAGAATGGTGTTGGGATTTTGATTGGGATTGTGTTGAATCTGTAGATTGCCTTTGGTAAAAGAGCCATTTTTACTGTTAATCTTTCTGATCCATTAGCATGGGAAATCTTTTCATCTTCTGATATCCTTTCCAATTTCGTTTTTCAAAGACTTGAAGTTATTGTCATATAGGTCTTTGATTTCTTTGGTTAGAGTTACCCCAAGATATTTTACATTTTTGAGGCTATAGTGAAGTGTGTTATTTTCCTGATTTTTTCAGCCCATTTGTCATTTGAATATAGGAAGGCTACTGAATTTTTTTTGAGTTATTCTTATATCCAGCCACTTTGCTGAATGTGTTTATTGGCCTTAGGAGATCCCTGGTAGAATTTTTGGAGTTGCTTATGTGTACTATAATATCAACTGCAAGGTAGTGATACTTTCACTTCTTCCTTTCCAATTTGTATTCTCTGTATCTCCTTTAGTTGTCTTATTACTCTAGCTGAAACTTAAGTACTATACAGAATAGATATAGAGATGGAGACAGTGGACAGCCAGTTCTTGCTCCTGATTTTAGTTGAATTGGTTTGAATTTCTTTCCATTGAATTTGATGTTGACTATTAGCTTGCTGTTAATTACCCTTATTGTGTTTAGGTATGTCTTTTTTATCCCCGATCCCTCCAAGGCCTGTATCATGAAGGGGTGTTAGATTTTTCAATAGCTTTTTTTTTTAGCATCTAATAAAAAGATCATGTGGGTTCTTTTTCTTTCAATTTGTTTATCTGTTGGATTACATTTACTGATTTTAATATGTTGAACTATCCCGGCATCTCTGGGATGAATTCTGCTTGATCATGGTGGATGGCATTTTTGATATGTTCTTGGGTTAGGTTTATGAAAACCTTATTGAGTATTTTTGTATCAATGTTCATGAAGGAAATTGGTATGAAATTCTCTTTCTTTGTTGGATCTTTGTGTAATTTGAGTACCAGGGAGACTGTGACCTTATAAAATGAATTTGGCAATGCTCTTTATTCATCTGGCCCTGGGCTTAGCTGTGTGTGTGTGTGTGTGTGTGTGTGTGTGTGTAGCCTTTTAATAGTATAACCCTTATTTCCTTAGAGGTTATACGTCTATTTAAATTATTTATTTTATCTTGACTTAACTTTGATAAGTGGTAGTTAACAAGTATATTGTCCATTTTAATTAGATTTTCCAGTTGTTTTGAGTACCAGTTTTTGAAATAAGACCTAATAATTTTTGAATATCCTTGGTGTCTGTTTTTATGTCCCCCCTTTCTGTTTCTGATTTTGTTAATTTGTATATTCTCTCTCTGCCTTTTAATGAGTTTGAGTAAGAATTTGTCTATCTAGTCTATTTTTCTCAAAGAAGTCTTTGTTTCACTGATTTTTTGGTATTGTTCTCTTTGCTTCTATTTTATTGATTTTAGGCCTGAGTTTGATTATTTCCTGCTGTTTACTCCTTTTGGGTGTGTTTGCTTCTTTTTCTTCTAGGGCTTTCAGGTGTGATGCTACGTGGCTAATATTATTTTCTGGACTTTCTGTTGTTTCTGCTGTTGTTGAAATACAGCATTAAACCTTAGCAGTTAGATAAGATCCAGGGAGTTATTTCAATTTTCTTGTATTTGTTGAGACTTGATTTGTTTCTGAGTATTCAGTACATTTTGGGAAAAAAATGTGAGATCCTGAGAAGAAGGAATGTTATTTCTGTTTCAGTGAAACATGTTTTATTTGTGTGTGTGTGTGTATGTGTGTGTGTGTGTGTGTGTGTGTGTGTGTGTGTGTGTGTTGAGTCCATTTGAGTTAAGTTAGCTCCATTATTTCTCTTGTCTGGATTCCCTGTCCAATGGTGGCCATATGCTATTGATGTCTCCCATTATTAGTTTATAGGGCTCAATGAGTATTTTAAGCTTTAGTAATGTCTCATTATTAATATGGGTGCTCTTGCGTTTTAAACATAGATGCTCAGAACTGAAACTCAAACCTTGGTGGCTTTTTCCTTTGATGAGTGTAAAGTGTCTCTCCCTATCTCTTTTGATTAATTTTGGTTGAAAGTGTATTTTCTTAGTATTAGATTGATTACAACAGTTTTTTTTCTTGGGTCCATGTGCTTAGAAAATCTCTTTCCAACTCTTAACTCTGAGGTAAAATCTATTTTTGTTGGTGGTGGTATGTATTTTTATATACAGCAGAGGGATAGATCCTATTTTTACATCCATTCTGTTAATCTCTGTCTTTTTATTGGAAAATTGAATCTGTTGATGTTGAACAATATTAATGATCAGTGATTATTGATTCCTGTTATTTTGTTGCTGTCTTTTTGGTGGTGGTGTGTGTTTCTTTATGTATGTGTATTTCCATTCTTCTGGTTTTGCTGATGTGAGATATTCCCTATCTGTGTTTTCATGAATGTAGTTATCCTCCTTGGGGTGGGAATTTTCTTTAATACCTTCTGTAGGGCTGGAGTGGTGTTTTGTTTTGTTTTGGTGAATTAAGTTTTATTGAGGTTACTTGAGGAAGTATGGATGAGGGGTTACATATATATGCAGAAATGACTCAAAGAAAGCTCACCCCAGAATGGGTGACAGCCCACAAGCAGAGAACATGGATCATACTGTACAGTCTGAACAGGCTAGAGAGTATACTTTCTACATGACTGCTCTCTTAGTTTTTAAGATAATTGTTCTGCCCCTTCTGGATTTTAGAGTCTCTCTTGATAAGGCCTGCCATTATGTGTTACTTGGTCTTTTAATATTCCCTTGGAAGTTGGAACTTATAATATTCTTTCTTTGTTCTGTATGTTTATTGTTTTAATTGCTATGTGACAGTGGGACTTTTCTAGTCCAAACTGTTTGGTGTCCTGTAAGCTTCCTGTACCTTAATTGGTATGACTTTCTTTTTTTTTTTTTGCATTTTTTTTAATTGGATATATTCTATATTTACAATTCATTTCCCTTTTTCTGGTTCCCCACCCCAAAGGTCCCACATGTCCTTTTCCCTCCCCCTGTTCCCTCATCCACCCCTCCCACCTTACTGTTCTTTTACTCTCCCACAATGATGTTTTGGTTCATTCTAGCACCAGTGTCCACTCCTTTCTTCTTGTGAGACATCACTTGATATGTGATTTGTGTCTTTGGTGTTCCAAGCTTCTAGGCTAATATCCACTTATCAGTGACTGTATACCATGGGTATTCTTTTGAGACTGGGTCACCTCACTTAGTATGATGTTCTCCAGCTCCATCCATTTCTCTAAGAATTTCATGAATTCATTGTTTCTAATGGCTGAATAGTACTCCATTGTGTATATATACCACATTTTTTGTATCCATTCCTCTGTTGAGGGACATCTGGGTTCTTTCCAGCTTCTGGCTATTATATATAAGGCTGCTATGAACATAGTGGAGCATGTATCCTTATTGCATGCTGGGGAGTCTTCTGGGTATATTCCCAGGAGTGGTATGGCTGGGTCCTCCGGAAGTATCACGCCCAGTTTTCTGAGGAACCGCCATACTGATTTCCAGAGTGGTTGTACCAGCTTGCATTCCCACCAGCAGTGGAGGAGTGTTCCTCTTTCTCCACATCCTCGCCAACACCTGATGTCTTCTGAGTTTTTAATCTTAGCCATTCTGACTGGTGTGAGGTGAAATCTCAGGGTTGTTTTAATTTGCATTTCCCTAATGACTAGTGATGTTGAACATTTTTTAAGGTGTTTCTCAGCCATCCGAATTTCTTCAGGTGAAAAGTCTCTGTTTAGCTCTGTACCCCATTTTTGGATAGGGTTATTTGGTTTTCTGGGGTCTAACCTCTTGAGTTCTTTGTATACATTGGAGATTAGCCCTCTGTCGGATGTGGGGTTGGTGAAGATTTTTTCCCAATTTGTTGGTTGCCGATTTATCCTTTTGACAGTGTCTTTTGCCTTACAGAAACTTTGTAGTTTTATGAGGTCCCATTTGTCTATTCTTGTTCTTAGAGTATAAGCAATTGGTGTTCTGTTCAGGAATTTTTCCCCTGAGCCGATGTCCTCAAGGGTCTTCCCCAGTTTCTTTTCTATTAGTTTTAGTGTGTCTGGTTTTATGTGGAGGTCCTTGAACCACTTGGAGTTGTGTTTAGTGCAAGGAGATAAGAGTGGATCAATTCTCATTCTTCTGCATGTTGACCTCCAGTTGAGCCAGCACCATCTGTTGAAAAGGCTATCTTTTTTCCACTGGATGTTTTCAGCTCCTTTGTCGAAGATCAATTGGCCATAGATGTGTGGGTTCAATTCTGGGTCTTCGATCCTATTCCATTGATCTGCTTCCCTGTCACTGAACCAATACCATGCAGTTTTTAGTACCACTGCTCTGTAATATTGCTTGAGGTCCGGGATATTGATTCCCCCAGAAGTTGTTTTACTGTTGATGATAGTTTTAGCTATCCTGGGTTTTTTGTTATTCCAGATGAATTTGAGAATTGCTCTTTCTAGCTCTATGAAGAACTGAGTTGGGATTTTGATGGGGATTGCATTGAATCTGTATATTGCTTTGGGCAAGATTGCCATTTTGACTATATTAGTCCTGCCAACCCACGAGCATGCAAGATTTTCCCATTTTCTGATGTCTTCTTCAATTTCCCTCTTCAGAGACCTGAAGTTTTTGTCATATAAATCTTTCACATGTTTGGTTAGCGTCACTCCAAGATACTTTATATCATTTGTGGCTATTGTGAAGGGTGTCATTTCCCTAATTTCTTTCTCGGCCTGCTTATCCTTCGTGTATAGGAAGGCTACTGATTTGCTTGAGTTGATTTTATAGCCAGCCACTTTGCTGAAGTTGTTTATCAGTTGCAGGAGTTCTCTGGTGGAGGTTTTTGGGTCACTTAAGTATACTATCATATCATCTGCAAATAGTGATAGTTTGACTTCTTCCTTTCCGATTTGTATCCCTTTGACTTCCCTCTGTTGTCGAATTGCTCTAGCTAGTACCTCAAGTACTATATTGAAGAGATATGGCAAGAGGGGACAGCCTTGTCTAGTCCCTGATTTTAGAGGGATTGCTTCAAGTTTTTCTCCATTTACCTTGATGTTGGCTACTGGTCTGCTGTATATTGCTTTTACTATGTTTAGATATGGGCCTTGAATTCCTGTTCTTTCTAAGACCTTTAGCATGAAAGGATGCTGAATTTTGTCAAATGCTTTTTCAGCATCCAATGAGATGACCATGTGGTTTTTTCTTTGAGTTTGTTTATGTAGTGGATTGCATTGATGGATTTCCTTATATTGAACCATCCCTGCATCCCTGGGATGAAGCCAACTTGATCATGGTGAATGATCGTTTTGATGTGTTCTTGGATTCGGTTGGCAAGTATTTTGTTTAGTATTTTTGCATCGATATTCATAAGAGAAATTGGCCTGTAGTTCTCTTTCTTAGTTGGATCTTTGTGTGGTTTTGGTATCAGGGTAATTGTGGCTTCATAGAATGAGTTGGGTAGTGTTCCTTCTGTTTCTATTTTGTGGAATAATTTGAAGAGTATCGGTATCAGGGCTTCTTTGAAGGTCTGATAGAATTCTGCACTAAAACCATCTGGTCCTGTGCTTTTTGGTTAGAAGACTGTCTATGACCCCTTCTATTTCTTTGGGGGTTATGAGTCTGTTTAGACGATCTATTTGATCCTGGTTTAATTGTGGTATTTGGTAACTGTCTAGGAAATTGTCCATTTCCTCCAGATTCTCCAGTTGTGTTGAGTATAGGTTTTTGTAGTAGGATCTGATGATTTTTTGAGTTTCCTCAGTTTCTGTTGTTATATCTCCCTTTTCATTTCTAATTTTGTTAATTTGAATACTGTCTCTGTGCCCTTTAGTAAGTCTGGCTAAGGGTTTATCTATCTTGTTGATCTTCTCAAAGAACCAGCTCCTGGTTTTGTTGATTTTTTGTATGGTTCTCTTTGTTTCAACTTGATTGATTTCAGCCCTGAGTTTGATGATTTCCTGTCTTCTACTCCTCCTGGGTGAAATTGCTTCTTTTTGTTCCAGAGCTTTCAAGTGCGCCATTAAGTTGCTAGTATATGCTCTCTCCTTGGTATGACTTTCTTAAAGTTAGGAAAATTTTCTTCTATGGTTTTGTTAAAAATATTGTCTGGGTTTTTGAGCTAGGATTCATCTCCTTCTTCTATTCCTATTATTCTTAGTTTTTTCATAGTGTCCCAGATTTCCTAGATGTTTGTGTTCATTTTTTGTTTGTTTTGTTTTTTAGATTTAATGTTTTCTTCAATGGATGTATCTGTTACTTCTATCCTATCTTCAATGCCTGAGATTCTCTCTTCCATCTCTTGCATTTTATTGGTGAATCTTGGCTCTGCTTTCTGTTAAAATTCCTAGATTTTCATCTCTAGGATTCCTTCAGTTTTTTTTTCTTTATTGCTTTTATTTAAATTTTCAGGTCTTGACCAGTTTTACTCATTTTCTTCACCCATATTTTTTCCTCACTTTCTTTAATGGATCCATTCATTTCTTTTTTTTTTTTTTGTTTTTTGTTTTTTTCGAGACAGGGTTTCTCTGTGTAGCCCTGGCCTGTCCTGGAACTCACTTTGTAGACCAGGCTGGCCTCGAACTCAGAAGTCCGCCTGCCTCTGCTTTCCAAGTGCTGGGATTACAGACGTGTGCCACCACCGCCGCCCAGCTCATTTCCTCTTAAAAAACCTCTATCATCTTCATATAGTTGGCTTTAAGTTCTTTTTCTTGTGGTTCAGCTATGTTGGAGTATTCCAGGCCTGCTGTGGTGGGATAGCTGGGTTCTAGTGGAGACATACTATCTTGGGTGTTATTGGTTGTGTTCTTAAGCTGGCATCTAGGCATCTGGTTTTGGGGTGATTAAAGGTCTAGGTGCTGGTTTCTGGGTTGGTCTTTGTTGGGTGGGTATTTTGTTCTTTGGTTTCTGTTTCCTCTCTGGATTTTCAGAGAATGTGGTAGATGTGTGTATTGATTGTTCTGCTGGTGTGTTCACAGGGAATGCCTGTTGATGTTGGAGGCTGGGATGCAAGGGTGAGTTAGGGGAAGGAGGTCAGGAGGGAATGGTGTTTGATGTCCACATGGGGCATAGACAATGGGAGAAGTAGGCTGTAGCTAGTATTTTGTTGCAGTGCTGGAAAAGAGTGATTTGTTCTGCTGGAGAAACAGAAAGAATGCAGCAGGTCTATGAGCAGACTACATGGCCTTCTCTCTACTGAACTCTATCCTCAAAGACAGGTAAACATTTAACCTTAGTCAAAATTATTCATAATTTCATTCTCTATTCCATCTTAGCTACTTAGTATGACCAGCCTTGCCACACTTACACAACACTGACTAGTTTTCACAATGTCATCTCAAAGCTCCTTTATATGATCTCCTTTGGCCTGTCCCAAGACTGATAAGGCAAACATCATCATTTCTCTTTCGGAAGGCAAAACCAAAGTTCTGAGGAGCAGATTGTGTCCGACTTGTCCTACCCCTTTGTTCCTCCACGATCCACCTTGTCATTCTGCAAATGCCCTTTATTCGCTGAAGTGCAGCATCTGTGGTTTCATTTGTAAGGCTCACACCCTGCTCTAATGTGAACTTCTAATGTTGGGAAAATGTTTCCTAGTGCTGCACCAGGTATTGAAATGACACAGAATTAAAACTTTTGGAATAAAAGTACATGGCACATAGTTGTCCTTAGTGAGTCAGAACCTTGACCCCTTAACATTCATCACAACTGCCCTTCTGATGAGGTGCCTGTAATCTGAATTCATGACCACACAGACAAGGCCCTCCTGATATTGGCTTTGACGAAGCTCTTCCCCTCCCCTTTGCTTCCTATTTCAAGCTGTCTTAGTTAGGATTTCTATTGATGCAATGAAACATCATGACCAAAAAGTAAGTTGTGGAAGGAAAGGGTCTATTTGGTGTACACATCTAGATGGTAGTCTTATCACTGGAGGAAGTCAAGGCTGGAACTCAAGCAGAGCTGGAACCTGGAGGCAGGAGCTGCTGCAGAAGTTATGGACAGGAGATACTCCCTGGCTTGCCTCACATGTGTTGCTCAGCCTGAATTGTTTTATAGAGTCCACGACTGCCATCTCAGGGATGACATCACCCACAATGAGCTGGGCTTCCCCCCCTGGTCTCTAATTGAGAAAATGCCCACAGCTGCATCTCATGGAGGCATTTTCTCAACGGAGGCTCCTTCCTCTCTGTTGACTAGCTTGTATCAGCCACATGACCTTCTTTGTTTGATTCATGTTTGTTTAGCTTATTCCTGCCTTGAACCTTTGTACCTAATGCTTCCTTTAGCTGGGATATTTGTCCATTCCTTCACATGGTCCAGCTCATCACCACCATTTATGTCTCAGCACAAATGTTACCAGGATGAAAACCATCCCTAACCATGTAAAGCTATCCTCCCTTCATCTTCTCATGTGCTTTCTTCCTGGAATGTAACATAAGGTCACCTTAGTTATTGTTTTGTATGTGTGTACGGACCTGTCTCCTACACTGCAATTTCCCTTAGTGGGATTATAGGCACTGTGTGTATAGATTAAAGCAATTCAAATGAATGGATGGATGGATGAATGATTAACAAACCTCAGTTTCCTGGTCTATAAAATCAAGGAATTGGCACACATGGGGTCTAAGGTCCTTCCTCAGCTAGGATTCTCAATGGAGCAAGGCCCAGGATTTTTTGTAGTATTCTCTGGGGTCCTTCATGAGGTTTCCTTCATTAAGTCATATTTTCTTCTATTCTTGGCTTTAGTTCTCACACCAAGGAGATCCCCAGGAGTAGAGAAATAATATTAAGAAGAAGGGAAGGTCAAGCAATATCTTTCAGGTAAAGAACAGCTTGTATATATTGTAGGTCAACTGCCTTTGCCACCAGCACCTCCCGTAGTCTGCCTTCTTCCAAGTCATGAAGCCATCACCCTAGGTTCACAACAGGTCTCCTGGCTTCCCTAAATAAAGTCAGTCAGAAGATGTTCATGTTTCTGAGTTTTTCCCAAGATGTATAATATATTGATTAAAAATAAAAACTAGTGTTTTGTTTTGTTTTGTTTTGTTTGTGAACAACAATGACACAAAAAAAAATTAGAGTCCTGGGTCTGTTAATTGCTATGACAATATCATTTGAAGTAATGCATTTTCTTCTCATTCTCTTGGTGTTGGGCATCAAATTACTGATGAGTTAAAATTATTCACAGAAAGAATTTGTTGCGTGGCGACTTTCAGGTGAGCAATAGAGAGGGCACTGTAATGAAGATGAACACGACACGGGTCACTCTAAGTGTCTCGGCCAGCAGGAGCGGGCAGCTGTAACTCACAGCCATACCAAATGACTGGCGATAGGTGACCTTTACCTGGGCTTGCTGCGAAAACTGCAATGTAGCTTTAGGTACTTATCTGTCAGGAACCTCCGGAAAATACACTTTCAATTTGCTCAGGAGATACTGGATATTTACCCATCATTTAGTAATTTCAGGCTTTCAATATTTTTGACATTCATTGTATCTTACATAGTGAAGACAAATTGAACACCATCCCTCTCCAGAAAAAATAACCTGACTAGGTTCAATGCCTTTATTGTTCCCAATTTGGAAAGGTCAGGAGATTGAGAAAATCTACTTAATGGCGTTGTCTCTTTCAGTTCTGAAAGCCCTTGTGAAAGACTGAGGTAGCTCATGCCTCACTTTTAGTTAATTGTAGCAGCTTCCGGTCTGTGTGTTTGGTTTTGTTTGGATTGGTTTGGCTTGGGTTTTTTGTTTTTTTGTTTCTTTTGTTTGGTTTTGTTTGCTACAAAGATGCCAATTAGAATCAGCTTTTGCCTCTACATAGCTATCACAGGCTATTATAGGTTAATATTTCAAAAACAACAACCACAACAAAATAAAATAGAAAGCAAGCTTTGAGGAAGTCTCCATGCCCTAGTGTAAGGGAATGCCAGGGTGGGAGGCAGGGGTGGGTGGGTGGGTGGGTGAAGGAGCACCCTCACAGAAGCAGGAAGCGGGAGGATGGGATGGGGCGTTTCTGGAGGGGAAACCGGGAACGGGGATAACATGTGAAATGTAAATAAAGAAACTATCCAATAATAAAAAAATAGAACACACACACACAGTTTATTGTGGCTACTTTAAGCACAGGGTTTAGCTGCCCCTTGCATCAGAGCACCAGAAGCAGGAAGCCTGGTACACCGAGGAGCGAGGAGCGCGGCTGCAGATGAAGAGTTCTAGGCCCGCTCTCTTGGAAGCACTGCTTTAGCATGCACTTACGTCTCAGTCATTTGATTACAGAGATGAGAGAAATGGATCCCAGGCCCCGAGAACAGCATCAACTAAACCTAATAACCTAGAATTTCAAAGGCAAAATATTCTGAAGCCAAAAGATTCAGGATAATGGAATCTTCACAGAAAAAAAACTGTGAAAATCGGCCTTGCAAGGGTGAACTTTATAACAGAAAGCTACCTCAATTTTGCAGACTGCGCTGATGACCATAGCTGGTATAATGAAGCTCAGTGCTGTGAAGCTGCGATGCTGTTAAATCCTTTCTCTGTTTAAAGGGCTGGACAAAAAAAGAAAAGAAAAAAAAAAGCTGTCAAGTCGCCTTTAAAACTAAAATGTAAATATTGTAATTAGTTTGGCTCTGGGTCATTTTATTTTGCATGCAAGCTTTTCTCCTGATAGACAAATAATTTATGAAAATAAGGAGTATTTTTACAGCTTAACTCTTCGATATTATTGATCATTTAATATATATCTATCGTGAACCATTGCTGCTCACTGTTAGAGATATTTTAAGATATGTTGTAACATTTCTTATTGTATCTTAGTTCATATTATCTAAATATATAATCAAAGGCTTGGCTTATTTTCACCGTTTTAGGGGGAGAGTAATATACTTGATGGCTACATTCACTGTTTTTATTCTACTTGTTTAAACCTGCATCTAGAGGATGGAACTGTAACTCCGTCAGCCCAGTGCTTGCTGGTCACTTTTAAACATCAACTTGCCACAACTTGGAATCACCTGGGAAGATGGTCTCAGCTGGGGGATTGTCTAGAACAGGTTAGCCTGTAAGCAAGTCTGAGGGCTGGTCTTGATTGTCACTTGAGGTGGAAAGACCAGCCTTGCATGTAGGTAGGACCATTTCATAAGCTAGACGATGAACTGTGTATGAGTGAAGAAAGTTAGCTGAACAGGTTGAGTTTATTCTCTGCTTGCTCGTGACTACGGATGGGCTGTAACTCGCTGCTTAAACCCTTGCGTTGATTCCCCTCCTCTTAGTAATAAACAGGTATAAGCCAGATAAACGTCCTTCTTATAAGTGGATTTTCACAGTTTTTCTGTGAAGATTCCATTATCCTTCTTATAAGTTTTTTTTTTTTTTTGAGTTCTATGGACTGTATCTTGGGTCCCCTGTTGTTGTTGTTGCTGCTGCTGCTGCTACTGTTGTTGTTAACATCCACTTATTAGCAAGTACATACCATGCATGTCCTTTTGGGTCTGAGTTACCTCAGGATGATATTTTCTAGGTCTATCTATTTGCCTGCAAAACTCAGGATGTCCTCGTTCTTACTACCTTGGTAATAGTCCATTGTGTAAATGAACCACATTTTCTGTATCCATTCTTCTGTCATGAAACATATGGGTCATTTCCAGCTTCTGGCCATCACAAACAAGGCCTCTATGAACATAGTGGAACACATGCCCCTGTGGCATGGTGGGGCATCTTTTGGGTATATTCACAAGAGTATGGTACAGCTGGGTCTTCAGGCAGATCTATTTCCAATTTTCTGAGGAACCTCCAAACTGATTTACAGAGTGGTTGTACCAGTTTGCAATACAACCAGCAATGGGGGAGTGATGCTCTTTCTCCTTATCCTCTCCAACAAGTATGGTCACTTGAGGTTTTGATCTTAGCCATCTTGATTGGTGTTAGATAGAATCTCAGATCATTTTGATTTGCATTTCTCTGATCACTAAGGACTTTGAACATTTCCTTCGGTGTTTCTCAACCATTTGAGATTCCTCAGTTGGGAAATTTTAGTTTAATTATATACTCCATTTTTTTATTGGGTTGTTTGATTTTTGGAAATTAGTTTCTTGAGTCCTTTATATATTTTGGATATTAGCCCTCTATCAGATGTAGGGTTAGTAAAGATTTTTTTCCCAATCTGTAGGTTGTTGATTTGTCTTATTGACAATGCCCTTTGCCTTACAGAAGCTTTCCAATTTCATGAGGTCCCATTCATCAATTCTTGATCTTAGAGCATGGACTAGCAGAGTTCTGCTTAGGAAATTTCCCCAGTGGCAATGAGTTCAAGACTCTTTCCCACTTTGTCTTCTATTAGATTCAGTGTATCTGTTTTTATGTTGAGGTCCTTGATTCACTTGGACTTGAGCTTTGTGCAAGGTGACAAATATGGGTCTATTTTCATTCTTCTACATACAGACAGCCAGTTAGACCAGCACCATTTATTGAAGATGCTTTGTCTTTTCCATTGTACAGTTTTGGCTTCTTTGTCAAAGATAGAGTGATCATAGTGTGTGGTTTTATTTCTGGGTCTTCAATTCTATTCCATTGATCAACGTGTTTGTCTCTGTACCAATACCATGCAGTTTTTATCACTATTACTCTGTAGTAAAGCTCGAGGTCAGGGATGGTGATTCCCCCTGAAGTTCTTTTATTGTTAAGAATTGTTTTTACTATTCTGGGTTTTTTGTTGTTGTTGTTTTGTTTTTTGTTTTTGTTTTGTTTTGTTTTTTTGCCTTACCAGATGAATTTGAGAATTGTTCTTTCCATGTCTTTGAAGAATTGTGTTGGGATTTTAATGGGGATTGCACAAATATATAGATTATCTTTGGTAAGATGGCCACTTTTACTGTTAATTCTGCGAAGCCATGAGCATGGGAGATCTCCCCATTTTCTGAGATCTTGTTCCATTTCTTTCTGAGAGACTTGAAGTTATTGTCATACAGGCCTTTTACTTGTTTGGAGTGCCCAAGTGAGGACACCTTGAGAGAGAAGATCCGAAACCCTGAGGGCCAGCAGAAAAAATGGAAACAGGCAACCTCAGGAGATAGGAGGTTGGGGGGACACTCCAGAATGAACCAGAGACCTGGGAGGTGAGAGACTCTCAGGATTGAAAGAGAGGGACCTTAGATGAAATGCCTGACAGTAGGGAAAGGAAACTTATAGAGCCCACCTCCAGCAGGAAGACAGGACATCAAATAAGGGAGACGGGGGGGGGGTTTAATCCCACAGTCACAACTCTGACCCATAGTTGTGCCTATCTGAAAGAATTACAGGGAAGGAAATGGAGAGGAGCCTGAGGAAAAGAAGGTCCAGCAACAGGCCCAAAGTAGATTCCAGTTCAAGGGGAGGTCCCAAGGCCTGACACTATTACTGGGACTATAGAGCGCTCACAAAAAGGGACCTAGCATGACTGCACTCCGGAAGACCCAATAAGCAGCTGAAAGAGTCAGATGCAGATATTTGCACCCAACCAATGGACAGAAGCAACTGACCCCTGTTGTTGAATTAGGGAAGGCAAAAAGAAGCTGAAGAGAAGGGCAATTCTGTAGGAGGACTAGCAGTGTCAATTAAACTGGACCCCTGGGATCTCTCAAACACTGGACCACCAAACAGGCAACATGCGTCAGCTGATTTGAGGCCCTCAACACACATACAGTAAAGGATTGTGGGGTCTGTGTTCATTCAGAGATGATGCACCTAACCTTCAAGAGACTGGAGGCCCCAGGGAGTTTAGAGGTCAGGTGGGGTGAAGTGGGGGCTGGGACATCCATGTGGAGACGGGGGTGGGGAGGAGGGAGGGATGGGATGTGGAACAGTCGGAGTGGCCATGGGCGGTGTGGCAGGAAATAAAACATAGCATGTAAAAATTTATTTAATTAATTAATTTTTAAAAAGTGTTTTTACATGACATTTGTCAGAGCAACAGGAAAGAAGCTCAGATACTGCAAACAAGAGTACCCAAGTTCAAATCCCAGACCCCACAGGAAAAGCCAGGCAGTGCCTGTGCTGTAATCCCAGTATAGTAGGTCCCTTAGGTTTGCTGCACAGGCATCAGAGCCTATTGGTAAGCTCCAGGTTCAGTGAGAGACTCAGTCTCAAGAAAACAGTTACCCTTTCCCTTCTTCCCCTCTTCTGTGTTTGCATCTCTCTTCCTCAGGCGTCCCCATTTCCCACACCCCTGATCAGATCACTGGGCCCCCTATTCTACCACTTACTACTCACAGCCATGAAGCGGAGGGAGTTGGAAACAGAAGTAGGAGGGGGAGAAGTAAAATTACAATAAGAATGTCTAAAAAACAAGAATCGTATTGCTAAATATTTACTAAAACCCTAGTATATGTGACTCCACATATCAATATAAATGTAGAGTTTTAATAAACTTTTCTCATTTAGGCTCCCCCCAAGAGCCAAAGACCCCAGTACCAGATATGAGATGTCCTCTTTTGAGCGGTTGGCCAGGACTGCCCAAGAGAGCCCGAAACATACGGGCAATCACCATTGCTCTTGGTTACTCCACAGAAGTGGGAGGTAAGTCCCTGACTGATATAGATACCATGCAGGCCTAGAGATAAATGAGGCCTAGAGACTCAGGAGCTGGAACTGGCTTGAATACCCCCTCCCTAAGAACTAGTTTTCTTGGTACCAAAAAGGGCCATACACATTTCATAAGGAAGGAAGAAACCAACAGCTATTATACCTACGAATCCTATCAATGACCAGCATGATGCAATTACCCTAAAGATCTAGTATACCTCCATGATAATGAAGAGATATCTAATTATATTTAAGACCCACTAGACAAGAGGGAGAGCCTACCTGGTACTGGAAATCTATCTAACTACTCAGAGCTACTGAAATCATGGATATCCTCTATAACCACTAATTTACTAAACCAGGATAATACCTAACAACAACCTACAAACATTTGTCTTTATACCCACACATAAGTATAGTCTTCAGCCCTCATCAAGGAAACTTCTCTTTACAACAGATGGAGAACACATCTGAAACCACAGTCAATCAAAATGCAGAGTTATAGAGCCCAGTCTCAATGCACACATCTACAGGGTACTCCCACACCCTAAGGCTCTGGGAACATTTCAAAAGAGAAGGTAAAAAGATTGTAAGAAGAAAAAGATCAAAGCAGTTGCTGTGTCTTGTAGTAATAGCAGAAAATTATCAAAATTCACCAACATGACTGTCCAAACTTGAGCTGAACAAAGATGGCACCAACAAACAAGCCAAACTGGATGGTAAAACCTATAAAGGCTTAATTCTACCCAAAGAACTACAGGCAACTGAGGAAATGGGAGAGGTGTTCTTCCCTGAGAAAAGCATGTCAATTAAATGTTTAGTGCCGAATGGTTAGCCCTGAAACCATACATACAGATAGCATTAAATAGACTATATTTAAGGTTATATTTAAGAATGTATATGTATTTGTGTGTATGGGTATCCATGTATATGTTTGTATATGTATGTATATATGTATATATATATATATATATGCATGTCCACCTACAAATACACATATATGCATTTAATAACAATTAGTAAAGAAATAAGAGGCCATGAATTTGGAGAAGTATATTGAAGAGTTTGGAAGGAAGAAATGGAAATATACCCCCCCCCCAAAAAAAGGTAAGTGGGTATGGTACATTCCTTTTTTTAAATTATTTATTTATGTATTTTTTTTCGAGACAGGATTTCTCTGTGTAGCCCTGGCTGTCCTGGAACTCACTCTATAGACCAGGCTGGCCTTGAACTCAGAAATCTGCCTGCCTCTGTCTCCCAAGTGCTGGGATTACAGGTGTGTGCCACCACTGCCCAGCTGCTACCACACATTCTTAATGGCAATGTATAGGATGAGGATCTCAGTGGGTCTAATCCCAGCTGATATATATACACATCAACTTCCAGGCCAGCCAGGATTATACAGTGAGACCCTGCTTCAAAACAACCAAAAAAGTGACAGCACCTGAGGAAAGATATCTGAGATTGCCCTCTGGTATCCAAGCACTCACATACATGTGCACGCACATACACACACACACACACACACACACACACACACAAACACACACACTCACACACAAGGTTTTAAATATAACCTGTTCACTCTATATATGCTATCTGCATATATGATGTCACAGATGACCATTTAACACTGAACAACTAATTGATGTGCTTTTTCTTGGGGAAGAACACACACACACACAAAACACATGTATACACATAAAAATGCACACACATGTACAAACATATACATAATTAAAATTAGATGCATGCTCCCAAGTTGGGCAACAAAGAGTTAGACACATATATCTTCTACACTGTTGCTAACTCAAGGAAATCCTCTCTTTGCTAATGGTGTGTGTGGGGGGTCCGGTTCTTTAATGTCTTTAATGTAGCAAGCAGATACTAAACAAACAGACAACTATTATTTGATGATTATAGCTGGATAATGCTTACAAAGCTGTAGCAGAACAGAAAAGGTATGTTTGCAATTATAAAGAAAATATACAAAAAGGATTTTAAAAACAGTATGTATTCTCTCTTTCTGTACCTTAAGCTCTAGGGAGGACAGTCGCCACTGTATCTTTTCCTTCCACTTCCCCCTGCCAAGACTACTGGCTGGTGCTGCAATGAGAAAAGCTTCCTCAAAGCTGATGTGCTGGATGGCTCGCTCAGCCACAGGAGGAGGCCATCCCTTTCTGGAGCAGCTTCTAGGTTGGGGCTCTTGCATCCTCTTAGGCTCACACCTTCAGGATGTGCTCCAGCTGGACCAATAAAAAGCCACCTTTCAGAGTGAACCGTATATGTCTGCAAAGGTTTACATCATGGGACCCCAAAGTACCATTCACATCAAAGACTGTGTTACACGGAGGGGCTGAGCATCACTTAGTGTGGTGCCATATGTAATGCTGCGCACATACGACACATCCGTGTGGGGCAGCCCTGTTCTGGGCTTCTTCCTTAGCACCGAAGATGTGCGGACAAGTTTCCCTACTGTCCCCGCTGCACTTCCAAAGCCCTTCCTGGAACGCAACAACGTCTACTCCCTTTCAGAGAGGAAAATTCTGGGTTTATTGACGACAGCTCTCTATTTTCATTCAATATTCAAAAAGCAAATCAAGCCTGCGAATTAAATACCATAAATGCGGTGACAAAGACAATGTGAGTTTTAATGTTGAAAAGATTTTCCTGCTGGGCAGTGGTGGCACACACCTTTAATCCCAGCACTTGGGAGGCAGAGGTAGGCAGATTTCTGAGTTTGAGACCAGCCTGGTCTCCAGAGTGAGTTCTAGGACAGCCAGGGCTACACAGAGAAACCCTGTCTCGAAAACAAAACAAAACAAAACAAAACAAAGATTTTCCTGGGGATACAATTTTGAACAAGTTCCCAACTGCTCATAAAATATTAGTCCCTTCTTCTGTGAGATGGAAGGCATATAAATTACTCCCAGGTCTTCCTCCATGGGCCAAACTGAAGGAGCCAAGCACCGTACTCAGTACTAGTACTGGTTTCAATAAGAATCTTCTTCATCATCATTATCATCATCATCATCATCATCATCATCATCATCATCACCAGCAGCAGCAGCAGCAGCAGCAGCAACAACAACAACAACAACAACAGCAGCAGCAGCAGCAGTAGATTTCACCACATCATTACATTGTGTTTCACAGACCGTCCTATGTCTGATATTCCCATCACAATGTGTTACTACCAAGACTTTTTCCTGGCCCTTTTTTCCACAGTGCCTTAGAGGAAGTCACTGTTTCTCTCACATGCTAGGGTAATGTCCGCTCTTTGCTTGGGCTCAGAGAGCCTGTATCATTTTGTTGTAGAGCATGCAAGAAAACTGACTCTGCAGTAAGACCTCAGCACTGAAGTTGATCTCGCAAGTTGGACACCAGGCAGAATGTGAAATCTTCCTTCCCAGCCAACTCATCCTGGGAGTTCGCAGTTAGTAAATAAGGGCCTCGGTGTTGGCTTTCCCCCTAGGTCTACATCAATGGGCTCTTTCTCTGGATGAGCATTAATGTCCCTGGGTAGAATCACATTCTCAACCGTACTTGGGAGGCATGCAACATCTCCGTCTCACCTGCAGATAGCCGCAAATGATGGAGAAGGTGAGGGCTCGGGCAATTTTCTGCACATGTGTTTTTCCTATAAAGTGGCATATGTTTTTCAGGTTGATGTTGGCCAGGTTAAATCGATCAGGTCTTTGCTTACCGGGAGTAAAAGCAATATCTGGACTCTCTCAAGTGGAGGGGCAATCAGACAGGTGATGGCCCTGGGCTGGAAGAATACTAACCAGGTGGATATTTCTAGATGGATGACAGGGTGCGCGGATGTATTTTTCCTGCGAGAATGAGATTATGGTAAAGAAGATAGCGGGATACGCATGCTCATTTCGTATCCAGAAATGAGATACCAATGTTATTCAAATAAGGGTGGGAAATCTATCACTCCTGAGACAAGCCCTGGAATGATTGCAGTCCTCGGTGCTAAAATGAAGTGTCAGGCACCATCATCCTGCCTTCTTGCCCTGATTCTTGATGATCAGGAAAAAAAAAAAGGAGCTTGTGAGCAGTGGTCATGCAGATGAGGTCAAATTGGATGCTTGAAAGCTGTTTCTCCCCAGCTAAACATAGTAGGCTTTGCCTCTGGGAAGTCTGGGTAAACAAGCTGAACCACTCACCCTGACACTTTGCATATCCTCATTTGCCTACTTGCCTTTGCTCCTGCCTTCTCCAGGGTCCTTGTGAGCCGCTCTAGGCATATGCTCCACACCTTCTGTGCTCTCTGGGTATTTTGTCCCTTTCCTAGGCTGAGTGATCCTGTAGTCAGACCCTCTGTTACTCGTCCTTCTTCACGTATTCTGCATCTCTCTAGTGAGTAGAACGTTTCTTCTTAATTTTCCTTTTGAAAAATGATCAGAACTCAGCTCAGCTCAGCTCAACGTGCATAGGATTTGGGACTGGCTACCTTGTACAGATCCAGGGAGCTTTTTTCTTTCTTTCTTTCTTTTTTTCAATTATTTATTTACTGTAAATTTTATTTATTTTTTATTTTGTGTATGTGAATGTCTTTCACGTACCTTTGGGTATACATCATCTGTGTACCTAGTGCCCTAGGAGACAAGAAGGATCCCCTAAACCTGGAGTTATAGGCAGTTATGAGCCGCCATGATGGAGCTGGAAACCCAATTCGGAGCATCTGCACGAGCAGCGAGCGCTCTTAACCACCAAGCCATCTCTCCAGGAGCTGCATTTTTATTGCCAACAGTGTAAATGATGCCTTGAATTTATGCAATGCAATTACCCTCAGAGTGCATCGGCTTTGAAATTCTACAGTTCAGAGTAATGTTCCTGCTAGCTGGGCATCTATATACCTTCTGACTATTCATTTGCAGCTATAATCACTGATGCTGTTTTGTATATTTTTCATGTTTCCTTTATATCTGTCAGTATTATGATGTTTGAAATGAATGACAGTATGGGAGAAAAGACAGAGAACCAAACACAAAGGGCATATTTTTGGAAGACAGACCATGTATGTGCCAGAAAATATTCGGGCCCCTTTTCTGCCAAGCTGGGTCTTTAGGCCACACTGAGGGGACCTACTTTCACTCTGAATGAAAGATCTTTATGGGCCACAGCTGTACCTCATCCATAATGTATGAGCCTAAAGAGGAGGCAGGCACCTAAACCCAGAAGGTGCTGCAAGAAATAATGAAAATTCATATGATCATATCATATTGCTCTGATATGATCTCTTCCTTCCAACTTAATCAGTTCATTGTAGGAGGACACTCTGACATTACCTCTTTAGAACCAGGGGCACAGGGAAAGCACAGGGCCAAAAGAACGCAGTTAAGTTCAGGCCAACCGAGGGAAACAGAGTATTCATTGTGAATTAGGAGGGGATGTGAATAAGGAGGGGATGCTTTTTAAATCCGAGGGAGAAGTGTTGAACAGGAACACTCCCGAGATCCAGAGAAGAAAGGAGCTTGCCTGGATCACATGGCACAGCCAGGAGGATGACAGCCCAGGCCTCCGGTGTCTCGGGTCTAGGTGTTCCCCACACTTTCCAGCATCATACAACTACCTTGAAAGAGTTCAAAATGCCTGAATGCACTGTGCTTTTCCCAGGGCCAAGGAAACCAGGAGAGCCACATCTTTGCCTTTTTAACTTCAGATGTTGAGAAATAACTGCATTTTTGCTCATTAATTTATTTGTGTGTGTGTGTGTGTGTGTGTGTGTGTGTGTGTGTGTGTAATAGCTTGGATATGAAATATTCCCCCTAAAGCTCATGCATTAAGTAGCTGCTTCCCAATCCACTTCTAAAAGAAGGTAGAGCTTTTGCATAGTAGGGGTATAGTGAAGGCAGTTAGGTCATTAAGAACATGCCCTTGAAGGACATACTGAGGCCCCTGCCCTTCTCTACCTCCGTGCGGTCTGCCATGAAATGGACAATCTCCTGCTATTATGTATCTACTGCCAGAGGCTCAGAGCAACAAGGCCAAGTGAGCCATTGGCTAGAATCTCTAATGCCATAAGACAAAATAAGCTTTTGACTCTATTAAAGCTATCATCTCATGTATGCGATTATAACTAACACACTGTTCTATATTATCAGTTCCCAATGTTTCAGAAATGGGCCATTAAAATCAGCTTTTCAGATTGAGAGTTATGTGGTGTGTTTCCATACGTGGACAGATAGTAACTATTTCAGGCTTTGTAGGTCAGACGTCAAAATCAAAAATGTTATTCAGACAACTTATCTCATGACTTATAGTACAACTCTTTTAAGATTTTTTTTTTAATTCTAAGTTTTCAAGCAGTGTAGAAATAGGTGGGTTAGATTTGGGGGCCATATCCTGCCAATATGTGGTTTGAATACCTGAATCTCAAGCAATGCCGCACAGACCTGTGTTCTACTAAAAGTACGATTGCTTTGCAAGGAAATGACAGGCCAACGGATATTTTCTGCAAATTGAAACACACCTTCCTTGTAGGAGGAAGGCAGCTCTTAAGACTCAGGAAATTAAAAACAAACAAACAAACAAACAAACTTGAGGGGGCTCTGAAAAACTGTGAAATGTGTGAGATTCAGAATCTCAGAAAGTTATAAAACTCAAGATGCCGTGGCCTGCTGTTACATATTGGTAGAGAAAAGGAGACTGATGGAGCTGCCTGTGAGTTGGGCAGGGAGCTACAAGGATGCAGCTGTCACGAGTCACGCCTGCTGAGGTGAGCTTTGCAAGGATGCAGCTGCCTTCCAGTCACTGTGTTCCTGTAAATTATCTCTCACCCGCGAGGCCCAGTAAACTCTCAGTTCACAAGCCAGACTCGGTGGACTTGTGTCTTTGTTCTGTCACAAGTGTCTTAGCTGAGGTGAATACATGTTTGTTTGTACACATCCCCAAAGTACCAAAACAGAACTATTGTTTCTGAAGAGAGGAAAGTGCCAAAAGAAAAGGAAAAAAAAGAAAAAGAAAAAGAAAAAAGCAACAACCCAAAGTTCTGTATGCTTTGGGGCTGCAACAAGATACCACCATATTGAGGGGTCAAATTTCCAAGGTTTAACCACATGGCTCCAATCGCCTATCCATGCATGCATTATTGCCACAAATTACAGAATCAAGATATTCTGGGAAGAGGCCTTGGAGATATTCAGGGCCAACAAATGCGTTCCAGCCGAGCATTTTTCTCATCCTCCAATCATTTCAAAACTCTCCACCACAAAATCATCAGTAAATTGCTTTTTTTCCCCCCTCTTTGAAAAATAAATAGTAACAAAACTTTCAGTCGAGGGCAACTGTTATCCATTCTACCAAGAAGACAGAACAATGGGTGTTCCTATTGGTTACAGGGGTCTAGGACTTCTTTTGTTAAAGCTGGGGGTGGGGGGGAAGTAAACATAAGGTCTATCTTATACCACTAAGGAAATGCCAATGGCATTGTTTATCAGGACTCCCAGACCTCAGAGATGCACTCCTTGCCATTGGCCAATGTCTACCCTGCTACCTTCGCAATGTTAACTTAGTAACCCTAACGCTAGGGCCCGTTTACATCCCCCCATTCAGTTACATATCTTAAACCATTTGACACTATAAAAGGTGCAGATTAGTCTCAAACGTTAAAGCCTACAAAGCATTTTTCAAATTGGAAACAACTTGGCCTCTTAACTAACACAGACGCCCAGCCCCATTTCTTTGCCTTTCGTGGATTCTATACCTGGTGTGGTTTTTGATGAGAAATGTTAACCATAGGTTCACATGTTTGAACATTTGGTCCCTGGTTAGTGATGCTGTTTTGGGGGTGGGGTGGGGTGCAAGTATGTCCCTAGGGATGAGCTTTGAGAATGTATTGCTTTGCTCCTCTCTCTCTCTCAATCTCTCTCTCTCTCTCTCTCTCTCTCTCTCTCTCTCTCTCTCTGCTTCATGTGTGAGGTTAAAGATGTGATCTCTCTGCTTGTTGATCCCCTGCCTGCCATTTGCTGCTACAACCCTCTGCCATGACGGACTGACTACAAGCCCTCTGGAACTACAAGGCAGAATAAATGCTTTCTTCCATAAATTGCTTTTGATCGTGATATTTTATTACGGCAACAGAAAGGTCGTTAACATTACCTGTCAATCACTCCGTCCTAGCTTTTCTTCTGCCATTGCTAGTGTGGCACACTGTGTGTATTTTCAAGCCTCACTCCATCTATTCACCTCTATTGCCATGGATCAAAGGTGTTTGGAGCGTAGGCTTGGGAGTTGTAAAGTATCGCCTTTTCCTGTGGCCCAGAATCTATCCTGCTCAACCTGAGAGCTTCCTTATTTTACCTTAGAGTAAATTATGAGCAGTTAGAAGGGGTTTAAAAGCCATGCATCAAGTCCTGCAGGAAAGGAGTTCTAACTCATTGTTGAGTCCCAGGAATAGCTTCAATAAAAAAAAAAAAATGCCTATCATCCTTTCCTCCAAATTCAAAGAAACTGTGGAGTGGAGGTTACAGGCTGGATCCAAAGAGGTCCAGGAAGGTCCATTATGGAGTGACTCTTAGGATGATTATGGTCAGCTATCTTACACAAAGATGAGTGTGATATTTCTGAGATCAAATACTTTCCTGACCATTTCTGGATAAAGAAGTTTTCTTTAGAGGTCTCTTAGAGCTCTCAGTATTACTCATTGCCACTACTACATGAATCAAAGTCTCCGATATTGACATCAGGCCGCAGTGGCTATCTGTGGGCTTGCTGGTCCTCTAGCCATTCATGTCCGTTCAGGCTACTCACACCTTTGGGCCAATGCTAGATCACAGCAGGGGAAGTCTCTTATATCCCATCTCGCTTTGGCCAATATCCCTATGCTTCTAACAGCAGCTGTTGCAAGACTCCAGGAAGACATTAAAATACTTCAGGATTCACAATCCTCACTGGTGTGTTAGTAAAATACCAGATATGCTGAATAGTTTTCTGTCAGCTTGACCCAAGCTACAGTTATCTGAAAGGAGGGAAACTCAATGGAGAAAATGCTTCCGTAAGATCTGACTATAGGCCAATTTTTGCATTAGAGAATAAAGGGAAAGGATCTAAGCCATTATAGGGGCTGCCATCTCTGGACTGCTGCTCCTGGATTCTTTAAGAAGGCAGGCTAATCAAGCCATGAGGAGCAAGCCAGTAAGCAGCACCCCTCTATGGCCTCGGCTTCAGTTCCTGCCTCCAGGTTCCTGCCCCGCTTGAGTCACGTCCTGACTTCCTCCAACGGTGGATTATGATGTGGAAGTGTAAGCCAAATAAACCTTTTTTTTTTCCTCCCCAACTTGCTTTTTGGTCATGGTCTTTCATCTCAGCCACAGCTCCACAAACTAAGACACCAGGTGATAGGATAAAGAAAGCAGGATACTTCTCCCAGCTCCAAATACAAAAAAAAAAAAATTTTTAATTATATCATTAGCTGAAAAAATATACCAAACATAAGAGGAACTCTTAGCAGATATGAAGTTGCTATTGTTCTGGTCTGCTTGGCCCCAAGACATGAAAGGAAATTTGTTTCTACTCGTCATCCTCATCCCTGCTCTTCTGGCTGAGCCGTGGTCTTCCACACCAGGCGCTGAGCTAGATTCTGCATGCATGGAAGAATCCAGGGAGAGGAGTCTGACTCCTAAGGAGTTTATGGACCAAGTGTGAGACTGCAAGGTCACGATCACAAATGATCCGGATGCGGTGAACATACACAACAGTAGGATGCCTGCAGCACAGTAGGATGCCTGCAGCACAGTAGGATGCCTGCAGCACAGTAGGATGCCTGCAGCACAGTAGGATGCCTGCAGCACAGTAGGATGCCTGCAGCACAGTAGGATGCCTGCAGCACAGTAGGATGCCTGCAGCACAGTAGGCACGCATCACCGCTTGCACACCACATGTCAACAACCTATTCCTTGGGAAGTAGTTTCATCTCTTATGGTAATTCCTTCAGTACTTCTTCCCTGACTGACAATATCCTCACTAAGATGGATATTCCAGAAGGCAGGGGTTACAACACCTGCATACCATTGTCCTTCTCCTGGGACCCAGCACCGTGCCTGACACTGGGAATCTGTATGTGAGAATGAATGAATGAATGAATGAATGAATGAATTGAACTAATGAAGACAAATACCAAGGACCAGATAGGATTGAACTAAGGCCTTGAAGAGTAAGTTAACAGGTCCCAAAAAGGAACAAATGGAAATACGAAATGTGACCACCTGCCCAGAGCAGACAAGAATCTGGCATGCTCCTACTGGGGTAGGAAGTTCAATGGCAGACGTGGCTGGGTTGGGCAGGAAATAAGATATAGGAGATCTTGGAGAGATTTTAGGTCAGATCAGCACACCAAGTGCCTGGCATACCAGGACTTTTTCCTGGAGGCAAAGGGGAATTGGCTGGTTTCTGTAAATAAGATGTAACAGAGTTAACCAGCTTCATTTTTATTTCTTAGTGATAACCAACAACAGGGTAGAAAAATGAATTGAAGGTTTCCTGGACCTGGGCCAAGCACTCGGAGGCCTTCTCCCACTGTTTCAGCCTAACCCTTGCTGTCTCTTTAATATTTTACAGTTTCTGGCAGATTTGTGATTGTTTTAGTTATTGTGAAGTTTATCTCCCTCTGACACCTGGGAAGGAGTCCCCGCCACTCTGCCCCTGTAGCCTGGGCACATCCTGAAATGAAGAATAAGCAGGAGGAGTGGCTGGGGCCCGGCCCCTTCACTGGAGGCCTTTGAGCAGCCTCTGCACAACCAGACCTTGTGAAGACACACACCAACTCATCAATGCTTGCAGCAGGATCGACGCGAGCGAGCGTGTTGCTACTGGCACAAACACAACCACCTGGACACATCCCAACTTCGACACAGGCCAGCAAGCCAGGCCCACTCACTTCCCACAGAACTGCAGACAGCCCCTTCCACAGAAGTCCATCCAGCTCTCGCCGCACCTCAACGGGGGAGCTGGGCTCCTGCCATCTTTGGGGCTCCTCCGTGTTTGGGAGGTTACTGTTATCGGGGGCCCTCCCGCTCTGCGTATTTGATCATAAGCTGCTCGTCTGCTTACATCAACACCTTCTTCAAGCCGGTCCTGCGAGGAGCCCGCAACCTCTGCCTGCTGTTCAGCCCGGGAGGGCTCTTTATGAGAAGAGCAGGAACAAGTCCCTTGAAAGAGGAGGCAAGAAGAAAGGGGTCCAGAACAGCAAGAAAACAGACAAAGGTGAGCTGGCCAAGATCTTGAAAGAGCCACCGGCTCTGAGCATAACCCTATAGGCTTCGAGATTAAAACCATTGTTGTCTAATAAATGGATTCATGTGTGGATTTCTGGTTAAAAGACAGGAAATCTTCTACCCAGTAGGGACTGAACACGGTCCTTCTCTGTAAAGGTACGTAGCGGCTGGCAGGCTCTTCCCCCACCTAAGCCTTCAGCCCCATGGTCCACTGCACTGGGGCCAGGGCTGGGGCTTGGGGGGGTTCTCCGTTCCTGGACCCCTTGCATAGGCCCTACCTTTCCTGCTGTCTCTTTCCAACGTTCCTCCTCTGAACCTGTAATTCCATCCTTTTACCGGCCTGAGCCTCAGCTGTTTCTATCAATTTCAAAGCTCCCTCAGACGTCAGCCGCCCCGCTTGTACTTAAAAAAAAAAAAAAAAAAAAAAAAAAAAAAAAAAAAAAAAATCCACCCTCTTTATTGGAAAAAAAACCTCTTAAAAATAAGAGAATGGGAGGCCAGAAATGATTCCCAGGCTACTGGAACTAAGGGGACTTTTGTGGCTACCTTAATCCAAATCAAACTGCGGGTAGGTAACATAAATATCTTTGCAGCTCTTTACAAACAGAAACTCCAACTGCATCTTGAATGTTTACAAAGCAAGTGGCACAGGAAACTCAGGCTTTTTTTTTTCTTTCTTTAGCTTTATTTGGGCTGTTTTCTTCTACTAATGAGAATCAGGCATTGGGCATAATGCTGTTTTGTGTTTATAATAAAACCTCATTAACTCAAATGCAACTAATTTATAACTTGTGATAATTTGGCCACAACAGAGCCGAATTTCCTATGTGCAATATACGATTTTACTAAGCAAATTAATAGCTTAAATCAAATTTTAGAAAGCTTCTTTAACTTCCCCAGACAAATTATCTTTAAGGGCATTATTAGTAGGTATTCACAGCATAGGAAGACAAAAATTAAGATTCATTTCTAGTTACAGCTCCCTGGTCCCTACCTAAAACCTTAGGTGCAGACAAGTCACAGAGTGTCTTCAGGCTTAGGAAGTGGATAAAGCCTAAAAGTCATCTATTTTACTCCACCGGAGTTGAGGTGATACCCTAAATCACAGTACTGACACTAAACGAAATAAAACCTATATGTAGCCTTACACTATGTTACGTCTGACGGCGCTAGCAAGTACATCCAGATGGTTTGGGGTTTTCCAACAAATGAATTGTGGAATGGCTTCCTCTTTCCAGTGTTCTGAGGTGCCACACTGTAGTGGTTGGCCTGTGACGCTGTGGGAAATGATCTCTTCAGAAGAGAAGCAAGTCTCTGGTTAACAGATGTGGGCTAGTTGTTCATAGAGCAGTGTTGATAATGCTAAAATTGTGGTCGTTGTGGTAACTGGGGTCTTCACATTCTCAGGCCAGTGCCTCTCAGATGGCCAGGCGGTGGCCATTTCTCCAGCACTGACGATATGAATGCAAAAGAAGCTTTCTTAGGGATCCTTCCATGTTCAGCAAACATGGAGAACCACGCTCCGACATTTCACTGCCACCGATGGCTCAAAAGCCAGGTTCCAGAGCAGAAAGTAGACCCTACATTCCACAAATTTGTCACACATGGGGAACCACGGGCCAACTCTACTTTCTAGTCAAGGACTGTCCACGCCCGAGTACCCACTGTCAGTGTCTCATGGGCACTGCTGGCTAAGTCCTTACAAGCAGCAACGGATAATGAAAGAAAGCTGGACTCAGTCAGCCAGCACGCCTCAGAAATGGTTTTTCTTAATTAAATATTGAGTCAGTTATGGGAGCTGGGCATGGTAGTGCATGTCTTTGATCCCAGCTCTTGGGAGACAGAGGCAGGTGGATCTCTGTGAGTTCAAGGCTAGTCTGGTCTAGGCTCTACAAAGTGAGTTCCAGGACAGACAGACAGACAGACAGGGCTACACAGAGTAAAGTAACTCTATCTTGAAACTCCCCACACCAGAAGAGTCAATTTGGGGACAAGAAAAATTTACTAAGGATTCCCTCCACTCACTCCAGGGCACAGCTGGGACCTCCACTAGCTGAGAAAGCTCTCACACATACTGCATTACCTCGTGATCCTATCTACACCCAGCAAGCTTCTCAACTGCAGTAGAATTAAGCTAAGCATTAAGAACTGTGAACTCACGAATATTTCTTTCTCTTGACCAGTTTCTTACTGACTATGAGAAGCAAGCCTGTGGAAATTGCTGGCTGTATACTGTTTATCTGTTTATCCATTCTTTTTGAGTCCAATTTTATGTTCCAGACACGCTAGTAAGATATTATTTCATGTGAATTTTTAATGTCTTTTTTTTTTTAAGTTTTGCAGAGATTTTTCAATAACCTGCTCTTGGTAAGTGAGTTTCTCCCTTTCAGGTATGTCCTTGTCAAAGACCATTCTTTTAAAAACCTTTGGAAAATATTTACTTTATTACTTTTTTCTTCGCCGGCAATATAGTTGTAACCTTAAAATAATTTGTTTAATGTCAGTTTTAAAGGATCAGAGATTGCACTAGAAATGTTCATAAAAACAGGAATTTGGAGACCATTTCCCCTTATTGTCCATGTGTGCAAGCCAGCTCTAACTCACCAGTGGAGATGTGGGTCATTATTTCTGAATTTGCACATTAAAAATAACATCTATCCATAAGGGAATATCTTTAAACCACAAATGCCAGAAATAACAATTGTATTAAACTGCATTTCATGAATACATAATAAAGTTCAATTTACCATTATTTATCATGTTACTTACATCTATAATGGAAAAGAGATTTAGTTCTGTTTTGAAAATAAAAAAAAAATTCCTTCATGCCAATTGCTCAGGATTTATATTAGCTCTAATGTATCCATTTTCTGTTGTTTTTTTCTTTTGGTTAATTACTATTGCTTTTCTATTTTGGGGACCCTCAGGAACAATTCACATTCTCTCATGTATTTTTAAAGCTTAAGGAGGCATATATACATATACATATAATGAATTAAAATTACTGTAACTTCAGTTATGTTTAGTTGAAAAATCTGAGGGTTTTTTTTTTTAATGGCATCATGACTCAGACTCCCATCCCCTCACAAATCCCAGGCTTGCGTTTGCATGCTTCAGTGATGTTCTGACAGTTGCCTGAAATTGCCAGAAAAATCACCAGGAAGACACACTGAGGCACTCTCAGGCCTCTGCATCCACATTCATATGTGGGCAATTGAGGAAGTCAGCCCAAGAGTTCAAGACAAACACATGCCTACTTTCTACTGTCAGCATATCTAGGAGAGGAAGGAAGCAAGAGACCTGCTTGAATGACTAAGTTATTATGTATTCTTTAGAAGACAGAAAAGAATTCCCTGTTTTGTGCTTATTGGATGCCATACGATTGTTGACGTGTGTTTCCCCAACAACTCTAACGTGGCCATGCCAGCCTCAGTGTCTTCCCTTCTTAGTGAACGTCTCCATTATCTGTCAAATCATCTCACCCTGACACTCAGCAAGCATCTTAGGCAACTTCTGCCAAGTGGTTCCTCCTGCTATCAAGTAGTCAGTGCATTTGTCAGCTTTTCATTACTATGATAAAGCACTTCAGACAGACCAACTTTATAAAAAAAAAAGGAAAGAAGAGAAAAGAAAAGGAAAAAGAAAAGAAAGAAAAAGAAAAGGTCTGCTTAGCTCACATTTCTAAATATTCAAGGACAAGATGCTGTCCTCAGCCCAGCTTTAGTTAAGAACTAACAGTGACAGCGTTCCAATGTTGGGAATTAACTTACGAGGAAGAAAATATTTGTAAAGGCAGAGAACAAGGGCAGATATACAAATAATGAGGCCTTTTATTACAGCATGTTCTCTCAAGGACAGCCTTAATCCTATCTAATGACAATCCCTCAGTGATCCTAAAAACCTCCTATTAGGTCCCATCTACCTCTTAAAAGTTCCAGTGCTACCCCCAAACTGTTACCCGGGAGGCCACACCTCCAAACCCCTAAAGCCATGGGAAACACTGAAATCACATCCAATTATACAGTGAATAAGACGAGCGCTAGGCATTCTATCTGAGACATCCCTCCAGCCTTGCCCTGCTACACTAGCCACACCCCACAGATGCATCAATTCTGGCTCACTTGGTCCCTCCTCGGGGCTGGGGCCTTGTGGTCCTAGCTCAATTACTAAGTGCCAAGTTGACTTCACTCTAGTCCATCTTACTGTTGATCTGTGTTACCCTTCTAAGGGGGATAAATGCTAAAAGCCCTTCCCCCAGCAGATCAAGAACACACTTGCTTTTGCATTGGTTTTATTCCCCATCAAATACTCAAAAGGAGGCCTCGAGAAAGACTGTCTTCTTGGTCAAACTTGAGGCATGCCTTTTTGAATCCTTTTCTCACTTATGTTCCAAGTTGGTTAACCAGAACCTCTGCCTTCTGTGTCTGATCACCCTCCATGTCTGATCCGGTCTGGATGGCTCTCAGTAGAGCTCTGTGAAGCTGCGTTCACCACTATCCCGTTTAGCCTTAGTGTTTTCTTTTAGTAAATTTCCATCCTACCCCAGGTTTTTGGCTGAGAGTTTTCACTTTCCCTCACGCTGAGAAGCGGGTCCAGTCTGTGTCCTACACCGCAGAATCTTGTTGCAATGGTCCTTGCACCTGCCGTTATGATCTTGAAGGAAGTCACCTCACCATCTTGAGTAATTATCATAAATGATTTTTCCCCAACAGCCTTAACCTAAGAGATCCCAGCCTCGGTCAGTCCTTCCCAACTGGTCTCCATGTGCTTTCCCACACTGAACTGACCAGGACTCAGTTCAAGTACAGAAGTTCTTCCGTGCTCTCTTCTTCTAACATCTAAAACCAAACTCTCTTCATCCCACCCACTCCCCACAGACACTTCTAATCTGATATCTGAGCAGATACATAGTATAATGTGACCAAGCAAGACAGGGCAGAGCCTCCTCCATTTTGTTTCCTTGCTGAGGCCACTTCAAGTTTGATTAAAACCTGATCGCCTTGATGGATAACACCATGGAAAACTACCCAGCTCTATTGTAGGAACCTGAGGTCAAGATGCCCTAACTTCCCTCAGCTTCTGTTAAACCACCCGCGTGTGCAAGGCTCCCCCTCCAACTGCAGATGAGATACCAGGATGTGGTTTTTGTCTTTAAAAGACCCTTGCTCTAGATGCTCAAGCCTACATTTAGGTTCTGAATACCGGAGTGTAGTGACAGGCAGTTGGAATGAAGACTTTCAATTGGCTCTAAACTCTGTCTGAGTGGTTCTGTCTGGTGGATCCACAGAACAATTAGTCTAATTGCTTGTCTTTCCCTTCTTGGACAGAAGCCTTTGCAGGCAGGGACTGTATCTTATCTACTCATCCCTTAGAGTACAGGCAACTGTATGAAGCATATCATACTTTTCATAAAGTTCAAAAAATGGCATACCTTTTTCCCCCCAATATTACAAGGACCCCTCACACACACAATACTTTTTGTGTGTCTGAGAAAGCTATTGGGAAATATCCCCCACAACCTCTGAACTGTGTTTCTAATGAATAACATATCTGAAGCGTCAAGTCAAATACACTTCTTTTGGGGGCACATAATGGCCACCTTTTTGCTCGGGCATTATCTTGAAAATGCACAGTTACTATTTAGTGCTTATCAGGTGGCAGGTTTATCACCAGAGCAGGGCTCGAAAGAATTCTCCAAGAAATAGCTTCCCAGCAGCTAACTTGTCCAAACTCTCTTAAATGCCAAATGAGGCTGACGGACGCAGCGCTTCCAGTGACACCTGCTTCTTCAAATGAATGCGGCAGCAGCCATCGCCTCTGACAGGCATCTGGAACATCCCACAGAGGACAGGGCAAATGCATAAGACAACCAGAGTTCCCTTAACAGGCTGGGCGGTTAAGGACAGAGCACAGGGAAAACTCACGGGAGCTCTGCCGTGATCGGGTTGAGCTGGGAAACACAAGCTTAGACAATGGCACCTACCATTAAAAAAAAAAAAAAACAGACTTAAAATACTTATTACACACACACAAGTGGATATAGAATGGTAACCGAGAGAAATGCTTTGCTTGAGGGTTACGGGCATTATCGCCCTTGAAAAGGCACGGTTCTCTTCACAAGCTCTGTCCCAGTGTGAGTAGGGAAAGACAGCAACAGGGGATTCAAATCTAGATTGAACTCTATCTTAAACCAAAGAACAGCAGCAACCTAACCCAAGGCCTTCCACCCCACAGTACACACCACCAAAGGTGGAGAAAATCAATTACTTCATAGATGCTTGGTCAGATTAGTTTTAAAATCATTGTAACGAAATTAAATTTTTCATCCAATTAAACAAGTAAAATTCAGGGTTATTAAATGAAACTTTCCTTAGCACAGACAAATCTCAAGGTTGCAACATATAATCTAGAGGGGAGCGAAGGGTCCAAATCACTGCACTGGCGTCCGCCGCATCCACAAACGTGGCACAGTAAGCGTTGAATGCTTTATCTGTGACTAGCAGCGAGCTTGCGGTCAGCAGTGTGTTTTCTTCCCTGAAATAAGAACTCAACAAGCTACTTTCTCACCTCAAAGGTGAAACCCAATGGCAGACTTCTAGATAGCTCTGACATGAGCTTGCGTATCTCGAAAGTAGAGAAATGCCACTATAATCACGTTTAATCTTTTAAAGCTGGGATTGAGAAGTGGCATTTGGACAGGATTTAAACTTGGCTTTGGCCATGACAGAGATTAAACTGACTCCGATTCTCCCTTACCCTAATTTTTTTCTCATTAGTTAGATGTCACATAGGAAATGAAATTATTATAAACATATTTAACTTGTTTAAATAACTTTAAAAACATAACTTACAATCAGTGGATTTCAAAACTCAATAAGTCCTCGCACTTATTAGTTACAGAGTATAGTTGTGTTTAACCTAATAAATGTAAAAAACATGGCTTTAAGGAACATACTTTCTTGGCAAGAATTAAATCAGCCTGGCTAATTTACATTGTTTTACATTTAGAGAGACTTGTATACTGACTCATGATTACAGTACATAAACCATTCCCTTGAAATGGTCTGAATTATACTCCATGCTATTTATATAAACAACACATATACATTGCATGCTGTGCAGTATACTAAATGAGAATCTTTTTTTTTTTTTTTTTTTGGTAAATCAGTTTATTCAGCCTGTAAGTTAAATCTTAGGTAATAGAAGAAAAAGAAAAGTTCCCTATTTCATTGTGTTCTGAAAAGGTTAGGAAGTAACTATTGCTATACATTTTAATACACCAAAAGGAGTTGGTAAGTGTCTAGAATTAATGCAAAACAATATGGTTTTCAAGTGTAAGTTTCTAAGACTTATATAATAAAATTAAAGAGCAATAGATTAAGTGATATCACTGGATAGGCTTATAGGTAAATGTGTGAGCTGGTTCTGGGCTTTCTGAGCCTTGAAAGGTGGCCAGCGATGACATTCAAACTGAAGGCCAATACCCAGGACTGCCGTGAGAACTTCACCTGTCACTCAGGGACTATATTGGTACTTACTAATCATGTCCCATTGATGCAAGAAAGATCTATATTAGCTCAAAATAAAAATCTAGAAATCCAGGCTACATTTGTTAACATCTGACAAAGAACAGTTGTGAGGAATGACCGGCCAGCCGACTGGTCTGTGAAGGGTCAGGCACGACACAGTTCGCTGAGCTTAGAGGCAAGCTCTTTGCGGTAAAATGATGACCTGACATTAGATCTTTATATATGTACAAAAGACCAGAGAGACCTTTTTCATCATTTTTTTTTTATTTAGCAAGCCTATATTATGGGAGTTTTTAGTTCACTGGTTATTTGATTATTCATACACTCGACCACTCGACTCTCCCTTCTACTGCACACGCTAGCACCGCTGATGGGCTTGCTTCACAGCATTCCCAAACTAAACGGTCAAAACAAAGCATTCTGGTTTATTGCCAGCTTTGCTCTCCTAACTCATCTCTAGCTGAGGAACTGGTCCGATCATCTCCCCACCTTTTCAATCCAAACATTCAGGATCATCTAGGGCTCCTTTCCTCTCATCTACACGAAAGCAGCCCACTGTAGTCTCCCAGACTGAAGACACAGCCCCGCTGCTCTAGCTGCTGCTCGAGTCCCGACTTCCAGTCCGCACACTGCTTTGGTGTCCTCCTTGCAGTCCCCAGTTGCCCCCGTGTTCTACTGCTGCTCTTTCTCCATGACTCAATGCGAAACCTGACGAAAGTACAGCGGGCATGGCTCCTCCGCTCAAAATCCCCCAGGGACTCCCGGTTCACTACAACTCTAAAGCTTCTCGTACCTGTCCCCCCCCCCACACCCCGGGCCACTTCATCGCCTACTACGGACTATGTGTGACCATTCCCATTTCTTGAGTGAGCTGTCTCTCTGCTGTACACAGCCCCGGCTCTCCACATGGCTAGCTCCTTCACATCACCTCCTGGGTTGCTCTATCCAAAGAAAAGACTGACCACTGCATTCATGGCTTGTCAAGCACCACCATCTTTTCACACTTCGTTGCGCTATTTTCGTCATTAGACTGTAGGAAGCAGCAGGAAACTGACCTTGCCAGATTCAACCATGGCCAGAATCCCAGAGCTGGATGGTACCTAAAACAAAATAGCCACTCGATAAATACCAGTCCGATGAGTCGTTCTTATGTGATTTTATAGCTCCCCATTATGGTACATTAGAAGCAGAAACATCAGTAGGACAAAACCAGATACCTGATCCCATCAAAAGGATTTTGAGCCTTGCCTAAGGTAGCCATCCAGTCCATCAAGTCTGCCAGAGGTTTGAATAACTACATTAGCCTCTTTGGGAGTATGGTCCAATTTTTAAAATTCTACTCTCACTAAAACAAAAACTCTATGTGTTTGGTAAATAGAAAGATTTTCTAAATATCTTGATGACTTCACTTTCTATTTCAGAGCCAGAACAATTCTACCATGGTTACATAAAAGAAAGAAAACTTACAAGGTCATACTTTCTTTCATTGAACAAGGAAATGGGAAATTTTCCTTTCTGTTTGCATACATATGAGGTTAGATACATTCTCAGTATGTAACTCGATCTGATCCTGAGCTCCTGAATCTACCTAGCTCCTAAGTGTGGGGATCATATGCAGGTCTCTATTTAAGTATCACACACACACACACACACACACACACACACACATACATGCACACACATCACCTCTATATTGAGAGCACTCTTACTATCTTCATTTTCAACAAAAGGAAACTAAAACATAATTAATAAGCATGTCAGAATGCCAGGATTCGCATACTTGCACTATACTTCCTCATTAGGATTTAGAGAGACCACATGGTGTTAGAGATGAAAATAAAACTGTCCCAAAGCCCATCACGGAACAAGTGTTTGATACCAGGAAGCTAATATCCTTCACAGCATCTTTATTTCTATAAGTATGATAGGGAGATTCAGAGGATGTTGGCCTCTACCAGGAACAGGCCATGGGCCTTTGATGCTAAGCTTATTAAGAAAAATTTATCAGAGCTGAAGTCAGTCTATCATCCTGGGTCAGGAATTCAGAGGTCAAGATTCAGGAAGAAACTGAAGCGGCACACAGGAAGTCAAGACAGCGATGTAAGATGAGAATTACATTGTCAAATGAACACCAGGTGTGTTGGAGAACAGGCAAGATAAATAAAGGCAGGGTCAGGACAACAGCCGGCAGAGTGCAGGTGCTAACGCAGATAGCAGGCTGAGGCTGGCACGTCTGAAGTGGGGGACTAGACCAGGAAAGAGACGTTGCGAGCCTCCATTCCCCGGATGGCACAGGGCGACTCCTCCAGTCTCCCCCCATCTCACATGCCATCCCATGCGCTCGGAACTTTCACATCTCCATGAGTTACGGTAAACTCCATTTCTACAGAAGAAAATAATCTCTCTGTGTAAGATGCCAGCCACTTTGCAGACCCCGCCTAAAACCAGTGATGGACACTGAATTTATACTTCGGTGCTTTCTCAAGAAAAAAACAAAAATCAAAGATGCCTGAAAGAGTGATCCTAATATATGCTCTATGGCTTTGCTTTTTTTATCTTGCTCTCATATGGAAGAGCCAGCGTTAAGCAAAAGAATGAAATGGGAAAGCAAACAGCGGGATGACGTCATCAGTCTCATCGGAATCCTGGTGATCAATGACTGAGGTGACTTTTTCCTCTCATCAGCAATGTCTCAGCTATGTCTGGCTGCTCCCAAGGGGAGAGAATGACTTTCAGTAAAGCTTTGGAAGAGCCAGCAGCATGGCATAGTCACCCGGTAACTTTTGCAAGCAGTCAGACACACGAGCCACAAGTCTTTATGCGGCACAATCCGAGAGCACGTCAGGTGCATAGACATACCTACCATTTACCACAAGAATGAGTAAGGGCTTTCATCTACATGTCACTGCTCCGATTTTGTCAGAAAACAATTAGGAGTCATTGGACACTCTCAGTTTTAGAGTCTTAGTTCATTACCCACATCCATCCATTGTACACAAAGCTGGGAGCTGGGGAAAGCCATAAACTTGGTAGCAGGCTGGTTGGATCTAAGGGGACAAAGGCATAGAAAACTCTTCTGGGGAAATTATTTCCTGGTCACAGTCAAGAAGGAAATGTCACCAAAATAATACACCGGAGTCTAACTAATACCAGGGCTCTGAATTTTATAATTTTCATTGGCTTCTTCTGATATATGCTTCTAGTTCAGAATCCCATCTGTAAAGTACTAGAAATGATCCACTTACAGGCAGTAAGGAAAAAAAAAACAAGTTCCTGATGTGACAATCTGCTACTTTATTATATAGTGAAAAAATGTCTACATATTCAGGATTATGAATGTCACTAATAAGCCTAAGTACAGCACGTGTCACTCATTAATATTCATATTGCTGAAACAAAGCAGCTCATACTATAGCTACTCATGAATCTGGCAGAAATGAGAGGAAGAAAAGGGAAAGGGGAGAGATAAAGAAAGAGCTTAGGGAGACACCGAGCACAAGAGGGGACTCCATTCATTCAGGCTAACATCTGCTCAGCCCGAAGTGGAACCACCTGTTAGTTTATTAAATTGTAGAATTAATTTACGTGGAAATAAGAGAGGAGGGGGAAAGGCTTTAATTCATACTCCCCACTTTTAAAAATCCTCTATTTATTCCTGTCTGGTTTTAAAAAGGCTTTTCATGAGCAGTAATCGATGCCATGAATACCTAGCCCCATTCTATAATTAATTGGAGCAATGAAATGCTTCCCATGATTGTTACACAGGCACACTGCCTGTAATGTTTTTTGTTGGCCTTTTTTTTTCTTTTTCTTTTCTTTTTCTTTTTCTTTCCTCCTTGAAAGAAAGAGCACTGGCTATGTTATAGTGGGAAATTCCTTGAGGGTTTTTAGCAGCACCAGCAAAGGGTTTACCGAGTACACACTGCACTATTTGTCCACATTTGGTGGTGGAGGGGGTGGTATTCTAATGTCCTCAGAAGGGAAGAGGAGAATAATACAGCTGTGGCGAGGGGATCAGAAGAAACCCAGTCCCGAGTAACGCAGAAGTCCCCATTAACCTCTCTGCCTCCGCTAATGAAAGACATACCGCATTGCTTCCTCCAATATTCTCAAGTCTCAGGATCTCAAATTTGCTGAATTAAAGTGGTGGATATTATATCTTCAGTTGATTTCCTCCGAAGTTTGCCAAGAATGTCAGATGGTCATCAGGAGCACGGATAGGAAGGAGATTAGAAGGGGTACACAAGCTTTTCTATGGATGTTCTATTTCCCATACCTCTTAGGGTGTCATAACATGTGGACTAGCTATTCGAGTTGGCCATAATTTCCTGGGACACTGTGTGACAGCCTCCCCCAGGGGTGGATTCCCAACATAATCATCTACAATTGTCTTTTTAAGATGTGGGAAGATTTCTTCCAGTGCGTTTGAGTGTTTATTTAAACAACTAATGCCCTTTCAGAAGATTCCTATCATGGAACCTAGATGTTATCTCCTTCACACAATGCTTTTTATATGATTAAGGTCCATGAGCTTCCTTGGGCAAAAAAATGACAAGAGATTATTTCAAGTCACATCTTTGGTTTCTTGAAAAATGTAACAAAAAAAAAAAAAAAAAAAAAAAAAAGGAGGCTAACTTTCCATAAAGCTTTTGTAAAATGCAGTAGGGACGCCAGCGCTCCCTGGAGACTTATCCAATTACACAGACAGTGTGGTCTCACCAGAAGAGAGAGGAGCATTCAAAATTGGGCTTTTCTGATCATGGCAGAGAGTGTAAAAGGGAGAAATCTAAGAAATTCAATTATCTCTCCAGGTGTCACTCAGCATTGGGATTAGGATAATTGGCTACAAATAGCATGAGCAGGGTTCAGACACAACCTCTGTGGGTTTCATTATGGAACGCCATCGCCACCGAGGAGCTAACAGCCGGGTTTGCCACGTGGATTAGTGAGGCTCGCCGCCGCAAAGATGTTACTTTCCTAACCATGAGTTTCCCTCATTTTCAGGGTCTTCTTTACATCTTCTAATCAAGTCCTTATTGTACCATTTTAAGCATGCATTGCTCTGTCAGGATATGCTAACATGACTTTTTAAAGTGATTATTTAAAACCCAGGGCAGGGCTTGATGACCCACCAGCTAAGTGCTGCACAGCATAACTTGTCCATGCTCCTTAAATGTAATGGCGGCCTCCGACCTGCAGAGATGCCTGCTCCTGGGCCGTGCTGACTTTGCTGACGTGGGGGATTTCCTTGAACACACCCCAGGGAAGACTTTCTAGCTGCGAAATGAGGGAACCCGGGGATTTTCCATCTTTATTGATTACAAATAGTAGACAGCCAGCAACATTTGTTGATTTTTATCCTAATTAAGCCTTTCTACAAACTGAAATATGTTAATAGAATGGTTGACTAGTACTAGGAAGGACGAGGGTTTTGTAACCATGCCCACACGGATGGGCAAACCCAGATGGATTTTGAAGTTATCCAGTGTTCCGAAGGGCTTCTCAAATGTTTTGAGTTTAACCAAACCCTGAACACATTGTGCCAAGTACTATTTTCCTTTAAGTTTCAAACCCATGTGAATTTTAAGGGAAATTAAATCCACATGTTTCTGATTCATTTTTACTTAAATCATTAAAATGTTGTTTTGGATGAGCCATTGACTTCCAAGAGGGTTCTCTTCTCAAACTCCTTTACGCCTTTTTGGTGTGGGGTCAAAAACAGGAAGTTGTCCTTGGAAGGCGAAGAATTAATTGTGACATCAAACACTTGCAAATCCAAATCCTAGCATCCCAACACTCCTGCCATGCCTGACAGATTCATTTTCTTAATTTTGTATAGGAAAATACTTATATTTTTATTTTTCTAGAATAATCTCAGGAAGAGATCTCACTATAAACACTGTAGCACGTAGAGTCCAGATTTGGAGGTTTATTGGTTTTTGCAGAAAGGCTAAGGGAGTCATTTCACAATTCTCAGTTTGGACCGTTATGCCTATAAAAAGTCTTCCTGTTTCATCCATCCACAGCTAGGCTGAGCACAGGTTCTTGACAGTAAGCGCCATGCAGAACTCAACGTGAAGAGACTGGTCACCATGTCCTGGGCTCTACCCTGCCTGTTTGAGGGCCTTCTCTAGAATCTGCCAGTCTTACATAGTTTCACACACATATGCACCGCACACACACCTACAACTCCAAGTTTTACAAGTCCTCCTCATTCTCTAAGGAAAAGAAAGGAGAGAGCCAGAAGGGGTGAGAAGGAAGAAGAAAAGAGAAGGAGAGGTGGGCTGGGGAAGCCTTGCTTTCTTCCAGCTGTCTTCATGCGCCATTTTTTCCCTTCTAGCCCCACATTTTTAAAGCTCATGAATCCTTCTCCTCAACATACCGCCCCCTTAGCCTTTTGCAGGTAATAATCCTCATTTTCAGTGTTGGCATGAGTGATTCGAACTCAGTTAGATAAGGTTGTAGAAAACACACCAGAGTGGGGATGAATATCCAGCTTCACGCTTGAAGCACCTTGTCATATATCCAGTAAGTAACCACCATCAGGCAGTCGGCATGAAAATACACCCCCCCTTTCCCCATCTCTTCCATATCTATCCCTCAATACTTCTGTACCTTACAGTCACGCAAAGTGATCTCTTCTGTTCATCCTCTGACTGCAGTTTAGACATTCTGCAACACCTGACTGCAGAATCTATGCAGAATCTTCCATGGCTTCCCTCTGCCAACGGATGCCTGCTTAACTCTTTAATTGGCATGTTAGGCACAACCAAACATTACACAGTTTGGTATTAATGTAAAATTCTATGAGTTTTCTCTTCTGTATTCCAAAACATCTCCCACCATTCATCCCTTTCTCATCCAGAAACATTCCAAGATTAGTCTTTTGGACTAGACGGATGGCTTAGCAGTTACGAGCACTGCCTGCTCTTCTAGAGGTCCTGAATTCAATTCCCAGTACCCACATGGTGGCCCACAACCATCGGTAATGGGATCTGATGCTCTCTTCCGGTGTGTCTGAAGACCGTGACAGTGTACTCACATATATATATAATTAAAAAAATTTTTAAAAAACCCTAATGAATAGAAAGCCCTCTTTTCCCTTTTATAATAATTTACATCTTCTTCCTGGTATAGAGTTTATCCATGGTAATGACTTATGTCTCTAACCACACTTTAAGTCCCTTTACGTGGGCACTCCTATAGGTGTTCATGGGTTTTAGTAACAAGCAACTAACTAGTTGGACCACTGGCAAAATTGAAAAGTGGTTATCAGGAGCCTGATAGAGCTGTCTCCTGAGAGGCTCTACCAGTGCCTGACAAATGCAGAGGGGGATGCTCTCAGCCAACCACTGGACTGAGCACAGGGTCCCCAGTGGAGGACCTAGAGAAAGGACCCAAGGAGTTCAAGAGGTTTGCAGTCCCATAGGAAGAACAATAATATGAACCACCCAGTACCTCCCAGAGCTCCCAGGGACTAAATCACCAACCAAAGAATACTCATGGAGGGACCCATGGCTCCAGCCGAATATGTAGCAGAGGATGGCCTGGTCAGGCATCAGTGGAAGGAGAGGCCCATGGTCCCATGAAGACTCAATGCCCCAGTGTAAGAGAATGCCAGAACCAGGAAGTGGGAGTGGGTGGGTTGGTGGGCAGGGGAAGGGGGGCTTGGATCGGGGGTTTTCGGAGGAGAAACCAAGAAAGGGGATAACATTTGAAATGTAAATAAAATATCTAATAAAAAAAAGTGGATATCATCTCTAAAGAGAATCACTCTTAATCATGACTAAATGCCTTACTGGCTGCAGTGGAGCCTTGGCACCATACATCTTAACAGCTCATTTCAGTATAATGATATAGTACATAGATGAAAAGAAAAGCTACTTCAAACACACCGTAACTTCTTATGCTGATGCTTACAAGTGATTTCCCTATACTGGAGACATGCAGGTACATAGAATATCAAAGGATAGATGAGAGTTGCAAGATAAAAGACTATCCACGTCATTGGCAATGATACATGTCTAATAACTTCATAGCCATCAATAGCAGGGAATTTACTTTATCCAAAATTCTGCACCAATCTCTCTGTATATGTCATCTTGCCTAGTCTTCACAAAGCCCTGAAATGTGGTTTTAATGCCCCATTTTATCATGGAAAAAAAGATGAAAGTTCAGAGAGGCTGAATTCAAAGACAGGGACTCTATAAATGGGCATGTCCAACAGCCTTTTGACATTGCAACAGGACATTGTCAGTTACAAAGTTCATACTGAAAATGGAACAAGGCTGTCTAAAACAACTTAGCAAAGTTGATATGAACTCACGGAGATTGAGGCAGCATGCACAGGGTCTACACGGGTCCATACAAGTCCTCGTGTGTGTACTGTGACTTTCAGTTTAATACTTTTATGAAACTCCTGAATGTGTGTATGGGTAGGTCTCTGATTCCTGCCCCTCCCTTTGGGGATCTTTTATTTTTCTGTTGGCCCGGCTTGTCCAACCTCAATATGTTGGTTTTTGTTTTATCTTATTGTATTTTATTTTGTTATGTTTTGTTGTTGTCTTTTAGGATCCTGTTCTTTTCAAATGAGAGACATAAAGGGAATAGTTCTGGATGGAAGAGGAGGTGAGGGGACCTGGGAAGTATAGAGAGGAGAAGCTATATTCACACTATATTGTTTTAGAAAAGAATCTATGAGCTGGGCGGTGGTGGCCAGCCTGGTCTACAGAGTGAGTTCCAGGACAGCCCAAGCTACACAAAGAAACCCTGTCTCGAAAAACAAAAAACAAAAACAAAAAACAAAAAACAAAAACAAAAACAAAAGAATCTATGTTTAATAAAAAGAAGAAAAAAGAAAACCACATCAACAAGACACTCACAAAAATGACAAAATGTATTTTATATGAAACCTCATTCCTAGCTACCCTTGGCCTATGAAGCCCATGGGTCGGAGAGTGGACATGACCAGTGTAAACAGGTTAGGCCCAAATCCCAGCATCCTTACCTGATCCATGATCCTGAACATCTGTATTTCACTTCATATGACTCAGATTATATTCACCAAAGATTAAACTTTTTAAAGCTTATTCCATAAACTGCCAAGATATATATAAATGAAATTTATATTCTGATTTCAAATTAAGCTTATATCAAGAAATCTAACATTTTATGATGTCTTAAAACTGACCCCCTACAAAAATTTCAACTCACTAAATGAAAACAGAGTACTAATTTGGCCCTCATTTGAGAAAGAGGAAACTGTATATGGTGCAATGAAATGTGTCCTAGACAAAAGGTCTGGAGGGACAAAACTTCATGTCATGGTATCTGCACAAAACATCACGTAGCCAGACTGGTGGTCTTCCTGGGCCTCTCTTTCCTTTTCTGTGGAATGAGTTAGTTGACGTCTTTCAGAATTAAAACTCTGTAATCCAACTAATATTTACAAATTCAAAATAATCAGAGATCTCAGTTTCTGGATCTATTCCAAACTCTCTGGAGCATTAAAACTAAAGTTCAAACCCACAACACTTGAAGAGCACTTGCTGTTTGCCAGTGCCGCATGATGGCTCTTAATAATCTGGCTCATCACTTCCAAGGACTGGCATGGCTCTGCAGGCACTAAGTCTACATGTGGAACATGTACTTACATACAGACTAAAACACATATATGTAAAGAATAAAAATAAATCTCTTAAATTAATAAATGAATTAACCAATTAAATTCAAGCCTGAAGTTAAATTCTCATTTCCAGTGTAGTCATATTGTCTAATCATGAGCCTCTTGTACACTAGCTCCATAAGCAGAATATGGGTATTAGACAATACAGGTAAACACCGTGGTCTATGCTCTCTCAGAAAGGAAGAAACAATAATAAAAAAAAAATCCTCTTCCCAGAAGAAGTAATAATTAAGAAATAGGTACAATTGAGCCTTTCCAGGTAATCCTTCTTGTCTAACACCCCTCAAATAGTGCCATTCTGGGTCTACTGCTCCCCTCTGGGTACCCAAGTATGGTGTGCAGCAGGCTGAACTAAAGGGGGTCGAGTTTAGCCAGGGTGGGTGGACTAGGCAGGATCTTGGTCAGTGCGAGTATAGGAGAAACAGCTTTTTCCAGAGATAGTTTTCAGTGAAACAGCTCTTCGTATTGGGGGCTAAACAAGGATACACAAACCTTGGGAGTGGGTAGGGATTTTCAGGGTGAGTGACCATCATTGGCTAGGCTGGGTGTGCTTCAGTTGCATGACGAGGAATTCCTGGTGCTAGTTGGATATGTCCTTATAGGGAGGGAGGAACTTTAACCTGTAACTTGGACACCAGGCTAGGTGACTTCCTCCAGGGTGGCAGAGGTGGGGGGGGGTGTCACAAGGCTATGTGCACCAGGAAAGGCAGGCCCAGAGGAGGGAGGAAGCCGTCTAAACTCCTGCCAGTCTCGGGACGAGATTTTAGAGATTTGGGCACGCCTCAACCTCACTCTTGCTCTGGATCAGCTCCCCCAGGTAGCACGGCTTTCCAGTCCCACAAAATAGAAGGCACAGATGGTTGGGATGAGCGAGAGGAGTTCACACCCAACAGTCATTCCAGACATTTGCACGCACTGTCTACAACGAATGTGCACACCTTTTTGCCACGTCAGCAATTACGGGAAGAATAACTGTTCTTAGTCAAGATCTGTTCCTCCTTCACAGTATTTTAAATCAAATTCTCACCTATCACACTCACTCAAAGCATGAAATTGGTTTGTACTACTCCAGACATGAAAAAGTATATATCTAAGGAAATTAACTGTAAATAATTAGTATTAGTAAAAAAGACAATTAGGGTAGCTAGATGCAAGACCACCAATTAGAAATTGTTCCTATATTTTAGAAAATACAGTAGAGCCTAACATACCATTGCCACTAGCAAGCAATTGTATTCCAGAAAGTACCCAGGCATAAATGTTCAAGCTATTAAAAAAAAAGCAGCATAGTGAAAATTAAGACTTTATTAAATGATCTAAGAGAGTATTTTATTAGTTGGAGAAGCTAAACTGGTTCCCAAATATAATAAACCAATATCTTAAAGGGATAAATTATATCCTTAAATTAATTTATATATTTAATGCAATCCCAGTATAAACTAATGATAAAATTTTATGGACCTTGCCAAGCTCATCCCAAACATATTAAAGACATATGCTATGACTGTTTGAGAGAGAATAAACTGACACATTTTCTCTATCAACTAAAATTGCATTGGAGAGATTATGGTAAATAAAATGTTAGTGATATTGATGCAGAAATCAACAAAAGGTTCAGGAGAATGGGACCAAGAGTTTTGAACAGACCCACAATTCAAAAGGATTCACATGCTGTTAACAGTCTTTAACTAAGCGCAAAGGAAACCTGCAGACTGAGGTGTTACTTATTCATTTTTAATTAAGAATTTAAAGGTGTAAAAGAGCATTTTTAAGTCTTGAAAGAAAAGAAGGCTTCTGAAGCAAGACAGAAAAGATTTACAAACCAGAAAATGTTATTAGAAATTATCGAATTTCTCTATGTAAGAAAAAATGTATAATTTGAGGATACCCAAGATTCATAAAAGACACTATTGTGTAAGAGGCAAAACACAACCTGGAAAAACTCTTGTCCAGACTGTGTAATGGTTCTCAAAGAACAACTTTTAAAAACAAACAGTCCAATAGAAAACGGTTGTCAGGAAAGGTCAACCATGTGGCTTACGTACCTAGGAGCTTTCATATGAATTAATATCCAAATCACCAAATTAGAAGAGGGGGCCAAAATAAAACCACAGTGAAGTCAACACACACCGAGCACAAAGGCTGAGCAAGCAAGAACTAGCAATACCATGTGCTGGAATGGAAGGACCTGAGTGGCTATGACACCCATGCTATCCTGGTGAAAGTATAAATTAGCACAACCTTGCCGAAACTGTGTTCTCTCTTGAGATCAAGCATGTACTTTCTCCCTAGTTTAATCCTACCAAAAGCATAGATTGCTATATATAAATTATATATCAGCATATCATTCATTGTATTATCTTAAAACTGGAAATAGTCCAGGCAACTATCAACAATAAAATGAAATCTAACAATATTTATTCTCAGTTTGTAAGTTCTTCCACTTGCTAGTTTAATTTTGTGATGGGCTCCAGGCCATGTTCTGGCACCTGATCTTCATTATATAGGCAATGAATGGAGAATAACATGGTATGAATTGCACCCCTCTACAAAGTGCCTTTCTCAGGTAACAACACTACAAAAGACTGCTCTAACTATGAAGGAGAAGCTGAACAAGGAAGCTAAGGAGGAGTAGGGCACTTAGGATATCCAGAAGCATTCCGAAATAACTTATACCCCTATGTCAGTGTTTCTCTCTCTCTCTCTCTCTCTCTCTCTCTCTCTCTCTCTCTCTCTCTCTCTCTCTCTCTCTCTGCATGTGTGTATGCTTGTGTGATCCTGTATATATAAGTGTGTATGTATGTATATGGGTATATGCATGCGAATTTGTGTGCAGGCTAGAAGCCAACCTCAGGCGTCATTCCTAGGGTGTCCATCTACCTTGTTTATTGACACATGTGCCTGGAACTTACTCAGTAGGCTAGGCCAACCAGCCCCAGCGGATCTGCTGGTCTCTGTATCCCCAGGGCTGGAATTGTGAGTGTGTTTAACGTTTCCCAGGACTTTCTTTTATGAGGCTCTTGGGTATAGACCTTGGGTCCTCATGCTACCAACTGAGTTATCTCTAGGAGTTCTCTTCTACTTTCTTTATGGATTATTTGGCTTTTGAATTAAAAAATCAAACAAAGCTATAAACTCAACTAATAGTGTAATTTGGGATGCACAGAGGATATTAAGTTGATGTTGAGCTGAGTGACTCTTGGGTTAACAAGACATAAAAGACTCTCTTGGCCTAATCCTAGTAAGTCTTCTAGTTTCTTTCCAATATCTTGAGTCAAAACCTCAGGGATTTGAATGCATTATTTCTCTTCTTGAAACTACCTGGGTCCTCTGCAGCCTTGGGTTCTCAGGCCCCCCCATCACTGCCTCATGGCAATAACAAACAGTGCTTCAGGCCCCAACAAGCACTCAATCCCAACAAGCACTTCATTCTACATCGCCCTACAAACAATGGTTTCAGGAATTCTGCAGAATGACTCTTTCGCAGTCTTCACCAGGTAGTGCCAGGCTCGAACCTCCAAATTCCAGAGAGAGTCATGTTGCTTCCATCCACATCCAACCTGGGTACCCAGTTCCAGATCTTTCTTCCTTCCTCCAGGTTCTCCCTTTTGACTAGGCCCCACCCACTTTTTGGTTAATTATCACGTCTTGGATTTTTTTGTTTCAATCAATAAAAATTGATTTTTATACATCTACATCTCAAGCTAACTTAAGCAAAAAGAACTTTGAAGTCATCTGGTAGCTCATCATATCCAAGGGACACTGGAAATTTTCATAAAAATAAGGAGACTTCAGATAGCCGGAAACAGGATGTGGTCCAAGCACAGGCATGAGCTGGTGAGGCACAGCCATGGTCACTAGCTCAGCTTCTGAGGACAGTTGTGTCCCTGTAATTTCTATTGTCTCTTCCAGCAACAGTAACATAAGACAAGAACAACAAATTGATCAAGGCAAAAAATGCCTATTAAATATCTCAGAAACATAAGTGAATTTTTTGAATAGTCACTTGAGAAGATAGGTTTTAAAAATAGCTAATACAACACACAAAATATTTCTGCATTCTCTAAAATGCAAATTACAACATTATACAATTGCTCACTTAAAAAGGGAAACATGAGAAGATTGATAACACTCTATATTTTGAATAAGAAGAGGCACATTCTATAATATGCACAATTTAGGTAGTATGTTTAAAGGGCAATTTTTTAGTATCTGTCATACCTCATAATGTGCATGTCTTTTGCATTAAAACTTTGACTTTTTGAGACAATTCGGAGAAATGTTCACATGGGTCTACAAAGATAGATGTGCAGATATTCTTTGCTTAGAACATTAGCTGTAGTTGTACAAATTGGAAACAACCTAAGGATCTCAGAGTAAAAGGTGGGCTGACTAGATGATGACCCATTACTACACTCAATGTTGAAAAAGAGCAATATATACATATACACATACACATATACATATACACATGCATCATATACATATACACATACACATATACATATACACATACATCATATACATATATACATACACATATACATATACACATATACATATACACATACATCATATACATGCACATATACATATACATCATAGGCATACATATACATATACATGTGTATATATATATATACTGGATCTAAGGCTGGAAATATGATGGCTCAGCCATTAACAGCACTTGTTCTTGTTCCCAGCACCCACACTAGACAGCTCACAACCACCTGTAATTTTAGTTCCAGGGAATCTGACAATATCTTCTAGTCTGAGTTAGGGGTTGTATGCATGTGGAACACAGATACATAAATAAAAATAAATAAAAATGTTTTAAATGAAATTAATGGATCCACATACTGCTTAGAACTCTCTTAGGTTCCTGCCTCAGCACTGGACTGAAGCATCCACCCCCTGATCTATGCTCCACACGGTCTGTAGGTTCTCTCATATGCATTATAAGCTTTTGGGTTAGTATCCACTTAGTGAGTACATACCATGTGTGTTCTTTTGTCACTGGGTTACCTCACTGAGGATGATATTTTCTAGTTCCATCCATTTGCCTGCGAATTTCATGAAGTCATTGTTTTTAATGGCTGAGCAGTACTCCACTGTGTAAATATACCACATTTTCTGTATCCATTCCTCTGTTGAGGGACATCTGGGTACTTTTCAGTTTCTGGCTATTATAAATAAGGCTGCTATGAACATAGTGGAGCATGTGTCCTTACTACATGCTGGGGCATCTTCTGGGTATATGGCCAGGAGTGGTGCAGCTGAGTCCTCAGGTAGAACTATGTCCAATTTTCTGAGGAACCACCAGACTGATTTTCAGAGTGGTTGTACCAGCTTGCAATCCCACCAACAATGGAGGAGCATTCCTCTTTCTCCACATTTTTGCCGGCGTCCACTGTCACCTGAATGTTTGATCTTAACCATTCTGACTGGTGTGAGGTGGAATCTCAGGGTTGTTTTCATTTGCATTTCCCTGATGACTAAGGATGTTGACCATTTCTTTAAGTGTTTCTCAGCCATTCGAGGTTCCTCAGGAGAGGGGAATAAGGGAGGAAGAAAGGAGGAGAAGGAAATAAGGGTGGCGGAATCAGAATCTGGAGGAAATGTGAGCGAGATACAGAGAGAGGATCAGGAAATCGAATAAAAATAGGTAGCAGGGGGATGAGGAACTGGGGAGAGCCACTGGAGGGTCCCAGACACCGGAGAAACATGAGGCTCCCAGGACCCAGTGGGATTGACTTTAATGATGCAATGCTCAGAGAAGGGGGAGATAGAGCCAGTGGAGACCACCTCCAGTAGATAGGCACGGCCTCTGGTCAAGATATTGAGCCACCCACCCATCTCAATTTTTTTTAACCTGGAAATGTCCGTGTCCAAAGGAAGAACAGGGACAAAAAAATGGAGCAGAGACCGAAGGAAGGACCAGCTGGGGAACAGCCCCGCCTGGGGACACACCCTGTCCGCAGACACCAAACCCAACCCTGTTGCTGTGGTCAAGAGACGCTTGTGGACAGGAGCCAAGGGTGGGAGTTCCCGGGGAGGTCCTGCCAGCAGCTGACCAGTGCAGAGGGGGATGCTTGGAGCCAACCATCAGGCTGGACTCGGGGAACCAGTGGGGGAGCTGGCAGAAGGACGGGCGGAGCAGAGGGGGATTGCAACCCCACTGGAAAAATAGCATAGGCTGGCATGACCACGCAGTTCTCCCAGAGACTAGAGCACCCACCAAGGAGCGTATCTAAAGGGATCTTTGACTCCAGATACATTTGTTGCAGAGGATGGCCTTGCAGGACAGCAACAGGAGGGGAGGTCCTTGGTTCCGGGGAGGTTTGATGCCCCAGGGTAGGGGGATGCTGGAACAGTGGGGCGGGAGAGTGTGGGTGGTTTGGGGAGCACCGTCATACAGGCAAAAGGGAGGGGGAGGGCAGATGTGGGATGTGGGAGGGTGGTAGAGGGGTTATCAGGAAGTGGGATATCATGGGATGGGGATTGGTAGAGGGGGTAACCAGGAAGTGGGATATCATTTGAAATGTAAACGAATGCAATGATTAATAAAAATTAGACAAAAAGAAATCTCTTAGGTATAATCTGGTGGGGGAGTGATTGGGGAATAGTTGGGGGGAGAGGACTTATGGGACGTATGGTGGGGGGGAACTGGGAAAGGGGAAAGCCTTTGGAATGTAAACAAAGAATATAGAAAATAAAATTTAAAAAAAGAAAAAGAGGCAATTTCAATACAAACTCTCATTCCACATAAAATCAAGAAAATAAATAAAGAAGATGCTGGACACTCTCTCCTAAGAGTTGCTATATCTGGAGGCATAAAGGTTGGATCCAGGGGCTTCCATGTTTTTTTCTACAAACTTACGCATTGTGTGACGTTACAACCAATCCGTGGCCATCTTTCTTTCTATGTGAGGGCGTGGGCTGTGAAGCTGAACCAGGACAGAGGTGTGCATATGGTAGAGAATTCCTTCCCTGGAACTGCTGTGGAAGGATCGAAGGGAGTGTGTGTGTATAGTAAGGCCACGTGTGCGTCTCTGCGCCACCACGGCTCAGTGCTGTGTTTGTGGTCCTCCCTGTGCTTCAGCTTTGCCGTCTCTCGGCAAAGTGAGAACAACAATAATATACAATAATGAAGTGGGTGTGGACATTAAATAAAATAGTTAAATTGTTCAGCATTTCCATCAAGCCATTGTATGAGGGTGCTGAAAGATCTTTTTTTCCCCCCGTAAATTGAAAAATAAACTAAGTGTCATCCTTTGTGAGACCTTCAATTCACCCCCAGGGTAGTCAGTGTTATACCAAAGGTCCCCACTTCTCAGACACCGGAACTAAGTCTCTGGAAGGAAGAATGTTTGCTCTATCTCTTGAGCCTGGCCTCTGGAGAGGGGACTCCACCTTCCGCCCCAACTGCCCCACCATGTGCTCTCCTACTCCTACTCACCGTTTTTTCTAATCAGACCCTAATGTACGCTGCTTCAAAGAGGACTTTTAGCAGAAGGGAAACCTGGGTGGTTTGTTTCACAGAAAACCATGCATGGCTTTGGGTCCAGCCCTTAGAAGCCTCTTGTTTAAAATAGAAAATGTTTTAAGCTTCCAAACCTGATCAATAGCAGTGAAGATGGGGCGCTGATCTCGTTCACAGCGAAATTTACAACCAAACAGGGCTTTGGAGCCCAGATTCTCCAGCGAGGAAAATGATGTGGTTAAAGGGATGGGGAGGGGGACGTGGGCGATAACATCCTTGGGATCTCTCTGAGCTCCATTACATTATCCAAAAGAAATATAATAGGATTTGAGACCCAATTATTACTTCCTGCATCTAACCCCCTTCATTTAACATATCATTAGTATTTTAGACAAGTCCCTTGGGGCTCTCGCACTTTTGTAGGTGAGTCAGACAGCAAGAGCCGTGGCAGCCATCCAAGGAAACCGAGCCCCCCTTTAATGCTCTTTTCGGGTTACCTACTATAATGCAATTATCATGTACCGAAGCAATTTTCGGGAAAATGGCTTGACAAGAAGAACTCTGTCATTTTGTAAACAAGAACAAACGTTGTAATTGGATCTTAATTACACAATGTTCTGAGAGGTTATTTTTATTTCTTTGTTTGTTAATGCAATTATTTAGCTTCCCTATTTTAGCCGTGACCTTGCAGGAAGAGGGTATTTTCCAGTCAGCATAATGCTTTATCTTTGAAAGCTACAATCAATAAGGATAATTAATGATGCCGGCTACAATGATAGCCTCAGCAGTCATTATCCCACATTAATCCCTGCAGTCAGGCTAGGGTCAAGGCCATCTAAATCATTCACCCAGGGGTGGAGAAATTCAAATAATTTACCAATTTAAATCCTTGCAAACAAATCCCACTTTATTCACGAAGCAGTCTGAATGCTGCTTGGGTCGGTTCTGTATATTCTCCCTGGGTCCCTTTTTGAAAAAAAAAAGAGAGAGAGAGAGAGAGACAGAATACATTCTGAACAACATTCGTTATGCAGTATTAGCACTGCAGTGTTGCTATGTTTGTGTTTTGATAAATTAATGTAAAGCCATGCAGCACATGAAGCGGGGCTGAGCCTGGAGCTACACAGCACATTTAGCATTTCACACACTGCCCCTGGGTTTGAAAAAGAAAAGCAAGAGGAGAAAATACTGACATAAGAAAAATAAAAGAGGATGGAGGTCAGGAGTGCTGGTGGCTGCAGGCTGCTAGAGACCCGGAGATGCTGAAACAGAGGCTGGAAATCTCGGAGAAGGAACTGCAGGCTTACTCAGCGATAGTCAGGAGGTTGCTGGGTTCTAATGGAGCCTGGATCACGACCCCTGTGGAGATACAGTTCTCCCTCAGTTTTGCATTTTTTTCCTCCCCTCTGCCTTTCCTAACGCACATACATTACATGGCTTGTTGTATGCTTTTAACTGCCTGCTGTAGATCACACCCTGTTATGAAGAATTCCACTGGGCTTCCAACTATTTTTTCAGTGATTTCATTTTAATTAGTGTTTTGTTATAAATTATGTCCGTAGTCTGCATACGCTGAAAAGGATATCAAAATTATCTCTATGTGTGTTCTTATGTGTGTTGAGGGGAATGGGGGAGGGAGACCGAGACAGACTGGCAGAGACAAATACAGAGACAGAGAGATGTTCCCATTACTGGATTAGTAAGGAGAAGTTTGAACCTACTGGGTTTCAATGAATATACAACACTGTCAAGTAACATGTTGGGGGCGCAGTAATAGCAGCTAAAATGAACATTCATGATGTCATGTAAGGATTAGGATGGTCATCGGCCTTTAGGGGAGACGGAGAACCACTAAGAGATACCTGCCCGAATCAGAGTCAAAACCTGTACAGCACAAAGCCAGAGACCCCTCTCTACCCTCACCATGAGACGCTCTATACAAAGACCGTGTTGAAAGCAGCCGAGAATTTATTACCCGTTGCATTTTCATTATGAACGGCGACTGCTAAAGTGAAGTACTTAACATTTCTGAGCGCAGTTATTATAGTCTGTAAAAGGAATTCCTTCTAATGAGATTGTATTGCTATTTCACAATTGCCATGAAACAAATAGATCCTTGTTTCATCCTGGCAAATGAAAATCAGATATCCTTTGAGTCTTGAGATACACCCGATTGTACGGGGAAAGTGAAATAAAGTTGAACTAAAAAGTTAACTGCATATTTGAAGTTGAAAGAGCACACGTGATCCCAGGTTGAGCCATGGAGTGGCGTCTTCCCTTCCTGCACTCCAGCTACCTAAGCCTGCCATGTCTCATGATCGCTACATTTTTTTTTTTTTTTTTTTTTACTTCCTTGGTTTGGAGGCTTGAACTCATGCACTTTGAGCATGCACTTAGCATAGAGCTACGTAATTTACCCCTAGGACTGTGATGAAGTATCCCATCTTTATAGATGGCATACTGGCCCCTTTAATCTTCCCGTTATTCTCACTGTCCATGTAAGCTTGCAGTCCTTGGCATTCAGTCGGCATTTTTATTAAGCACCTGCAGTCGGGGATGACTACATACGATCTCCCAGTGCAAAAATTGACTTCAAATTTTTCAAAAACCTATGTCAAATGTATGACCCAGAGTCCTGACGTCAACCATAGGTTCCTCTCATGAACCAAGCACACTGACCCACGGAAGTAAAGTACCCCCACCACTGCGGTTTGTCAACTTTTGCTCCGGATCTAGTAGTGGAGCTGCCAGGCTGAGAAGGTGACAGTCGCTATTACATCTCATCTGAGATGGCACAGGCAAATACCGAATCCCAACCTACTCACATCCAGGCCCCTACCAGAAGCTGATCATGACAATGGAATATGGATGCCCCCTACCTCAGCAATGTCACCTGGTTACCACCATTGGCAGAAAGTAAAAACAGTCTCAGTGCAGACAAAGAAATGAACAAAATGTAGGTGAAGTCAAAGTACCAAATACGGAAGAAGTCAGAAGCCCACCCTAAACGTTAAGAGATAGCTTCATTGACCTGAGTTTGGAGCCCCCCCAGTTCCAACCTGGTGTGATGGCACCTATCTGAAATCCCACTATTTGGAAGGCAGGGACAAGAAGGGTCCCAGAATTCACTGGTTAGCTGGCCTATCCTAATCAATGAACTTCAGGTTCAGAGAGATCTGAGAGATCTTCTCTTTCCCTGAGAGGGAGGGAGGGAAAGAGAGAGAGCAAAAGTGAGAGAGAGAGAGAGAGAGAGAGAGAGAGAGAGAGGCAGATTTAGTTACATAGTATAGGGACATCAAGCTAGATGTGAGCTAGAAGCTTTCTCTCTACCAGCTAGCGTTGCAGTCCTGGACAATGCTAAACCAACTTCTGGGTGAAAAAAAAAACATCAATGTTCTAATCCAGCTGCAAAGAGTCCATGAGCAAGATGGAACTGTCAGAAACGACATGCCCACTTGTGCAATAGTGGAACTACTACTATGGAGGTAACCAACTGTTCTCTGATTGGATTTGAGCTCTAGTTCAACACATGGAATTCCATCCGCACCAGTAGAAGGTCTAAGCCCTGGAGGGAAACTAAATACTGTTCTTTTGCTAAGTTAATGGAATCTAAACCTGCCCTCTAAATATTAAACAAATGCTCCTCTCAGCCCACATCAGAGAAGTCTCTCCAGTGAGTGGTGGTAAGTGCAGAAAAATCATGGCTACGCAAGGTGCTGAGAATGAGTGCTCAGCCCTAAATAAGCTATTTATATAATAGCTTATATTGTATAAATAATATATGTTATTGTCTGCAGCTCAGAGATCTGTGGACCATTCAACAGAAAAGGCAGAAAGACTGTAAGAGCCAGAAGACGGCAAGAAACTCCATCTTCTAGGCTAGACACTGTAATTACAAATCAGTACAGCAGCTGCTTGTACTGGGTCTGTATAACAAGGGGCCCATCAACAGTTAGGTGTGGGTAGAGGAGCCGTGCAGGTGCTACCTCTCACTGCTGAACCATTTTTGTGTATCCACTGATAACCTGACCAGTCTCCAGTGAAGAGTTCCAATCCAATTGCCACACAGAGGCCCTTGAGTAAACTAAATGGGCCACAAAAAACAAACCAAAGGTCATGAATCTTGGGAAGAGACTGGCAGGAAAAGAGTGCATGGTAGGAGAGTAATAAGAATTAAGAATGCATGGTGTGTGTGTGTGTGTGTGTGTGTGTGTGTGTGTGTGTCTGTGTGTCTGTATCTGTGTGAAATTATCAAAGAACAAACTATATATATATGTTAAAAATAAGGTGGAGAGCAAGCAAAGAAAATACTTGACATGAACCTGAGGGCTCCACATGCAAAGGCATATGTGTACCTGCACATTCATGTATATGCATCCAAGTGAAAATATCACACACATATGCACACACACACACACACACACACACACACCCCACCCACATATCCTACAGAGATAATGAATTATTGTGAGCTCAAGCTCCAAGCACCTTGATATACAACCCAGTATACTATTGAACCACATTCATATAAACTTTGCAATAAATACAAATTCAAATATAAAATTTTAAGAGTTTCAAAATAGCTGTTGAACACTAAACTCCAAGAAGAGGGCCCTTCTGAGTTCTGGGCCCTATTCATTTGCACTGGTCACTACATGTAATAACTCTTCTTATTCTTTTTAAGAAAAGACCCAAAGAAGATTAGACCCCAAATGTCTATCCTGTGGAAGCTCATTATCTAGAGCTATAGATCTACCTGCTCAAAAAAGAAAGCAATGAAGATAAATAGCCATGACACAATAAGAATATGCTTTATTGAACACCTACTTCATAGCAGAGCACCATGCTATGCATCCTACATAGATCAATGTAATATCACAATGACCTTACGAAGTAGCATTCTTATTGTACATGATATTATACATGATACTATCGAGGCTATAGAGGTTAAGAAACTTCTTCAAGGCTATTGTGAAGGTTTGAATGAGAATGGCCCCTATAGGCTCATTTATTTAAAATCTTGGCTCCCAGTTGGTGGAACTATTTTGGAAGAATTCACAAGTGCAGCCTTATTGGAGGAGGCTTGTCACTGGGGCTGGGCTCTCAGGTTTCAAAGGCCCACACCACTCCCAGTTAGCTCCTCTGCCTTATGCTTGTGGGTCAAGGGATGTGAGTCATGCCTGCCTGATGCTATGTTCTCCACCATGATGGTCATGGGCTCTAACCCTTTGAAACCATGAGTCCCATGTCAATCACTTTGTTTTATAAGGTTGCCTTGGTCATGATGCCTTATCACAGCAATAGAAAAGCAACTAAACCAACTGCTTAACTAAGTCAAGTCAGATCTAGGACTCAAGTACCATAGAGAAGTTCTTAAATTCTGTATCCCACTGCTTCTGAGATTTGTCCAAAGTGCTTAACAAAGAGTTCAAAGGCCATATCACTTCCCCCCTCCCACACAGAAGAGTTAAGAAACGCTGTACAAAAGGGATGAATTTGAGAACTGTTTTTTTTTTTTTTAAATAGGCTGGAATTTGCCTATCCAAAAAAAAAAAAAAAAAAAAAAAAAAATTCTTGGAAGACCATGGGAAATTCAGGATGTTCTCATGAATAAAGCAAAAAATAAATGGTACAGGCTCAGGGGAATGAGGCTATAGAGGCAGGAAGAAACTCTGCAAGAAATATGTCCTGGTAAAGCCTTGAGTTTCATTCTGTAGACAGTGGGCATCCAACAGTGGCATTAAGATGGATGGTGACATGATCCAATTACTAATCCCTCTAGAAAGCAGCCAAGTTTATATGGAAAACAACACTGAAATAACAACCATCCTTTTGAAAACCATCCTCAACGTATGCCAAGGATTTTGCAAAGGCTCTTCGACAGCAAAGTAATTCATCCCAAACAGCTGCCAACTGTGAGCAGATGAGGCTGAGAGAGGAATGAAGACCCATTAGTCAATGGAAAGGGGCTGTGAAGAATAGACCTCGGGTGACCAGAAATGTAGGTGCATTCTCACAGCAGCCCAAGAAGAGGACCATAGGCTAAGCCCTCTCTTGAAAGACACTGTTGCTGTTGAGAAGGGCCAGTATAATATACACAAGTGGAGTCTCAAAAGGTTATTTCATTTGCAATGGATCAGCGACCCGAAACTGGATTGGAGTCAAGTGATGTCAGGTTTAATGTTGGCTCTGCCCCTAATGAGCTCTGTGATCTTGGGCCCGAGTCATTACTTATCTTGAAGGATTTTCCCAGAAGGAAAGTGGAGAAGACAAGGTGAATGAGGACTTTGGAATTTTACAGGACTGGGTTCAAATCCTAATTTTGTCAGTTGATAACTTTTTTTTTAAACTGGGGACTAGTTATTTTCCTCTAACAAGGATCTGTGTCTTGATCCATTATAAGAAAAATGTTAACTATAAATGTGTATCAGAATAGTAGATTGATAAACAAAGGAATGCATCCCCAAATAAGGCTAAGTCTGTAAGTGCTAAACAAGGTCAATTTTTCTTCTCTAATCTTTGCTGTCATGTGCAGAGTGAGGGAGTGATGAGTTTAAAATGGTCCTTAGATTCCCCATTCCTTGACTCCAAACCTTCCTCAGTTTCCCTCTTTGGGAATATTTTTATGAATAACTTATAAATATATCCTTGACCCATCCTCTCTGTAACTATTCTCACTGGCCCCAGAAAGTTCATTAATTGTCTCGGTGCTAGTGCTCATCCAGCCTGTGAGTGCGAGACTCGAGGTACAATTCCTAGCACCACATTAAAAAAAAACTCTATTACTCTAGCAAGGAAGTACTTCATGGCATTTATTTATGAGCAACAGCAAAGAGAGCGAATTGGCCGGCGGAAGTCCGTACTCTGAGAGTTAGAAACGCCACTCAAGGTTCCAGGTTGGAAAACATGCTTCCGAATACCTACCTCAGAGCCACGCCTTTGAAGTTTCAAATATTGACTGGGAAAAAAAATATCTCAGCCTGCTCTTGGCAGACGCTTCAAAGAGATGATCTGACAGAGAAAAAGACAGAATTAATGATTTTTTTATAAAAAGAATAAATACGTGGCAGGAGGGAGACATTTGCAAGGTTTGTTCTAGAGGGGACTCCCCTATCCCAAAGGCTCACCCAGGCGCCACCTTCTGTGAGCCAGCTTCCAGGGAGTGGATTTTTTTTCCTGTGATTTTCCTGGATTTCCCAAGATCCTGTTGCTAAAGAATCTCCATACCCTAAGCAATTTTAGTTTCCAGTCTTATCTCTGTTTATATTGACTGCATTAAAGCTCAAATAACCAGCCAGTCTCTCGCTAGTCCTTTTCTCATGCTTACATTCATTAGGGTGGGTGTGAGAAGAGTTGTGGGGAAAGCTAGGAACTGCTGAGATTTTTCTTGTCTTAAAAAAAAAAAAAAGTCAAAGGAGATATGACCAAATGGGTTTCCTGTATCAAGAGTATGACACTGGTAAACAAATTAACATGCCCACTCCTTTGCAATGTTTGTTATTTGAAGGATATAGCCTGACAGTTCTCTAAGAAAGAAGAAGACCCCTCATAGTATTCCATGCTGCATGTGAGATCTGGAATTGCACTTGTCTCTCAATCACTTCCCGATGGCTCATGATGCTGAACTGGCATTTATTTGGCCTTGGGAAGGGATCAGAGGGAGGCCTGGCTGCTGGCCAAGAGAGACACAGAAACAGAAGAACCGGGAAGGATGTTTCCCTTAGCATCAAGTTTTTAAGACAGTGATCTTGTCTCTAGGGCATTTAGACTCCGCCTTCTAATTCTTGCAGAAGCCAAGAGTCTAGTCTGTAAGTGGTAGCGGTGCCCCTAATGCTACACACATGGTCACTTAACTTCAGCAAATTCAGTCACACACCAGAGAGAAAAAGAGGAACATTCTATTGTGAAGGCCACGCCGACTGTCATTCCACTCCATGTACATGTGCATGTGGGACAGATGGGGGGCGGATCTGCCGCTCCCCAAGCTGGTCCTGAAAGCTTCCCCGCTGTGCAAGTATCTCCTCGGATGAATACAACTATAGTAGTTAAAAATGTTTATGTGCCTTCTAAATAGAAGCCTACCTAAAATTTGAAGGTGGGTAGATTTGGGGTTTATACAATCCTTGTTTGATCTACTGTTTTAGAAACATAAACCTCTACCATGACTTATTCTTCACAACTCAAGTTCTGGGTGGCCATGGCACACCAAGGAGAATAAAGAAACATTCAGTGAAGGAAAAAAAGCAACATTCAGTCTTAAAATGCTCCAGTTGGAGAGAAACTGAGCAAGCATGAATCTAGTCTTTATCTCCTGGCTTCAAGGAAATACTTTGGGGTCAAGAAAGGCCTTGCCCAAGATCCTACCTGCAGAATGTTCTCTGTTGCTTATGCAGTGTTTGGAAGAAGGAAACATTCTCTGTTTGGTTTATAGGATGTCATTCTTCAGTTCTGCCTGTGGTATTTCCAGTAGATTACAAACAATTATCAAATTTAGAGTGATCATTATCAATTGAGAACAGCAAATAGAAAATCAATCAAGATGTTATTGGAGGCATTCTTACTTTGCTAATGATGGCTTTCTCAAAATGAAGGGCTATTCTCCAGAGAGTAATTCAGATTCAATCAGTTAATCAATAATTATGTACTGAGCATATCATGTCTTTTACCACATACAAAATACAGTGCTGGCTGATGTAGTGAAACAGAAATATTAAATGAAGTTTCTCTTCCAAAGCAATAGACACTGGGCAGCATGTACATATTTGTGTATACAGATGTCTCTCTGAGTCCTTCTCTGTCTCTGTCTCTCTCTGTCTCTCTCTGTCTCTCTCTGTCTCTCTCTGTCTCTCTCTCTCTGTGTGTGTGTGTGTGTGTGTGTGTGTGTGTGTGTGTGTTGAACAATAAAAACCCTGCCTATATACAATAAGTGGTATAGGAAGAGCCAGTGGTATAAAAATATCCTTGCCTATTATCCAGAACATTTTCTGGAGGAAGACCTTGAAGTTTGAGGTTTAGGAAAGGATAAGACAAAACAGGAAAGGATGTGACAACAGGGAAGAGAGCATGTATGGATAAAATGAAGGAAGAGGAACATACGTAGTGTGTTTAGCTCTATAGCTGAAGTATTGGGTTTTGAAAGAAATGATGAAATGAGAAAATAAATATTTAAAATATTTTATAATAGAGTCAGGAGGATAGCCCAACAATGATTTATTTAAGGTTCATATGATCCAATGAATTAATTACTACAATAGTGATTTAAGAATATAACTACTTAGAGTTTCAGGGCATGGAGTAAGTTCCAAGCAAATAAGAAATGAGACAGGACTATTAGGAAGCTATTGATGTGGGGCAGTCTGAAAGGGGAGAGGTCTGAAATGTGGGTGGTGAATATGTCAACAGACGGTGGTTAGATGGATGCGTGCTACTTCAAACAAATTCGACAGTATCAGAATTGTTCCTGGAGATATCAGCATTGCCCACGCAATTATGCTTCATTTCTTAGTCTCCTACTGAGGACAAAAGGTACACAATACGAGTGATGCTTCTACTCTCTACTTCCAGAATCAGACACTTCCTAAAATGCTGCAGGGCTAGACCCATGTTTCTGAAAGAAGTGAATTGATATTCTCCTTCCAAATCCATCCATCTACACGAATTAGAAAAAGAAGAGGTGATTACAGACCGTTGAAATTCTGATGAAACCTGAGTGACATTACAAATAAATTCTTAATTCCTTTGGTTCCACATTTTTTTTCACAAAGCATTCCCATTACAGCATTAATGCACATACAGTAGTAAGCTGAGCTTAGTTCCAGCAGGAGCTGGTTGGTGTACTGCTCACTGCCACTTTTTAAAAAAAAAATGAAATAAAATATAATAGTAAATGCCAGTGCCATCTTAAGTGCCAGTGTTATCTGTTTACATGGACATTAGTATCAGTACTTTGGTTGGGATTTTTGTTGTTGTTGTTGTTGTTGTGTTTGTTTTGTGTGTGTGTGTGTGTGTGTGTGTGTGTGTATTCACTTGGTTTTGACATAAAATAGGTAAGATCATTTAAAATCCACCATTTTTGAACTTCACATTTTATGTTCAGATTCTCTTCATTTGAGGGTGAATTAAGGAAGTCTGGAGTTGGGGCAAACATTGGAGTCTGAAAGATGAATGAAATCAAGACTTGGAAGCAGATAGTCTGCAAAGAAAACTGACAAGTCTGGACCCAGCAATGGAGTATGGAAAATCAGACTTTGTAGATGCCAAGCAAACCCAGTCCCAGGACCAGGTTCCACAGCTCTGCAGTGCCTTATGGAGTCAGCAGTTAGGACCTCTCTGGAGGAGGTGCTGATGGCTTAAAGCCACATGTGCATGATTATGCTTGATTTGTGCCTTTTTTTTAGGGCGGGCTTATCATTGTGATGCGGATTATGGAGAAACTAAAGCTCACCAACCCAGGATACCAAATCATCATGTGGTGCCATTAGTAGGACTAGGGAAGCATGAATCACTGGAAGTCAAAGTGAATTCTGAGACCCAGGCCAGATGGCGTTTTGTACTCTACCCCACTGCTTTATGAGCTATAGAAATGCTCTTACTCTATTGGCATGGGCCTAAAAGCTGACTACCCCACAAGTGTCTGGATGAGAGGCCTCTCAACTACCTCTAAAATAGGCCATATGCAACAAAGATAGACTGGAAATGGATTCAAGATATGTCACGATGGTGGAACTGACAGTCTCTGTGATGTGCTACAAGTCAGGAGTTAGAGGGAATGTCAAAAGAGGGGCTCAGAGATGTAATCTGGAGTCTGAGTTACCGGGTGGTCTTCCCTTTGGGCAGGCTGGGTCCCGAGGTCACATGGGTCTACTGAGTTCCTCACCGGAGGAAGTCTGAGTGAGTCTATTAGAAACAACTCAGGAAGATATAATAGGATTGGAGGTCTCTACTGTGAGACTCAAAGAACTGGAGCAGGAAATTTGCTTCACAATAATCAAAGGCTATCTAGGATAGGCACGCTGTATACCAATAATAATGTCCAAATCCTGAGATAAAGTCTGTAAGTACCCAAGCACAGACCAGTTCCCAATAGAGGGTTCAGTCAATGGGAATCCCATTTCTAATGTACAAAGTGCTACCCAAACAGACAGCGTGCCTGTGAGTCTCACAGCCACCGTGTAAGAAAGATGGCCCTATTGTAGAGAATATAAAATTAGGGTTTTGCCTAGATGGGAGATTTTTACATACCCCCAAAAGGAAGGCTTTGGCCTTTAACATGCCTTCTAGTGACATATCTTATAGAAAATGAGGGTGAGTTTATTCTAGTATTCGAAACCAAGAAAACAGGATCAAGGCCAGAGAAATAAGAAAGAATGTCAGATAAACTGAGGCAAATGGCTAAGTAATAGAGTATTATTTAAGTACTGGTATTAAGTACTGGCATTTAGTATTTAAGTACTAATAAACCAAGGCTTATTAGTTGACATTAATGCTAAGGGTGACCAGTCTAAGAAAGGCTCGATTTAAGAGAGAAACAATCCAGTGTGATGATTGATTTAAAAAAAAAAACAAAACAAAACAAAAAAAAAACATGTCTTTTAAATTCAGAAACATAATTTATTTTAATGTATTTGTAGTTGCATGTTCCCTGCATTCTGTTTTAATTATTTTATGAAATTCTATTGGTTTACTGTGGATCAGTAAGCCCCAGTTTTTGGTTCTCAAAAAGTTGTAGGTTTACTTAAAATAGAGACAAAATAAACACAGTGGAACAGAAACTCCTATATGATTTTAACCCGAAAAGAAACAAAACTAAAATTATAAAATAAGTTTTAGACCCTATTTACCAAAGTGTACATCGGAATTGCAGCAGTTACTGACTCTCACAAGGGGACAAACAATGTATCAAGCACAGCACGGCTGGTCTGCTTGAGTGAGTTTAATATAATTTTCCCATTGAAACTCAAACTAACCGCAAAATAACAGAGGTCCTCACTTTAGTCAGGACAAGGTGATCCTGGGAAAGGTTTGGTTTTTTTTTTTTTTCATAAATAAAATCCAAAGGCTTCTGTAAATTTTCCAAGAAAATAAAGAAGGGGTGCTGAGCGGTTCTCTTTTGACTTTAATAGGTAACCCTGACAGATGGTTATCTGTCTATGACTGTACATGTTATACCCAACTCATTTTCCAACATCACTTTTATCAACCTTTATTCTATACAAAATTTCATGTGTCTAACAGTCAATTTCCCTCCTGTTTCTTTTTTTTTCTTTGAATTGTCATATATTTGGCATGTCTGAAAACCATCAGGACTCATCACACAGGACAGCTAATACTGTGAGCACAGATAAACACCAATGTGGTTAATCAAAGGCAGTTCCTTTGTTTTTTTTGATACAGTAACTTAAAGAACGTAGCTTCTAGGTACTCGATGATGACTGTATCCTCTGATTATCCTTTCTTGCATCCACATGGTAAGCACTGAATGATATAACCCATATCCAGAAAAAGTTACTGATGTGCCAAACCTGTCCCTTCCCTGCACCATTTATGCTTTCTATCAAAAACTATAACTTCTCACCTGGCACTATGCTGAAAGTCATTAGAAGCATGCATGCTAAACAACCCTCAGAGGAAACACCCAAATAATGTCTCAAATCACACAAGAAATCTTCCAGTCTTGCTGCTGGCTTGGCCTCTTCATTATATGGACACCAGCACTGTTCCACCGACCCACACTCTTCACCATTTATTTTAGTGCTGTCCTTCAGAGACACAAAACTTGTCTTCCCTCTCAGCTAGCCAGAGTGAAGATGGAAGAGCATAGGAATTAGGACATTAGAGGAAGAGAGCTCACTGTCTCGTATCAACCACAAATAGACACAGTTTTACAAGTTTATCTATAGGAGGGAGTTTGGAAGAAGAAATGTGCACGTTCAGATGAGTCCACTCTCGCTCCCAGAGTTGCTGGTATTCCTGAGAACCAGGGACATCAATAGAATTCCAGCACAGAGCCTGGAGGTCCAAAAGCAATTACTTGAATAAGGGTCTTCCTTTTGGCCGCCACATCAGCAATAGTCTCTCGTGTGACTTTACACTCGAGAAAAGATTCTAGTTGAATGAGTCATTTTCTTTCTAGGCCAAGAAGTAGAATTGCTGAACTCCTTAGGGTGAAACTTTGGAGCAAGGTTTCAAAACTGAGAACTTCTAATTCTAGCCAATCACATCTCTGCAAGGCTTACACAGACAAAGCTTCCCAGTTGACAAATATAGCAAAGGCTCAAAATAGACAGAGCTGTGGTGGCGATGAAATCTCTCACATTCATAGGCAGCATTTCTAGTAGATTCCAAAAACAGCACATGCACAAAAGCAATAGTTCATTTCATGTTGGCTTATTGGGAGAAGAAGCCTGCTAGGTCATACACACACACACACACACACACACACACACACACACACACACACACAGAGAGAGAGAGAGAGAGAGAGAGAGAGAGAGAGAGAGAGAGAGAGTTTGGATCCCTAAATACTAGATAGCATTATCAACCAAAACTCTAAGCAGGACAGACAATGGAATATGGGAATAATTTAAGAAATACTTTATGAAATTAAAGTACATAAGAATTTATGGGAAACCAAATGGCTGTTGTAGGGACAGATCATGCCCACTCAATAAATATATGGCCAATCTCATATCAGTGATGGTTATATATATAAATGAGCACATGGGATATTTGATTATTTGATTGCCAGTTTCTTTATCTGTCTCAACTCACTCTCTTTACCAAACATTTCTTTGTTTTCTTCCTTTAACCCAGAATGCATCTCATTTTAGACATTTCACTCAAGATCTTCTGCACCCAACTCCAGTTTCAGTTCTTCTGGGTGAAATACAGTTGATCACAATCTAGTCTAGGCAGATGTGACTGTTCTTGGTCCTGAGGTCCTAATCAAAAAGAAAACAATTCACCTACCCTTTCCAACTTTTACACATGTATATATCCCCACCCACACAGATATGTGTGCACACTTCCATGTGAAACAGAAGTCACAAAGCAGCCACTGAGCTCTGACTGTCTAGGCTGGACAGACCGTAGAAAGAACCCCAAGCCTTTCGATGGAGGCTTCTTAAGTAGACCTAATCCTCTAAAGGAAAATTCCCTTTCCGTGGTTCAACTTGCTCTCTGGTTCACCTTCCAGGAGATTCTCTCTGGCCACATTGGAAGAAAGCTGCAGTGAGAGTGAACTATTCAGGGGCTTGTTAGCCTTTTCTAATTATTTTTCCTACTGATTGTCTTGGGGATGGTTTACATTCTATATAATAAATATGTTTTTATTGTTGCTCTAGGTATACAGTTCCCTACAAAGTATTTCTGTCTCATGTCATTGGACAAGAAGTCCCAAAGAATTTATCAACATGGAGATTCCTGGACCTGTTTTCTCTCTCTCCCTTCTTGCTCCAGGCTTCCCTCTTTCAACATTGTGGGGTCTGCACTGAAAGTAGGCCATCGGCTCCACCAGACAGAGTGTCTTCTGGCTTATGTAGCTTGAGGCAGATTCATCAAGTGGAAGGTGTTTTTTTTGTTTGTTTGTTTGTTTGTTTTTTTTTTAAATAGCTTCTCTTATTGTGGGGCTTCCTGAAACAGTCAATCTTCCAAGTTTCATGGACTTTCTTCTTTTCCTGTTTTCCAGTGGTAGGAATTCAGCCTAGGCCTTCGGGCAGACTAGCCAATTAATCCATAGTATACTATCAGGCCACACCTCGTCTGAAGGTCCTGAACTTAAAATATTCTGACTGCCTTTATTTCCTGCTTTATAAATGGAGCAGTTCTCTCTCTCTCTTATGTACTTTAATTTCATAAAGTATTTCTTAGATGATTCCCATATTCCATTGTCTGTCCTGCTTAGAGTTTTGGTTGATAATGCTATCTAGTATTTAGGGATCCAAACTGTGTGTGTGTGTGTGTGTGTGTGTGTGTGTGTGTTCCCTGTTCTTTCTCATGGATCATAGCCACTAATATTATACACTGTTACAGTCCCAGTTTTCCTTATCTTCTCATAGCACTGTCATTTCCTGATTTGAGCAGGCTGCACAGCTATCTATCAGGAAAAAAGAAAGAAAGGAAGGAAGGAAGAAAGAAAGAAAGGAAGGAAGGAAGGAAGGAAGGAAGGAAGGAAAAGAAGAGGAAACAAATCACAGCTAATAAAACATTGTTTTTAACAACACAACTAGTTTCATCTTGTACCAGACAGATTTCTCACACTCACCGCCAGTGGCCACAGCAGGGCCCCACACAGCACATTTACATAAGCACAAGTTCCTCCACAAGCCCCATGTTGATGACTTACTTCACAGAAGCTTGTTACTGGTTCACAAACATCTCCTCAGCCTGGGTTTTCTTGAAGGAAGGATTCTTCCATCCATCACACAGAGCCTGATAAGCTTAGGAGATCCCAGAGCTGAAGCCACAAAGCCCAGGGTCCACTCCCAGCCTGTGGCCCCTCTGTGCCATCCCTTTGTGGAAGGTGCTAATGAATGCATCTCTTTAGAGTATAGGGTTGTAAGCTCTTTGAGCTATAGTTAGGATTGTCCAGCTATCTGGATTTGCTTGAGAGAAAGAAGGTTCCTAGGTGGCATGGCTTTCTGTGCTAAACCAGTAGAGCACGAGACAAATTAGGACAAATCTGTCACCCTAGTCATTGCCTCACAGATAAGCAGATAAGAGCAAATATTATCCATTTGTTTGGAAACCACATATACCAGGATCCTCGTCTCCTTCCAGTGTGGATTGATGTGGCCCATTTTCCAGAAAACTCAAGCTTTTGGGTGAACCACTTGGCCGATATTTTCATATGATTCTGGATAAACAAGAAAGTTTTGCTGGGCTCTTTTACAGTTTTACATATGTACAGACCCCCTCTCTCAAATATAAAACATGTAAACAAAGTCATAACTGATCCAAAGAAGGAAATATTAACTAGAACATCCATAGGCAAGATGTCTGCTCCCCTACAAGGGAACTAGGCCATGATCCCTGATTGTGTAAGAGTTCATTGTGAGACTGAAGAAAGATCTGCTCAGGGCCCCGGAGTCATGATGGAAGAGGTCAATTTTCAAAATAAACCTTCATTATATTTTTCTCTTTGAAGAAAAATGCTGCTTGGCCTGAAACAAATTAAGAGTGCTCAAGCTTTTTATTTGGGGCGTTTTTTTAGTTGAATATTATTAAAAATAATTACAGGCTGTGGATTTAATCTAAAACACAATCAGCACCCCCAAAGTCCCCTACAGTGAGTTAAAGCATCCTCCTTCTCAAAATTCAAAATTAAGTGGAAATTCAGATTAGTTTTGATTTATAACCACATTATGAACTATTTAATATTTTCAAGAAGTCATTCCCCGTGCCCATATTAAATTAATTTGCAACAGAATATTATATAATTTATATATGCATACATATAATAAATTATGGCCCAACTATATAATTCTACATGTATAATTAATTACATTAACCATCTACATTTTAAGCCTACAATTAGATAACCCTAAAAGACAACCCCGTTAGCATTTTTTAATAAATACTTGTGTTTGGAGCTGTAACAGAGCACCTGATAGCCGATAGAACAGTGTTAACATCTGTTCCATTATTTCCACAGGACGTTGGTTGAGCGCAATACTATACACATAAAATATGCATTTGTTCTTGACTGTCAAGTACCTCTATTATTTTATTAAAAAGTCAAAAAAGAATATAATCAGACTTCATAATTTATGTGTGACATTTTCATTACAGAAAACTTTATGCAAAATTGAATTCTAAAATTTAATTTCCTGTGATGTTTAAATTACTTACTATCTGGCTCCTCTCCAAAACATCGTGATCATTGAAGGCCCCCATATGAATTCTATTAAGGATACATTTTGCTCCTGCCAGAATATACATGGTATTTTTCTAAGGAACTCTAAGAATATGCTTCTTAAATATATTTTGTGCCAATTAATAGTTTTTCTCACACAGGGCAGGAAAGCAGAAACTTCTCTTTCTTCTCTCTTTTTAAAGACACAGACAGCTTTTCTCTGCTCTCGCCTTCCCACCCTGCCTGTGACCTCCAATTCTGATACTTTAACCCAGAAGGAGCCAGGCTGTTCCAGCCTTGTCAGTCCCATCTCACCGCATCCCAGGATGATAACCAGGTTCCCTCTGGCTTTCTTTCTCTTTCCCGAAGTGCAGATAACGAGGCTTTGACCAGAACAGAGCTGTGGTGCAGAACTCTCTCTCTCTCTCTCTCTCTCTCTCTCTCTCTCTCTCTCTCTCTCTCTCTCTCTCTCTCCTCTCTCTCCTCTCTCTCTCTCTCTCTCTCTCTCTCTCTCTCTCCAGTCCACTTGATAGGATGGCAGGCAAGTCTTCCCACCAATCCCTATGGATACTCCTTCAGTGGGAGCAGTCTCGGTAAGCAGGATCATTCCCAAGATGCTCTGGGAGACCTGAAAATGTCATCACATCTCATAGCTACCAGGGGAACTAGGGCTGCTAATGATGAGCAGTAATTTAAATAATGAGCCTTTGAGGGAAGAAGGTTACCACAAGCAGAGTTACCTTAATGTATCCTCTAGGGGAGAACTTATTTCCAAAATGGCATTTTAAATGGCAAAAACATGGAACCCATCAGCAGCCAGGGGGATGGAAAGGGTGTGTAGTTGTCAATCAGACAGGGCTGGACAATGTCAGCCAACAATTCTTGAGGTTGTCCTGCATGGAATGCCACAGAAAGAAGCTTTTGTAGCCCGGCAGCATACAGTGGACTTGAAAGACAAGAAACCAAGACAGGATTTCTGCCATAGAGCATCATGGTCTAATAGAGGTATTTCATCTCATTTATAAAATATCCTTTGTACTTTATAAAAATGATTGCTACGTTTCACCTTATGGTTACTGTCCTAGAAGTCAAGTAGTCCATTGTAAGTTTAGTGAAGGAGAAACAGTCCTACTGGACTTATTTTTCCAGAGTTCATCTCATTTGAAGTCACCAGACTTACAAGAGGATCGGAAGTCTTCTTTCTTGAAACCCTTAGCTAGGCTTTGGGGGAGGAAGGCAGCAAGCCTTATTTGTTATAGCAAAGATCAAATTTTCCTCCTCATGGTCTTTCCCACCTCTCTCTCCCACACAGCAGAGCAAAAGCTTATGTGGTCTGACTTGAGAGATCTTGAGGAGGTCGCTCTGCTGCCCTTACTCCCCTATATACCTACCCCACTGGCCATAATTCCCTCACAATGAGTTCTTTCTTCCTCATCAAGCCCTGTGTCTATGAAAGGACTGTTTCGCAGAACCTCGCTTAAGCTGCAATGAATTAGTAAGACTCAGCTCCACCCTCTTGCAGCCATAGGCAGGAGTGGCTCATATACCCCAGTGTCTCCCAAGTAGTTTCTGCATCTCTGCCTCCCGGCTTCCCACTTGTAGTCCCAGTTCTTACAATTTACACTTTGTTTCCTATCTCGTCACTATATTTCTTCCAAAACTGGAATGCTGTTGGAAGTGCATATTGGCAGTGGCAAAGATAGACGTGTGAACTTCAGCCTTCAGCAGCGTGGAGCAAATGTTCTACTCAATGAATAACTTTTTAATAACTACTTCATAGTAGCTAAAAGTCCCCCAGATTCAAAGGGACATATATATGGTCATTCAACAAGACTTATATTCTGAACAGCCAGTCCCCCTTGGTTTGAATTATGTATCCCCTCTAAGAAGTCTTTCTTGGCCAACTGGAGGAATCCAGAGAGTGATCTCAGGAGTGACTGCATCCACCTCTTGGATCTCCTCCTTCTTAGTACTTAAACTCAATCTTCATGGCTCATGAAGTTTCCTACCACTGACTCAGACTAGACGAAGTTGCTGGATACCTACTAAGGGTAACTTTTCCTTGACCTCACAACTCTTCCGTCCTCTACTCCAAGTATCTCCGCTGCTTTGCAGCTCCTTGGAAGAGCTGGACATGCTCACCACCTCTACGGCTCACTCACCTCCCTCTGGTGTTCTCGCAAACCATCCTCTCCTCCATACTAAAGCTGCTCTTGCCAGGATCAGGGTGACCTACCCAAGTTCAGTGGAGATTTATGAAATGGTCTTTATCACTCCCGGAACCATCGGGTACATGTCCTCCTCCTTGGTCATGTCTATTGGAGCTCCTGGGAGTCCTTTTCCTTGGTTCTCCCTCATACTCAGCAGCAACCCTGAGGCTCCCCAGCTGCGGCCTCTTCATCTCCATCCATAAAAGTCAGAGTACGGCAGAGGGCAAGTCTCAGGCTCCCTGGCATAGGTCATTTCTTGGTTGGCCTTTCCCCATTCCTGACTCCAAACCTCATTGTATACTCATAGCCCTCAAACTCTCTTGAATCCCAGACTGCTTTTCCTACTTGGTATTTAACATTTCTATTGGGACCTCTGCGAGGCATCTTAAATTTCAAGTCTAAAAATCACAAAACATATACAAAAAAAAAAAAAAAAAAAAAAAAACGTTATGCTGGTTTTCACCTTCTCCATCTCAAAACAGTGGCACTTGCATCTGAGCAGGCGTCCGAGCTAAATCCTTTCCCAAATCCTTGGCTTCTTTCTTGCTACGCACTCTGCTCTAACCATTAGCTAACCCTGGGCGCTCCACCATAGCAGTAGAGCCGGAATGCAACCACTCTGCCATTTTTATCATCATCATCAACAACAAACTAACTCCCACCTCCCACCCTCTCATTTACACTGTAGGAATATCCTCCTATTTGACTCCACTCTTAACTCCATGCAACATCCAGAAGGAAAATTTAAAATATCAATAAGAACGTGTCGTCCATCTGGCCAAAACTACACACAGGTAGGTGCCTTCTAAACCACACTTCTACCGCCCGCTCTAGCCTCTCGACTCTTTGGTCCGGTTCTTACTGGATCCAGGACTCTCCCACCCACTTCACTTGCCTTCCTATTTCCCTGCTGGGGAAGCTCCTTTCCCTGAACATCCAGATGAATTCCCTTCCTTCTTTCACCCCTCTATTTAAATGTCATCTCTTCCGAGCGGCCTTCTCTGACCTTTGTAAAATAGCTTCCCCGTCACTTTCTGTCTCCCATACTTTGCTCTTTTTTGTAATGCTTGCCACAACCTCACATATTTGCGGCGGGGTGTGTGGGGGGATGGGGGGGTGGGGGAGTGGGGGGTGGGGAGGGTCTTTCTAAAAGTCTCTTTCTATGAGAACAAGGTTCTTGTTTTGTTCAGTGCAAAATTCTTAGCATTAAAGTCAGTAGGCATCTATAAATGGATGAATTAAAGAATGAATGGAGAGAATCGGCATTTGTAAGACTTGGCGATTTCATCTTTAAAAAAAAAAAAGAAAGGTAAAGATAGTTGCCTTAATCAACCTCAATAACTTTAGTGATGGTAGCAGCAGCAGTGGCCTCTTCTTATTTTTAATTTTTATATTAAACTCATATCTTCTCACTATTTAAGCATGCCAACAAGTAGGAATTTTCCCTGCTGGTGCTCAGATCACTGTGGGAGCATCAACCAGGAAATGAACTCTTAAACATAGCATCTGCTATTCACCCCTGACTTACAAGCCCACAAATGGAACTCCAGCTAGGCAATCTAATTTCAGGGTAATGTGGTTGGACCTGAAGACTGAATGCTGCCACTCCCAGCACGTCCTTCTGCCCAGCCATGTTTCCACTTGACTAATTTAAGGTTTAGAGCACCTCAACCTTTATCTTAAACAGAAAACCATATACTTGGTACTTTCTTAGCAATGTACAAGCAAGACCTGTGTTATGTAAATTTACTTGGGACCATTTCTGCGTCAGTACCTGAGCTCTTGCCAGGCTGAAGGAGGAAAGGGTTGAAAATCTATTAACATAAATGGCCACCACTGACCCTATGATTTTACAACCCAGGGATGATTAATGTTAATGGCCAGAAAAAAAAAAGAAGTCAGGTTGGGCCTACCCATGAACACATGAACAAGGGATTGGGAAGGAAGGGAGACAATCCTCTTCACTTCCCAGAGGAGTAGCCAGAGAACCATTGGAAAATGCCACCTAAGCACTGCCATGTGTCAACAGCAGACCAAGAGCTTCTTTGAGCTTCCAACTTGCTTCCTGTTGCAGCCAGAGGAAGTTGAGGTGGGATTTCCATGTTTCAGCAATCCCAACGCTGAGCCTTGTGAAAAACGATTAACATTCCACAGCCAATGTGTTACCCACGAAACTGGCCACATTCGGGTGCACCTGGTCATTGAGCCAGGTGCAAGTTGGTCCTTGTGACCTCGGAGAGTCATGTGCAGATCAGATGTCAACAGGTGAGAGCAGCAGTCAACAGGGCAGGGAAAGTTTATTGATTAAATTGGGCTTACGAATTACATTCAAGACATGCTAGGGTGAAATATTGGGTTCCCCATTTCCTACCATCTGGATGTGAAAGGGGAAAAGCAAAGCCCCATCTCAGCAGTCATATCCCCATGCCAATCATGCCTATTCCCAAGACTAAAGGTTTGCAGACTGACTTTTGTCAAGATCTGCTGGGCCAGCATAAGTTTAAAGTTCCATGGTGCTATCTCTTGACCAAAGAGTGATTGCTACAAAGTAGAACACTCAAAAGAACTAGGCTGATCCTAGTGTGCCAGAGTTTGACACATTTCCAGAAACCCCCATTTCTCAGTATTTTGAGCTCCATGTAGAAAAACTCACAGCTGCTCCATTGGCAGATCTAAATCCCCATGTTTCTTACTAGCAAAAGACCCAGGCCATGCTATTTGTCTGATTCTGCATGCATGCATGGAGTCAGCTAAAAGGGGAGGTAACACCCCGGGGCAAAGAGAGATCTATGAGTTGAAGACTACATGAAAGTAATGTAGCCCAGGAGGAATCAGAACAATCCTTGAAGCACTCTTAGAATAATACTTACATTTACATATACTAAATGTACATGCATTTATTAAAACAAACTGACTTATGGGAAAATGTTCATATTAATGAGTTTCTTGGGGAAGAACTGGGACTAAGACCCTTTCCTGAAGACTAACTATTATAGATTTACTATCTTCTGTTAGGCAGCTACAAAATGTCAGTTTTTCAAATACACCCTTTCTGAATTCTAAACAGGGCAAAATGTAAGGAACACAGAGTAAGAACTAGAGCATTCCATGTCTATAAATTGCCCATGAAGCTCAAAACATTGTCACAAAACTCCAAGGGAGTCTATGAAGACTGAAATCTTTAAAATTTAAGTCCAAATACTTCCAACTCAAAGTACTGGGGCAGGTGTGAAGGCCCGTCTCATCGCCAGTGCTGAGTGGCAAAGTGGCAGTGAAGAACACACTGTGATAAGAAGAAAGAGACCAGGCAGTATGAACCGCTTCACTAGACCTCGTAGGGTTACTAGTCTGACAGACAGCTAAGCAGCAGACTGTTTGGTTGGGTTCATCCTTTTCCTTGTAAGAGTCTTGTGATGTTTTAGCAACATTAATATGTCAAACACAAGAGTGTGGAACTTGAAGCTTTAGTTTTCAATAACCCCTTGCTTGCAAAAACATTAACTAGTAATTATGCTAAGACATTAGGGTAGGGCTCACCTCCCTGCTCTTTTTAAGTTCTGTTCTCTCTGCGTCTGATTTCATCAGGTCTACAGGTAGCCATGCTCAAGGTGAGTAGTGGGCAGAAGGGCAAGAGGGGGGCAAAGCAGCCTCCCCACTGTAGAAAAGGACTCAACAAGGCCAGCCAATGGCAAGGCAAGCTATTGTATCAGAGGGATCTCTAATTCATGATCCCGAGAATTCACGGTTATATTCCCTTTTACTACCAGGTAAAATGGTTACTCAAGCACAAAGCCCTCTAACTTCCTATCACTGCCACCTGGTGCTCAGAGAGCTCTTTTGGTCCTCACCAACTGGCTCTGTGACCCAAGTGCTCTGTGCCATATTTCTCTGCACATCTAGTGCTACACACCACATCCCTCTGCATCACATATAATTTCCTCCTTTTATTCAAGATCTAAGTTGAGAAGCACTTGCAATGTGGCCCTCATCTTTAGGACCATGGGAGAGCAATGTGATCTAAGGGAAGAAATTCCAACTTTCGGGGACACGCAATGCTCTACGGTTTACCTTAAACAAGTTATGAACACTCTGTGAATCAGGGTTCTCTTGTCTTGAAATCTGTAAAATGATATAATATGCAGTCTATGAAGAATATGTGATTTTTATTTGAAACATTTACTACAATGCTTAAATTGGATAGTGATATGAAGAATCTAGAATAGTGCTTAGTGATATGAAGGTATGGATAAATGGTTAGATTGGTATACCCAGTACAAAATAACCATGTGATGAGCTTATATCATATAGTAAAGAAAATTCCATGTGTCTGAACAGTATCTCTGAAGTTTTTTTTAAAACTTTTATCCTTTTTTAATTTATTTTTATTTATTTATTTATTTATTTATTTATTTATTTTAATTTTCTATATTCTTTGTTTACTTTCCAAATGCTTTCTTTCCACTTTCCCAGTCCCCCCTCACCATATGTCCCATAAGTCCTCTTCTCTCTGCCCAATCCCCAATCACCCACCCACCCCTCATTTCTTTGTTCTAGTACTTCCATCGCTGAAGTTTTTAATAGTAAAAAGGTGTGAGATAGCAGTATGACCCTTGAGTGTTTATTAGCTAAATTCTTTCTTCCCCAACACCTCTTTCTCCTTGTTCTCTGTCAAGCTTACTTCATCATAGTCACCCAAGAACAGGAATAGCATCATTCCTCATCTAGATGAGGTCAAAGCACACAGTTCTAGGAACTGGTGCAATTCCTAAGGATAGTGCTCTTGCCTCAGTGCCACTAACCTTGTGAGCTGTAGGTTAAACATCTGATTGAGCAGTCCAGACTTTGGACTCCTCCTTGACTTATCTTAAGACTCAGGGCATAAGTCAAACCATTACACCATATCATATAACAGTTTATATAAAATCTCAAGTACGTTTTTAATTAGCATTTGTTATTTTTCCAAATCTGTGTGCAATTTAATATCCTAGAAAAGCCTCTCCTATCCAACATACCAATATACTGCCTTACCTTGGATTCCACAGATGCCTGTGGAATCCCAGTGAAAGTCCATAGAATGCTAATAAATGTAGTCTTTGCACTTCACATTGGAAACAAAATTTAAGTCTACACTATAAAGAACTGTAGCATAATAAATATGGCTCTATATGGACATGGGAGTTTCCAATGCAGCACGCTCTCCAGTTGGAAGTTGTCTACCTTGGGAAGTCTACTTCACCAAGGCAGATGTTGAATGTGTTTTCTTGGCATTCCTTGGTATAAGACTGAGGTCCAGTACCTAGACTTAGGCCAATTCTATATCTTTGCTTAAGTGAAAAGAATAAGAAGACAAAAATCTCTGTATGACTCCACACTGTCAAGGGACAGAACATGGCAGAAAGCTATCCTGGTCTAATGCTCCAGGGAGCAGCAGTAAGACAAGCCCAGTCCTTTTTGGTGAACGGTCATAGCTGAGCCCATAATCAGAAGCAGCTGGTTCTCAGGTAGCACCTTATAAGTGGAATTTCCAAAATGGCCCTTGGTTCTAGAGTCCTAGTCCTGAGCCAATGGTCCTGCCACTTAGTACTCTATAAGAAATCTCCTTTGTACTTAAACTGTTTAACAGTGATTCTGCAATTTTAACAAGGTACTCGAATGGATTAACAGATAAAACCAGCCAGGCTTCAGTACATGGTTCAGATCTATAACTCAGAATTTAAACATTCAACTGAAATTCTTAAATCAAACCTCAAAGTTCCTGAAATGTGGAGAAGCCAGTATATATACCACATTTCAAAGTACAACTTTACCTCCTAGAAATATATGATATTACTATAATTCCTCAGCAGGCACTGTGACCAATGCTTTATGTCAATATTTCCACTTCAAGAAAGAAAATTATATCACTATGGAAGAGAACTAAAATAGGGAGAAATTAGAAATTAATATTTTTAGAAATTAATATTATTCAAAAACAGTTATTTTGAATGCTCATTAAATAAGCCCTACTACTCACTGTCATGTGCGGGTTGTCCCATCTTCAGAATCATTGTTTCTCTCTAACGGGTGAGAAAACTGAGACTTCCAATCTCTACTACATCTTCTCACATGGATGTTACTAAGAAATGCCAGAACAATAGTCTATCTCAGTCTTTTCTCTTCTGGGCCCTGCCTGACACATCCAAGCACTGCCATAAGAACTCTCTCCCCTTCATTATCAAGCTTGGTAGATCTAAGTGAACTTGAGCATTGGAACCATTGTCTGATTTAAAATCAGGCACAAGTTGGCTTTGCGCAAATAACACAGAAAATTCCAAATAAGGCTCATGATGAGTCTCCCAAGAGAGCGGAATCTTAAAGAGGATTTCAAAGATGGGAAAAAAAAGACAGTCAGTCAGATGCATACCAAGAATGAAAACAGGCAATGAGGGAAGTATACATTCTTGTTTCCCTGGGCCCTCTTCTTTTTTAATAATCTTCCTATTAACCCAGTTCACTTCTAAAAACGGAAAATGAAATGAAAGCCTAGCATCCTAATATATGTGATGCTCTTTCAGGAAACTACCACATGTTTATTAAGGCCATACCGTACATGAAAGCGGCAAGGGAAAGCAGGAAAGCCTGTTTCACATATTGTTACAAATCTGTAATGTTAGAATAAAGGGAAAACTGATTCCTACCAATTATGAAAATGTACAGGATTAAACCAATTGCTCTGGCAGGCCTGACCAGCATCTGGTCTGCAGCAGGGGCCAAACAGAGCCCATTTGGGATATTTATGAAAAGTAACTTCTAAAACATAAATCAGGACTATAAACTCATCATGTGATTACTCCCCCCCCCAAAAAAAAACCTTAAAGAAAGAAGAAAGTATATTCAAGTGTGAAATATGGGTTTAACGAAGGGAGAAAGCAGGCAGCTTGACTGTAGAACCATAGGCAAAAATCAAACAAAGCGAAAAGGAAGGGATGGACACCTCAGACAGAAAACTTAATCCCTACTCTCTAGAACACTGGGTCAAAGAAGTCGGCTATCTCACTCCAGCTCTTTCTGAAGCCCAATATTTCTATGTCAACTAAAGTGTACAGCAAGCTGTGATGGTGCTTGGAGACTTTCCAATCCATTCAACTATTTTCATCTATGCGGTCTACACAGACATGGCCTTAAACTGAAAGAAGTCTATGTCCAAAAACAAGAGTGAGAGAATGTTAGTATTTTGAGACTAACACAAATATATTCTAAGGCCTGATTAAGCAGCTGTAATGTGCAACACAAAACTGAACTGTTGGACCTGATGCTGGATCCACATCAGTAGGATCCTGTGAGCTCTTCTAGCCCCTGTGTCCCGTGCTCTGGCCCTATAATGGACACATTCAAGTCGTAGCAAGATCCCAGTGTCTCATTTATAAACAATGGCTAGTTCTAGACCCAATCTATACAAATATCTGGGGGCAATATTTTTGATTAAATAATTTCAGAGGCCAAGGTTGATATCTCCATCTCCCTCTAATTCTTAAGAAGGCTTACAACTACCTTTGCTTTAACAGAGTAAGAGGGAATTGAAGGATCTCTTTCATTGGAGAAAAATCATTAAGAAGAACTGCCTTTGCAGAAATCTTTATTCCACTTCTGTCCAGTTATTTAATTATTTCTTAATTATTTAATTAATTGATTTTTGACAGTATTTGAAATTACAAATTATAGATTGTTACCCAGCCTATAATTATTTAAATATTATTTTCCCTAGTTTCAAAATAAAAATAAGTGAATAAATTAACTCAGTTAATAAATATTACATTATTCCTCAATTACTGCACTAGGTGCTATAAAGACCTCTGAGAAAGAAAATGCATCAATAGCCTTGCCCAATTGAGCGCTGAATGCTGTAATACCAACCTGACAGAAAAGATGTCACCAGGGTGATATAGTGGCATGAAGGTTCTGGGAATAGCCAAGTGCTTTCTGATTGGATTTGAGGTGTGTTCCACCGGAGGGTATTAGTTTCTGGTAATTAATAATCAAACCTGGTCAAAGCCCATGTCTCAGGAGGTCCTAGCAAGGAAACCTACTACCATCCTTTTGCTAGGTACACGTGTTCAATTGCCTGCTAATTTTTTATGTTTATGCCCATAACAGAGCTGTTCTCAGCCTCAACAAGGGAAGCCTCTTTCTGCAGTGGGCAGCAGCAATTCAGACTCATAATGTATGTAAGTGACGAGACGAGTTGACTGATGAGTGTTCCTCTATAGATGAGGCATCTGGATCACCACCGTCACCACTAAGGCTCAGGGAACAGCAAGGAAGAAGGGGCAGAAAGAATGCCAACCCAGAGGGGAAGTGCTGTGACATGCTGCCTTCTGAATGTGGCACTGCCACCACACCCAGAGACTCCCTGCAGCTGTGGGTGCCCGCAAAGGACCTGTACTGGGCCAAGCCAAGAGGGCTGGTCCAGTATGTAACATTAATTGGACTCTGGATTATAAAAAATGCATGAAGGTGGGAGGGGGACATGAAGAGTGTTAAAGGAATAGATGGGGAGATATGATCAAGATAATATACATATATGTGTATATATATACTATGTATACATATAATATATACATAGACATTGCATACATATATAATATATTATATAAGTAAAATAATTAAAATATATTATGAAGAGAGAGAGAGAGAGAGAGAGAGAGAGAGAGAGAGAGAGAGAATTGCCTTTCAAATCCAGACATTCCCCCCAATGAAGGTGTCTGAAATCAAAGTGACTTTTAGAGAGGAAACCAGAATGGGGCTGGCTTCATTTTCTGCCTGAATCTGGAGCCACACGTAGGACTGTTCTGAAGATTCCAGAGCAACATGGGAGGAAGACAGGGAGGAAAGCAGTTTTAGAGTCACAAAGACTGTAAAGTCTAGATTTAAAATCAATTACTTACTGCTACAGAACTTTGGGGAGTTTCTCAACACCTTAGTGTCTCTGTTTCCTTCTGTATAAATTGGGAGTAACAATAGCTCCCTCACAAAGAATTCAAAGTCACATAGGAAAAGTACTTGAAAGGAGTATGTAGTTCATTCGGTTTGTGTGGTAGCCATGAGGAATATGACGAATGTTCTGAACCAATTTACACCCTTTGTTCCAAAGGACAGGACTGGAACTCTTTCAGCAAATCTACAGAGAGCTTTGCCCTATATACACTTAAAAAGCTTTCAAGCTATCAAAAGCCCACTTTTGGTGACACAGTGATATATCTGTACTCACCCAGTAACTGGTCAGAATAATGTCCCTATGTGTCCATGAGTGATTTCATTATTAATTTCCCTCTGCTGATTATGACAGAATGAATACAAGTCATTGATCACCAGCGATTGTTTTTCCATGCTTAGAATATGACTCAAAGGTCTGTAAATGTTGAAAAAGGGATGGCTAAAAGGGGGAAAGTGATAAAACAGATGTTGAATTAAAAAAAATGCAATTTCTCACTGAATAAAGCAGTGGTTGTGCCCAGGAGAATTCACTCCACAATGCATTCTTCCCTCAAGGACTGGGGAACCATTCTGTTCATGTTCATTTGGCCCCTGGAAAAAAAACACCCCCTTAGGGAGCCATGAATTATTCTGCTTATTACTCTAGTCTGTAATGTACTCTATATCTTTTCTTAAGCCTATAGACTATAAGGTTAAAATCCAGTGCATTTTCATGCTTATTCTGTCTGCATCTACCAGGCAGCACCCTGCCTTTCAGGAACTTTAACAACAGCTTTGGCAAGCTGATTTGCTCAAAGTACAAAGAATCAGGAGTTAAATATAATAACAGGCACTTTCCTCTTGCTGCCATCTGAAAGCACAAGAGATGGCTTCATGTGACTGTTTGATAGAGGCCTTCTAAAGACCATTGATCAGAAGAATGATCTGGAACTGTCGGCATTGTCCTTCTTACCAGTAAAAATAGAGGAATGAACGAAGCATGAGTAAGATTAAAGACAGAGATCTGAGATGGCGCTGTGATTTGAAGCATTCCAGGAAGAAAGAGGAAAGGAAAAGAGAGAAAAGGAGGAAGAAAGAAATAGGAAGGAAGGGTACGCCGGGCGTGGTGGCGCATGCCTGTAATCCCAGCACTTGGGAGGCAGAGGCAGGTGGATTTCTGAGTTCGAGGCCAGCCTGGTCTACAGAGTGAGTTCCAGGACAGCCAGGACTACACAGAGAAACCCTGTCTCGAAAAAACAAAAAGAAAAGAAAAGAAATAGGAAGGAAGGAAGGAAGGAAGGAAGGAAGGAAGGAAGGAAGGAAGGAAGGAAGGAAGGAAAGACAGGGAGAGAGGCTGGGAGGGAGGGATGAAATGGAGGGGGGAGAAGGAAAGAAGTATAAATCACTAATGTGACCGGAAACCTAAAGATGATACAAACCAAATTGTAATTTTGTGCCTGGATTAACATTTTATATTTATAAGCTTTTAGGCCCCTTTACTCTCCAAAACACAAAAGTGATCCAGCACCTAATGTTGTTAGTCTTTATTTTTTGCGTTCTGAGTTGGAAGAGGGCAAGATGTCTGAGGTAGAAGAGGAAGACATGGATGATACAGAAAAGAAAAATATTTGTAAGCAAACCTCACAGCTACTTTGTTAATACCAATTCTAGTCAAGTTCTCTGTTGGAAGGCATTACCATTCAAAGCACTAAAAGTCCAACAAGGAATCTTAGGTCATTTCCATTAAGTCACCTGCAATTTCCATTCAAGCCATTTAATAACTCGAGTGTTTATCAAAGATTTCAACCTACATTCTAAACATGTGTATCCTCTCCTCTTCAGATTGGCTAAGTTTGGGACTAGCTCTAACCAGTACTATCTCTGTAGAAATGATGGGTATCACTTCGAATTTGCACCATTACCTAATGGAGTCAGATTCTGGGGGCTTTATTTTCCTACTGCTGTGATAACTGGCAATACCCTACAAGGTAGCTCTGTTACCCTGGATCTAAAAATGAGAGCCACCATTACAAGCAATATTTCATATATGTAAGTGAAGGAGACCTTTGTGGATTTAGACCACAGGTGTTTGCAGTTTTTGTTGTAGCATCATAGCTTACCTTAACCAATCAATAGAACGCTGTTCATAGCTGCACACGCTCTACCTTGCTGGAGGGACGTCCTGCAATCACGGCTGCCCTTCATCCTTACAGCACCTCTCTTCTCTAATATTAATTAAGCCACACTATCGTGTCTATCTACAAATTGTCTGCTGTCCTGTGGTTAACAAGTTTGATGTTGACAAAACACAGTAATTTATGGCTAGTATCTTAATTTATTTATTGGGCACTTTATTAACCTGTACTTTTTGCTTCCTGGGCAGTTTTAATAGGCTTATAGTAGGATATTCATTTATTCCCCTGCGAGAATTGGGGCTATCATAATTTTCCTATGGCATTACCAGACATTAATTATCAAGATCAAGGTCTTACTAATAGTGAAGTCACTAAATACAAAGACAAAATAAATTCTGTTGTACCTCAGAAAATCCCCCTATCATTTCTGGCAGCAATTGCAAACCATTTTTATACAATTAAAATTACTTATTTATTTTAATAACATTTTTATTTACTCTTCAACAATTGTATACATGTGTATGATGAGTTTTGATTACCACCACCCCTCTCCTATTCCCCTTCCATTCTTTCTGGAATGTTTTTTCTCAACATCAAATATAAGTCAGATCACTAACTTGGCTAATCTTTTATCAGTACTATTGGCCTCGATAGAAAGACATAATGCGATTATTCATAAATAAATGCTATTTCTCTCATTAAAGAAATACCTTAGAGATACATTTTTCTAAACTCTTTATTTTTCTAGAAAAAAGTAAATGCCTGTTTGAGCTGTTGCTGGAATATATATATATATATATATATATATATATATATATATAGATCAGAGTTTATCAATAACAAGGACAAGAGCCCAGCTCTGATAACAAGCACAGACAGCTGCTATTTAAATGATGCGGGAAAACTCATGGGATCTAAATAAGGCAAGCAGCACCATTAAAAATAAACAGGAGTCAACTGTTCTTTAAAAGGTTGTTCTGGTAATTTTTTTCTGTCAACATGGCACAAACTACAGCCACCTGAGAAGAGGGAACCTTAATTGGCCTCTGGACATGTCTCTGGGGCATTTTCTCAATTAATGTTTGACGTGGGAGGGGCCAGCCCACTATGGGCAGTGCCTCTCTGCTTCATGTAGCTCTGGGTCGTATATGAAAGCAAGCAGAGCAAGCTGCTGGGAGCAAGTCAGTAGGCAGCATCCCTCCTAGACACCTGCCCCTGTTCCTGTTTGAGTTCCCCACTATGGCTGGGACAGGCTGGGGTTTGGGAATGTGAGTCAAATCTTCACCAAATTGCTCTAGGTCTGTACTCTATCACAGCAACAGGGAACCAAATAAGGACAAGGGTTTTGGTAAAAGGAATGGGGGCACCCTGGGGACACATCTGAAAAAATAAAAGCATTCCAACAAGATACAAGGGCTTTATTTATTCTTTTCAAAGCTTACAGCTCCAGTGAGAAAATCTGAACACTACATATGGACAGCATGTCTATGTCAGAGTCACAGTGGTCAGAAGGAGGAAGAATGGGAGGGAAGGAAAGTCCTAAGTTCCCTTCAAATGGCAGACAGGAAGGGCAGGACCCAGAAGCACAGGATACCCTAACAAAGCTACACTGAGTGGAAACCAGTACCTCAACAGGAAACCAAACCGCTGGGAATGGAGGTGGCTCCTGAGAAGTTAAAATGCATCAAACCGTAATCGTTGCAAAAACTGAAGATTTCTATGAATTAACGTGAACCAGGGGATTTGTAGTGTAAGGATAATAATCCCACTGATTTCTCTGTGGGAAGGAATTTGTAGTCTATTTAATTTCATAAGACAGTAGCTAGAATTTGCTTGGTAAGGAAAAGCCATTCTGGGTATGTCAAGCAGGAAAGGGCTTAATGCAGACTTACTAAACCATGAACATAGAGTACATGATGCAGGAAACTGATAGCAAAATTACCTGCAGCCCATGCGTGACACAGAGCTGGGCAATTTGCAAGGGGACACTTGGACACCATGGCAAAACACCATGTCTATTTGCTCCTAGATCCTGAGATCTACCTGCTTCATAGATGGGAGCAATTCAGCCTGTCAGTCACCTGCTTCCAACTTGACACCTCTCGTTGGTAGACACCAGCCTGGAACCCTCTGCACAGCTTCTGGGCAAAGTCTGCAACTCAGAATTGAGGATGGACTTTGGAGAGGAGTATATTTTCCAACAGCCTGACAAACTTAATACTTATTTGATTTTGTTTTCCTTTTATTCTATTATTTTATTAATTTCATCCTATTAATATTGAGTGTCAGTTATGTGCTGGTCATTGATTTGATATTGGCATTCCTAGAGGTGGACAGATGGTTTGGCATCAGTAAAAACATTTACTGCATAAAGAACAAGGATCTGCATTTGGATTCCCAGCACCAACTTAAAAATTAACAACAACAACAACAACAACAAAAAAAAACCACCAGGCATTGCCATGTTCCTGTAACCCCAAGATGGAGCAGAAGCGGGGAAAAGAGACAGAGATACATGCCTCAAGGGAATAGGGAAAGTATCATCAGGACACCAATATCTTTCTCTGGCCTCTGCATAAGTAATAATTCTCTCTCTCTCTCTCTCTCTCTCTCTCTCTCTCTCTCTCTCTCTCTCTCTCTCTCACACACACACACACACACACACACACACACACACACACCATGTATTTATACATCTTGTGTGTATGTGTATGTCTAGTCATCTGTGTTATAAATTAATGGGCCTGGCCCCTTCTCACAGTACTCTTAGAATCTAAAACAGATGAATAAGACAAATATAAATGTCCATATAAAATATAATGAGAAGACCAGAAATGACAGAGGTGGTCAACTCTAAGCGGAAAGGTAAAGGATGCCTAGGCAATCCTCAAAAAGATGACAATAGAGATGCTGCAAATGTCCTCTTCTTCAGATCTGTCTGCCTCTCTTAGCATGTTATTGTAATTCCAGTTTAATAACTGGGAAGCTAACTGTTCTCTGTATTCCTCTTTTTCAAATGCCTTTCTTATGTTTTCAGTTATTTTACAAAAAAGGTTAAAATTATTTTTTTAATTTTCAATAGGATTTTGATTAGAATTTGCTTATGATGCCTGGCAACTGAATCTCCAAGAGCTCAAAATTCAGTCCATGGACTTGCCCATGAAATACCATCTCATTGGTCTTCATTTGATGCCTACTGTATATTTCCATTTTTAAACCTTATTCTTCTTCATGTGACTCTTATCCCTTAGTTGTGCAAAATATAATTGTTTGATATGAATGTTTTATATACATTAATTATTCTGGGATTTTACTTTGCTCTTTGATATACTGTGTATGTGTGTGAATGTGTGCTGTGTGTGGGTGTGTATAGTTAAGACTTCCTGTAATTGGGAAAAGTCTTGTCCCATCATATATTTAAATATATGACAATTTTAGTTCTTTTTCTCAGTGTCAACTTTATGTATGTCTACTCTCCAATTATCATTTTCTTTGTAACTAATTTTATCCTCACTTCCTTACAGTTAATTTTCTTAAGCCTAACGTTACTAACTTTTTAATTTCTTTCTAATTCATGTGACACATGACTTTTATCTCATTGTTTTCTTTAAATGCTTATTTTTTTATTTGCTTGTTTTCTTTCTATCTCATTCTTTGTCAACCCTCATGTCACTTTTATAAATGTTTATAAAGAAATTGCATGTAAAGATATAAAAGAAAAATGCAAAGACTCTTGAGTAACAAAGACAGCTTCAGCAGTTGAAGGTATGGTGGTCAATAGCTTTACTTTGGGTGACTAGACGCTAATCACATCTCCTAAGGATAACTGTGGCATCCAATAGCCTTAATTCTACAGTCAGTAGGTGTTTCAACCTCTGAGGAACCCCCTTCCTCAAGGCTCACTAGTGATTAAACACAGAACGCTGAAGGTCTACCAGAATACCTGACTTCTGCAGTCCTGTTGCTTTATCAGGGTGGTTAATAAGGGGTGGGGATTTTTGGAAGTGTTGACACCGATATTCATTTCCAAACACCAATGTTACGCTTGCTTCCCACATCCCAATACACTTGGAAAACACAATATAGCTAGACTACCAGCCATTTAATTGTATATGTAGGGAATCTTAGGAGCGTAAGGCAAGTGCACAAACTACAGAGCTAAGTGTGGCCAACCAGAGACCTCTTATCTGCAAAGAAAGGAAGCTCCTAAAGGCAAGATAGTTATAATGGACACCCGACACTCAAGAAGACCAGGTTCGGCACTGCTCTATGAGCAGGTCAGGCTTTCCAACCTCAACTGCTGTCTGCACTTGTACAAGGCGAACTCCAACAGCAGAAGACCAAAGAAAAGCTACTGCAAATCTTCATGTTTATGTTTTGCCCTTGCATTTCTTTTTTTCTCCTCCTATTGTACCACTAATAGTACTTTATTTGTTCATTTTACTTGTGCCTTAAATAACATTAATTTCGCGTCACATCCTGCATTATTTTGCAGTGTTTAATCCTACAGTTATTGGTAGTGCATTACTAGCTTTAATTTTTTCAGTTTGGGGAATGTTGCTATATTTTTCTGTTTGTTTTTCCTCACTGAGTGGCCCTATGATTGGACCTTAACAGTGGGTTGCTCATGAAAAAATATCCTTGAGTAAAACCAGGTCAGTTATCTAACTGGCAGATATACAAACGAGGGAAATACATCCTAAGGTCACTAATAAAGAAAATGCATAACCACAGTTACAATACCCAAGATCTCTAAAACATGAATGATCCAAAAGCCAAAGCAAAGATTACATAGAATAGAAGAAGCAAAAGTAAAACTTAAAATCATAAAAGACCTATTTAAAGAAACAAGAGCAGAAAGTAAATCACCAAATATGGAGAAGGAAATGAAGATTCAAATAGTAGAGTCATTTAGAACCCCAGGTAGATGTGGTCAGAGAAGAACCTACACATCACACAAAGTAGACAAAATGCTACAAAATAGAGAACAATATTAAAAGCCACAGAAAAACAGCTCACTAAGGTAAATGCATCAGAACAACACTAGACATCTCAACAGACACTTCAAATCCTGGAGAGTTTGGGATCATATGTTTTAAACTCTAAAGTAAATAACTTCCAACTAAGAACTCTATAGCCAGCAAAGTGATATTTAAAACTGACGGAGAAAGAAAGACATTTCTAGACAAGCACAAACTATAGCAATTCAGAGCCACCAGTGCAGCGTTGCAAGAGCTTCATAGAAGTATTATAAACAGTGAGGAGGAAAAAAACAAGAGCCTTGATCACAAAACACCAGAAGACTAAATTTCTTGAGAGAACTAGATAAACAAAAAATAGCAAGGAAAGAACCAATCATGTCTAAGTCAATAAATCAGGGAGGCCCTGCCATGAGTAGAGGAGAAAGAAAAGAACAAAAACAATGGAATAAATCAGGGAAACAAGTAACAAATAATAGAAATCCACTCTGGAAATCTGTCTGGCGGTTCCTCAGAAAACTTGGCACGACACTTCCGGAGGACCCTGCTATTTCACTCCTGGGCATATACCCAGAAGATTTCCCAGCAGGCAATAAGTACACATGCTCCACTATGTTCATAGCAGCCTTATTTATAATAGCCAGAAGCTGGAAAGAACCCAGATGTCCCTCAATGGAGGAATGGGTACAGAAAATGTGGTATATTTACACAATGGAATACTACTCAGCAATTAAAAACAATGAATTCATGAAATTCTTAGGCAAATGGTTGGAACTGGAAATTATCATCCTAAGTGAGGTAACCCAATCACAAAAGAACACACATGGAATACAGTCACTGATAAGTGAATATTAGCCCAGAAGCTCTGAATACCAAGACACAATTCGCATATCAAATGATTCCCAAGAAGAAGGATGGAGAGAGCCCTGGTCCTAGAAAGTCTTGATCCAGCAATGTAGGGGAGTAACAGGACAGAGAAGAAGGAGGGGGTTGATTGGAGAACAGTCGGAGTGATGGGGGCTTATGGGACTTATGGGGAAAGGGGAACCGGGAAAGGGAAAATCATGTGGAATGTAAACAAAGATTATAGAAAAAAAGATAAAATTTAGTTTTAACAATTAAAAAAAAAGAAATCCAGCAAATCATAATGTAAGAGAAATCACAATAAAAATCCTAATGTAACTCTTCTTTTATAACACAATCAGACTGGCAATTAGACAAAAATGAAAAGCTAACTATTTTTGTCTACAAGAAATACTCCTAGGCCAGTGAGATGGCTCAGGACTAAGGACACTTAGCACCAAGCCTGACAACCTAAGTTTGGTCCTCAGGACACATGTGGTAAGAAGACAGCCTGTTCCCACGAGTCATCTTCTGACCCCCATACACACTCAGGGATGTGAGCACACACACATAAAATAGTACCAATGCTCCTCAAATTATTCCACAGACTTCATGGGGCAGGAACACTATCAAACTTATTCTATGAAGTTAGTGTTATCCTGATACCAAAGCCAGATAAGAACACAGCAAGGCGTGCTAAGATAACTTCATTCCATTGATGCAAGGATGGTCCGAGATTATACATATCACTAAATGCCATACAGCAAATCAGTAGAGAAGGACAAAAGTCACACAGTAATCTCCATAATCATCTCAATAAATGCAGAAAATGCTTTTTAAAAATGAATTTCAACATTCTTTCATAGCAGAAGCCCAGCAGGAACCAAGACTAGAACAAGCACACCTCAGCGGAACAAGAGAGTCAGTGTTGTGTTAAATGAGGAAAACTGAAAGCATTTTTTACAAACATAAACAAGACAAATTTGTCTCTACTCTTTTTTTTGTTGTTTGTTTGTTTTTTTCAAGACAGGGTTTCTCTGTGTAGCCCTGGCTGTCCTGGAACTCACGCTGTAGACCAGGCTGGCCTCGAACTCAGAAATCCGCCTGCCTCTGCCTCCCAGGTGCTGGGATTACAGGCATGCGCCACCACCGCCCGGCTGTCTCTACTCTTATTAAACAAAATTTAATCATTTTAGCTGGATCAATAAAGCAAGCAAAAGAAATAAAACAAATAGGAAAGGAAGAAGTCAAATTATCTCTATTTGTGGATGATATAACTTTATACTTAAAAGACTATAAATAAATCTTTGCCTCACCAGAAAATATTGGATGCAATAAACACTTTAAACAATACAAAAGGATACAAACTAAACATACAAATATGCACTTTTTAATTCAAAAATTCAACCAGAAAAATTATTCAATCAATAAATGGGCAAAAGAATTACACATACAGTTTAAAAGAGAAAACATGAATGGCCAATAATATATGAAAAGGTGTTGTTTGGTTTAGTCATTAGGGAAATAAAATTTAAACCGGGGTGAGGCCTGATTATATCCAAGTCAGACCGTATATCATCAAGAACACAAACAACAAAAAATTTAAACAAGGGTGTGGAGGAAAAGGACATACACAGTAATGGTGGGAATGTAAACGGGTGAAGCTACATCAGATATCGAAATGGAAGCTCTTCAAAAGACCACAACTAGAAGTGCTGTATGACCTTGCCCCTCCAATCCAGGGTACAAACTTGTGGGAGTTTAGACAGTGTGCCACAGACATGCCTGCATCCTGTGCTTCTTTGTAGCATGATTCACAATGAATGCAGAATGAAGAGGGCCTTGATTGATGCCTGCGGTAGATTGAATAGGTATGGCCTCTATAGATCCATGTGTTTGAAGGCTTGGCCCATAGGGAGTGGCACGATTAGGAGGTGTGGTCTTTTTGGAGGTGTAGCCTTGTAGGAGGAAGTATGTCACTGTGGGAGTGGGCTGCCTTGGAGTCAGCCTGCACCTGGTTTGCATTCAAAACAAGATGTAGAACTTTCAGCTCCTCCAGTGCCACACCTGCCTGAACACTGCCATGTTTCCTATCTTGATGATAATGGACTGAACCTCTGAACCTGTAAACCAGCCCCAGTTAAGTGTTCTTTATAGGAGTAACTTTGTTCTATTGACTATGCTCTTTGCCTTACAGAAGCTTTCCAATTTCATCAGGTCCCACTTATCAATTCTAGATCTTAGAACCTGAGCAATTGGAATTCTGTTTAGGAAACTTCCCCCTGTGCCAGTTAGTTCAAGGCTCTTTCCCACTTTCTCTTCTATTAGATTCAGCGTGTCTGGTTTTATGTTCAGGTCCTTGATCCACTTGGACATGAGCTTTATGCCAGGTAACAAATATGTATCTATTTTCATTTGTCTACATACAGACAGCCAGTTAGACCAGCACCATTTATTGAAGATGCTTTCTTTTTTTCCATTGTATATTTTTGGCTTCTTTGTCAAAGATCAAGTGTCTGTAAATGTGTGATTTTATTTCTGGGTCTTCAATTCTATTCCATTGATCAACGTGTCTGTCTCTGTACCAATCCCACGCTGTTTTCATCTCTATTGCTCTGTAGTATAGCTTGAGATTAGGGATCTTTTTTCCTTCAGAAGTTCTTTTGTTCGTTTATTGTTAAAAATTGTTTTTGCTATTCTGGGTTTTTTTGTTTTTCCAGATGAATTTGAGAATTGCTCTTTCCATGTTTTTGAAGAATTGTGCTGGGATTTTGAAGGGGATTGCATTGAATCCATAGATTGCTTTTGGTAGGATGGCCATTTTTACTATGCTCATTCTGCCAATCCATGATCATGGGAGGTCTCTCAATTTTCTGAGGTCTTCTTCGATTTCTTTCTTGAGAGACTTGATGTTCTTGTCATACAGATCTTTCACTTGTTTGGTTAGAGTTACCCCAAAATATTTTATTTTTGTGCCGATTGTGAAGGATGTTGTTTCTCTAATTTCTTTCTCAGCCTGTTTATCATTTGTATAAAGGAAGACTACTGATTTATTTGAGTTACTTTATATCCAGACACTTTGCTGAAGGTGTTTATCAGCTGTATAAGTTCTCTGGTAGAATTTTGGAATTGCTATCATATCATCTGCGAATAGTGATACCTTGACTTCTTCTTTGCCAGTTTGTATCCCCTTGCTCTCCTTTTGATGTCTTATTGCTCTAGCAAGAACTTCGAGTGCTATATTGATAGTAGGCATCCTTGTCCCTGACTTTAGTGGGATTGCTTCAAGTATCTCTCCATTCAATTTAATATTGGCTATACATTTACTGTATATTGCATTCATTATGTTTAGAAGTGCTCTACAGTGGGAAGGGGAACTTGTAGAGTCCACCTCCAGTGGAGGGACAGGGCATCAAGTGAAGGGATGGGGTTGCCATACCACACAGTCAAACGCTCTGACCCAGAATTGTTTCTGTCTGAAGGAACTGCAGAGACAAAAATGGAGAAAAGCATGAGAGAAAGGAGGTCCAGTGACAAGCCCAGATTGGGATCCAGCTCAAGGGGAGGTCCAGGGTCCTGACACTGTCACTGATGCTGTGGTATGCTTGTAGACAGAAGCCTAGCATATCTGCCATAGAAGAGACCCAATAAGCAACTGAGTCAGATGCAGATACTAGCACCCAACCAATGAAAGGAAGCCAGGGACTCCTTTGGTTGAATTGGGGAAAAGCTGGAAGAAGCTGAGGAGGAGGAGGGCAGCCCCAAGGGGAGACCAACTGACCTGGACCCCCGAGATCTCTCAGACACTGAGCCTCTAACCAGGCAGCATATACCAACTGATATGAGGCCCCCTGACACATATGTAGCAGAGGACTGCTGGGTCTGGCCTGAGAGACTTGAGGTCACAGTGAGTGGAGAGGCCTGGTGGGATGGGGCGTGGGGTGAGGACATCCTCTTGGAGAAGTGGGAAGGTATAGAATGAGGAGTCGTCATGAGGCAGACTAGGATGGGGATGAAGTCTGAACTATAAAAAAATGGATTAAAGAATAAAAATAAAATTAATTAATTAATTAATTAATTAAAGAGTAACTTTGGTCATGGCGTGTCTTCACTGCAGTGAAACCCTAAGTAAGACAATGCCCATCAACAAATACAAATGCACAGTGAAGTTTTATTCTGTCTGACAAAGGATCAAAGCCTAGCTTTTGCAGGAAAGGGAGTAGAACTGGAAGTTATCATACTAAATAACATAAGGTAGACCCAAAATAAATATCCTAGGTTTTATATGCATAGAGATAGATTGTGTGTGTGTGTATGTGTGTGTGTAGAAGGGGGAGGAAGTGGTAGTCTAGCTGTAGAGAGAGAACAAGAGACATAATATGAACATCACATGTTTTCTTTAATAAGTAGAGCCCTAATATGTAAACAGAGGAGTGTTGTTATGGCAGAGGAGTAGGAACAGTGGAAGGAGCCAGAGACACAAAAGTGTGTAAGTGTGCAACAGAAAATTAAATACAAGCAAAGGACAGTGATATACATTCATGAAAGTGTCGGGAGACCCACTATTTTGGGTACATATGCCAGCACCGTCTCCCCTCAAGCCCAAAGTTTCCACCTAATGGTACTATGGTATGGAGTCTCTCTAGGGCATGCTCAACCTCTCTTTTGGATTATCTTTGCCCCCACAAATATCACCATCCACACCCATCAAGCACATGGCACATGAATGGTCCATACCTCCATCCTCAGAAAGCTTTCACATCTGAGGCCAGAAATCTCAGTACTCGCCATGTGTTCTTCTCGCTTTGCAGAATGAGCTGTGTCTTTTTACTGGTTACATTAAATAAAGAGGTTTTATTCTTATGCTGACTCCTTTTGTCTTTCTTTCTTTCTTTTTTCTTTCTTTCTTTCTTTCTTTTTCTTTTTTTTTTTCCTTTCAAGTTTGGGGTAGATATTTGAGGATCAGCATGTTTTAGTTTGCAGTTTTCAGATGGTAACCACAAGATTATATATTGAATATATAATCAAATTAGAAACCCAAGGAGTTTCTTTATATTTGGTTCAGTGCAGTCATGTCATACGATACTATAGTTACATAGTTCATCCTCTAGATTTAAGAGCACAGCTCTAAATTTATCACTGTTAAATGATGTCTTGCTAAATTCAGCCCTGTCCAAGCTTTTGAAAGCTCTTGGTCCAAGAATCTGGTGTATTTATGTAACCTTTCCATTTTCACATCATTCACAAATTTAATCAGCTTACTATTAAGCACTCATCCAAACACTGCCAGAATTGTCGGATGGGATGATGGTAAAGACAGCCGTCCCTACGCACTTGCTATGGTTTGTCATCATGATTCACTTAGCCTACACTTATCAGTCTGTATCCAAGGAAAATGTGAAATTTCGTTAACTCATTACTCATATTCAGATGTTCTACATCTATAGTGTTCTCCCATCAACAGAGGGACTTTAGTCAGAAGGACTCCAGAGGGACATTAAGTCAAACATGAAGCAGAAGAGGACAAGGAGGGAAATAATAATAATGTAATGGATAAAAAGAGAAAGAGGAAATGAGGAAAAAGAAATTTTGTTTAAAAAGTTTTGCTTAAAGATAAATTAAAATATAAAATTAATACAGAAACTATAAGATAAGTCATCCAGACAAAGAGGTACAGAGAGAGAATTATGAAATATTTTCAGTCTCATTTCTTTCATTTAGAAATAAAAATCTCTTAACCAAAGTTAACAAATCTAAGTCTTGCAGAAAAGACTATGTGGAGATGTTCTGATATATACACATCAGATGGTAGGACTTCTCAGGGCCCTTAACATGTTGAAGTGTATTGTTAAACTCCAAAAAGAGTTAGCACCCACAATCAATGCATTTGATCAAGAGTCTTTTGAAATGACACATCTCTGAGGAGCAGGGTGACCAGATCACATTCTGTGAGGTGCTAGCCTAAACCATCCATTCTATTATGTGACCTGCTGGGGAACGCGTGGGAATGGCTGCCAAATTTATCTTGTGATGAACAGGAGTTACTGAAGTTTGACTTTCTCATTGGAAAAGAGCAAGGCAAAGCTGTCCTTTGTGTGTTCGGCTCTGGAGACGAGAATCAAAATGAAATTCAAATAGAAAACCGGGCTTGAGTTAGAGAAAGGTAGGAAAGATGAAAAAGAATGAAACTCAAACACAAGCCCAGCTCTGCCACTTGCTGACTGTACGGCGGCATTGTTTGAGCAGAGAATCTTTCTCTGTGTGCCACATTCCTCTTCTATAAAATAGGGCCAACATCCTTCCTGGCCAACAGAGCCATTGTGGGTAACAAATGAGAGGATGCCTGCGCAAACACCTCCTAAGGGAGCTGCTTTACAGTTGTCAATATGCATCGGCCAACAGCCTCGAGGACAGTTTGGTGGTTGGAGGTACCAACGGTGTCTGCCATGCTCAAATCATCGTCAGCTGCAGGTCACAGAAGCAGGTGTCTGTGTCTGTGTGCTCAGCCGAGCCCTGCAAGACATCTTTCCATCCAGAGGCTACTGTCTTTATCATGCAGTGAGAATGGAGGGCAGGACCACTTTGAAGGTGTTAATAGGCCACTAGACACAACACGACTCTTGAACCTAGCACATGTGCCAGGGATAGAGAAAGGCATCCGTTAGACACAACACAACTCGAACCCAGTGCACGTGCCAGGGATGGAGAAAGTCGCTTGGGCAGTTTCCCAGGAGGCAAGAAGTATATCAACAGGTTTTCTCTGACCCAGGGATTTCTAGCAGCTGATTCCAAGTAGAAGAAGGGTCTGTATTATTCCTCACCCTCTGCCAGCCCAGGGCTGTTCACTTTCAACTCATCTAAACCCCTGACCCCAGTTAATGAAGATGGACTCACAAGCAGGATTTCATATTTCAAAGGGACAAAGGCCAATTTAAATCTATTCTCGCTAAATAAAAAGAATAAAGAGAACTTAGGTTTTTAGGAAACCGGGCAAATGAGCTTATCCTCATTAGAACTTTCTGATAATTAAGTAAAAGCTAATGCTTTCAAAATAAAGTATCCTACCTCCCTCACAGCATGAGGTACAGTGCGCCTGGAGGTGTTATTCCATCTACAGAAAAGGTAAGTAAGAAGCCCATTAATTGCTTTTAATAATGTTTTAATCCTGTTACAAAAGCAATGTATTCTCAGTGCAGAGATGTTAATGTAGAGGCATGGCTGTTGCCCAATATTTTCCTTTATTTTGTACCCTGTGAAGGTTAAATCTTTCAGGACTCTTTCTTAAAAGGCAGATATGAATGAGGTGAGGATTCTCTGCATAAGTTATTGTCTACTCTCTCTAGTTGTGGGGAGAGCTTTTCATTTGACCAGCCCACTCCTACCACAGTAACTGCACCTGCTCTATCTGTGACGCTCTAAACTTGATCCCTTCCAGCAACCACAACCAGTTGTTTTCATTCAGTTGATGTTGGCTAGGCACAGCTGGATAATTCTTCCGCTCAGGCAGCATTGATGCCACTGGGTGATTCTTCTGCTCAGGATCCTTTGGGCTCAGGTGGCTTATTCTTCTCTGAGTTGTGTAGACCACACCAATAGTTCCTTGGAGCCACGGACAAGCCAAACTTTACAGTGGCTAACTCACATGGCAGACTCTTGTACATCCGTCAGGAGCTGAGCTTGAACTATGATGGCATACACCAGTACTCCTCCGCGTGGTCCTCTCAGCACGTGGTCCTGAAGCACTGTGACTGGGATCCAAATGGGAGTGCCCTGAGAAGTGGTTGTAGTAAGATGAACATTTCATAGAGCTGAGACTCAATAGTTAGATGGTAACATGTTTTTCCATATTGTTTTTGTCAAGAAGAAAGAAAGAAAGAAAGAAAGAAAGAAAGAAAGAAAGAAAGAAAGAAAGAAAGAGTGATGGTTTGTATATGATTGGCCCAGGTAGTGACCCTATTAGGAGGTGTGGCCTTGTTGAAGTAGGTGTGTCACTGTGGGTGTGGGCTTAAGACACCCTGGCTGCCTGGAAGTCAGTCTTCCACTAGCCGCCTTCAGATGAAGATGTAGAACTCTCAGCTCCTCCTGCACCATATCTGCCTGGATGCTGCCATGTTTCTGCCTTGATGACAATGGACTGAACCTCTGACCCTGTAAGCCAGCCCCAATTAAATGTTGTCTTTTATAAAACTTGCATTGATCATGGTGTCTGTTCACAGCAGTGAAAACCTAAGACAGAAAGAAAGAAAGAAAAAGAGAGAGAGAGAGAGAGAGAGAGAGAGAGAGAGAAGGAAAGACAGAAAGAAGGAAAGAAGGAAAGAAAGAAAGACTACCAAGAGCCAAGGCTCACGGGATGGGCCTATGGCTACAGTGCTCTGTGTAGACACATCTTACAGCTCACTTTAACAGATAGACACTGCTCTAGCCAGTGATTTTAAGGAGCTCTATAATACCAATCACATAGAAGCACACTTCAGAATTTATAGCCACTACCTCTGATGCCCAAACACCTTTTCCAAATCCTATAGTCCCCCTCTGTTTCAACCCTCTCACCCCTTAGGATGGCTTTCTAGGTTCATACTAGATATGTCCGGGACTCAGGGGTTCATAACTCATTCCCACAGCAGAGGCAGACCTACAAACACGCAGACTTATATACTCATCTACACAGAGCCACACATTCACTCATGCCCACATAGGCACAGGACACAATTATCCACACATTCATATATACACATACTATTACACAGCGGTTCTCAGCCTTCCTGATACTGCAACCCTCTAATACGGTTCCTCATGTTGTGGTGATGCCCAACCATAAAATTATTTCATTGTTGCTTCATAACTGTAACTTTGCTACTGTTATAAATCCATAAGGCAAATATCTGATATGCAAGATAGCTGATATGTGACCCTAAAGGGGTCAAGACCCACTTGGTTGAGAACCACTTGATCTACATATTCAAATATCATATACTCACACAAGTAAATATACAGTTACAAACATATGAACACATACATGCTTTCATACTCATTCACATGTAGAACCGCCCCCCATGTTCTTGTACTAACGTCGTTATACAGAAAGCCCATTGCCCTGGTCCTTAGCAAGGATGCACAGATTACCTTTGCTCATTGTTTCAGAGTGGTCCCATTTCAATGATAGGGAGGTAAAGTGTGGCCCTGGTGCTCACTGGCCATGATTCTGAGATGAAACAGTGCGAAAGAAGCCCAGTCAAAAGAGAAGGCACTGCAGTCAGAGGAGGGAGGCTTTGCGCTCACCTCACAGCACCAAGTGAGCACCCTAACACATCACCTCAGGCCACCTGCCTGCTGTTAAAACCCAGCTAGGTCTCTGCTTAAAGCTCCACCAGTCTTGGGGTAGGGCAGCCTCCCAGGGCTCCTGAAGCCCATTTCTGGTGGCAGCTTTCCCCACAGAGACAGTGATCAATGGTCAGATCAAGCCCCACCAGCCCCAGGGGATTCGATTCCAAGAAAAGAGGATGTAGCTGAGACTTTTCCATTGTGCTGTCATCTATTGTGGGCTTCAGAAAGCAAGGGAGCCAACCCTCTGGGAAAGGTTTGCAGAGGGAAGAGGAAGAGGAGGCTAAGGTTACACTGGGGCCACGGGATGGAAAGGGAGTGGAAACTGATCCCTTTTCTGAAAATCCGCCAGCCCTAACCATTTTTAATATTTCTTTAGTATTGTGAAAATAAAAGGGTCAAAGGGAGATAAAGGTGAGCTTTTATTCAATTGAGGATACATACTGTTTTTATGCCTCTGCACATTCATTTCATTTTAGTGTCAAAGAGAAGCTAGCAAGTCAAAATCCCATGAACACAGTTCATTTGTTTTATTGGGAAGGTTGAAGCAAAATCATTTGAAAAGACTACTACTTTATATCATGATGCATACGTCAACCTTTTATCTTCAAATGTGGCCTCCAGAAAAAAAAATCAAAGTCGGATTTTTTTTTTTATCCTTTTTGGCTAAGTGTACAGTGACAAATGTACCAATTTTAGGTTCCAAAGAAAACCTCTATCTCACACTGACTCCTCCTCACCGGAGATGGGTAAATCAGAAACAAGGCAATAGCTGGGGAGGGAAAGACAAGGAAACTTCAGTCTTCAGTGTGGATCTGGGGAGCATCTTCCACACATCAGGCACTGTGTGGGATGCTGGAGGTAATTAGATAAACAAAAGCTCTGCGTGTCTCTAAATGGTTTATAACCCAGCAAACCAAACAGACAGTAAAAGAGACAATGCTGTTTTTAAATGGTTGAGCCATGCACAAGGTGCTATTGGGAACCTGAAGGAAACACAATCGGCCCAGACCTGAAATGGCATCATAGCTAAGAGCTGAACGAACACATGAAGGTGCTCAGGTACAGAAATGCGGGAACAGCTCAGCATCTGAAGAGGCTGAGGAACAGGAGACAGCAAAGCGTCGTCCCAAACCCTGCACCGTTCAAGCCTCCCAGGATATTACTAATGGCACTAAGGGAGATGAAGCTGGGGAGAAGGGCAGCTAAGAAAGACTCTATGCTTATAGAGAGCTTATCCTTACCAGGAGGTGACCCTAGCTGGGACTCAGGTGGTAAGATTTGCATAACAAGCAGGGTCCCTCTGGCAGCAGCAGAAAGGATGGGGAGGGGGAGGATAAGACCCCAGGCAGGGGACCAGGTGGTAGACAAGAATGATGACACCAGCAAGGGATAACAAGGCTCAGGCACGGGCAGTGGGCGGGGACTGAAAAGAGGAAATAGATTCAGAAAATATTTAGGATTAGAAAAAAAAAGCAGGACATTGTTAATTAAGTGTAGGATGGGGAGAGAGGGAAAAATACCTTGGGGGATTGGTGCAATTAATTAAGACAGCATGCAGGAATCAGAACAAGGCTTGGGGGCAATGTTGAAGAGGCAACTATGGGATATATTGATAAGAAATCTGGGTGTTCCCAAGTGGAAAATCCAATGCTCATAGCTGTGGAAACCGTCAGGAAGAAACAAAGAGCTTGAAAAATTAGAATCCAAGATGGACAGAAATCTCCCAGGGACAGTGTGAGAAAACAATGATTGAGGCTGAAGACAAAATCACTCTACCAGGGCCCTCCTTCAAGTAACGTGAATTGTGATTATGTAATGACTACAGCCTGGTGTCTGGCTTTCAAAGCCTGGTCCAGGTAGGTTGTCGTCTTCCTTGGTGAAAGCCAGAAAACTACACACTATCCCAGGCAATCTTGCAAATCCTATCTTGCTCTCCCCTCCCCCTTCCTCTCGCCCTCTGCTCACCCTGTAGACGGTAATTAACTTGTTTTCCTTCTCTATGTGTCCAGAGCAGTAAACCTGGTACATTCTGCAGGCCAGGCAAGCACTCCACCACTGAGCCCCATCCGAGCCTGTTATCTCTTTACATTCCTCAAGATAGACTCACCTTGTGCTGGTTCCGGGCTTAAATGCTCTTATGTTGCCAGGTGATAAAAAATATGGTCTCTGTCATGAAGACTGTGATATGGCTGGGTTTCTCTTGCTACTGGCTGCTGTTTCGTCTTCCTGTTTACTAATTCACTACAGTCAGGCTAGCCCTAAGTGCTTTCTCTTTTATTGTTTGTTTGTTTGTTCACTCTACATCCTGATCGGAGGCCCCCCCACCTTCTTCCTCTTCTCTCAGTCACACCCTCATAAGCTCCTCCCCCCATTAATTTCTCCTCGTCTCAGAGAAAGGGTACTACTCCAACCCTGGGATATCTTGTCTCAACAGGATTAGGCACATCCTCTCCCACAGAGGCCCAACCTGGCAGTGCATTTAGGGCAAGGGGACAGAATGGCAGGGAACAGAGACCGAGACAGTCCCTGCTCCACTTGATAGGGGAACCACATGAAGACCAAGCTCCACATCTGCTGCAAATGTGTAGGGGGCTGAGGTTCAACCCCTGCATACTCTCCGGTTGGTGGCTCACTCTCAGGGAGCCCCCATGGGCCCAGGTTAGTTGACTCTGTGGGTCTTTTCCTTTTCCTAACCACTGTTGGTGCTTACACCTGCCTAGCCTGCTAGAACCAAGACACCCTTCACTTAGCATTTTTGTCCCAAGCGTGTCCTGGAAGTTTCTGTAAGATAGATAAATGGGCCAGTTAAGCCACTGGAGCTACAAAGGATTCCCTACTGAGTGACAGAACAACAGAAGCCCTGGCCTCCCTCCCTGTTGTCCGGACTCCAAGCTGAGTTTTCATGGTTCCTCCCCCTCCTCTCTCCTCTGCCACCTACCAAATTACTCATTTCATTCCTTAAATGGAAAGGCTTTATATGCATCTATTGATTTCCTGAGGTTGGACATCATTGGAAAGCCCCAAAGTAGAGGTCTGTCTGTCTGTCTGTCTATCTATCCACCTTTATCCCACCATTCAACCAATACATATAGAAAACTTACCACAAACCAGCATCTAGTTAGAGTCAAGAGGGCAGAGGAAGGAACGGAGATCAGGGGGACGTTAGTTTCCTGCCTTTATGAACGTTATGCTCTGGCAAACACTGGCCCCCAGCCCAGCAATGGAGGACTGGCACATGAGCACTCACGAAACCCAGAGAGCTCGGAGGTCCATCAGCGATGCTCATTCAACATGTAAGGACCTCCTCTCCCTCTCAGGTCTCTCTATCCTTTCCAGTCATGGCAGAGAAGCAGTAGCTGTGTCTTCATGACTCTCGGTTAATCAGTCTTTGGGCTCATAGGGGTCCTTTTGAGCCAGATTTGGGAGAACAGAGGGACTTGCTGGACTAACTTCTGCAGAGGCATTAGCACAGAGTTCTAACTATAAGAGTTAAGTTTCATTTCTGAACCATGTGGATGTATATCCTTTAAGGTGCATCGGGAGCCGCACAAGGGAATGGAATTTGTGCTGTGGCTTTGTGCTGTAACAGGCAGAGGAGAAGAAAGCAATTCATGGCATCCTCAGCCACAGAAGGCCCATTTTGCCAAGGTGGATGGTATACACCTATTGGCTGCATCCCTGAGATAAGAGTCCACATGCGCACCCATGTGTGGCCCTAATACATCTGCCCATGTGACTACCTTTGACCAATGGGATGTTGGCGTACGTGACACTCCCACAGATTCAATGACATTTGGCTTAGGGGGGTCTCTTAGATGCCCGCTAAAGACATAAGCATGTTCTAGCTAGTCACCATTCTCTCAGCCCAGGCCTGGAGTGAAACACGTGGCAGAGAGCCAAACACAACCTGAAGCTTGTGCCAAGATCAGTCAAACAAACCCTGACCTATTAGCAAGAAAAATAAATATCTTTCATTCAAGCCACTGAAATGTTGAGGTGTTTAAGGCAGCATCACGAGGCACCAGCTGACAGATACGTGGCGCTGATGCCTCCCTACTGGCCGTTTCCTCAGGCATCCACGAGCGTCAGATTGCTGCGTACATCGAGACCGAGGCATCACCACACAAGCCCGCCGGTGGACTTGGCTGAGCCGGGAGTCCTGAAGCTAAGCCCCATCCCAGCCCTCATTCAGGTTTAATGAACTGCTCTTCTATCTGTCTAATGTCACTACTTTCCCCAACTCGGCTCTATGCTACCTGGACTGTCTAGGAAAACCCATTACCCCTATTAGTCTGCCAATAGCAAATCAGTAGAATTGCTTGTTCCTTAATTGATAGAATACACTCCCCCTCCTCCTGATAGATTACCCTGTTCTAACAGCTCCAAGAGCAATTCCCCAGTGTCTGACTACCATCCAATCCGGAGCAATTGGTTGATACTTGCAGTAATAAATCCTAACCTATCAATACGTAATAGCTCTTCATAATCAACATCCACAGATTCTGTCTGGGTTCAGAAGCAACCACCAGCCATTTTTTACATGCCTATAATTAGCAGTGGCCAGATGATATCTGTGCCTCTTAGCACAATACCCTCTCCCCGTCCAATAATGATAACACGTTTTACATAAATTCAAACTGATTTAATTCCCTTGTCGAAGCGTGGAGATATAAATATATTTCTGCGTGCGTAATGTTCTGTAAATTAAAATAGTTCGGCTGACTTGAGTGCTGTGGTGGGAGGATCCAGTTCTGCCTCTCCAGGAGACTGACTGTGGGCTGCAGCAGAGCGACTGTCTCCCGCAGAACAGCGGAGATGGCCAGCTGGACGAGGTAATGCACACCATTTATTAAAGCTCCGTCCATCTAAGTGGGTTTTGCAAGCTTATGAAGGGCTCATCTTTATCTAAGAGCAACCAGTCTTTAGACCCCAGTGTACAGTCCACTGACATCAGCACCAGAAAGGTAGTGACCTACTGATGATCGCCTTCGCAGGGCAAAGAACCATTCATATTAGGGGGGAAGAGATGGGGAGGAGGGACCAGAATGGCCGCCCCTAACATGCAAGCTCACTAGCCATGGGGAAAAGTGGGACAAGAAAGTCCCCTTGATTCTTATAAATTAAATGTCACCAAAGAAAGTCGGTGAGAGGAAAGGAAGAAAAAGTGCCCTAAACAAGGTAATAAAACTATAAACTTAATGAGGGGCAGTTTGCCGCTTTGCAGTCTCTCCACTTTATAACCTGGCCTTATGAGCCAGCCTGTCAGAGGAATGTAATTGAGAACTTGCTATAAAACATATGTTTAATGGAGCCAGGGGCCAAGGAAAACACTGTAATTGTAATAAGCAGCCTGCTAAGTAAAATGATATCTTTTAAAGGTTAAAATAGAGTTGCCTTCAGAACTGGGCCAGTCTGCTTCTTCAAATATTGCTTTGCTAATGATTTCTTCACTTCGCTTACAAAATGCATCTCTGAGGAGATTTGTCACAAATGTGATCCCTGCCTAGGAAGTAAACTGCTCACCCTCCAGAAGGCTCAGGCATTTATTCTCCGGTTTTATATAACTCGGGGAATGATGTTAAAATTGGCAAATGCATCTGAGGCACACCAGGCCGCAGGATTTTTTTTTTTTTTTAATCCACTCATTGTCCGATGCAGTTCAACTTGAAAGAGATACAACAGAGAAGAGACTGATCCTTTGTGGCCTATTCTCTTTCCAGAAGGTAAAAGCAATTCCCATCAACAGAGCCCAGGGCTCCGTGGGGTCATCTCCATTCTGCTCTGGGGAATTTGTTGCTCATCAGGGCATGAATATTTTTAAAAGTAAGAAAGAACAGAGGGAAAATAAAAACTGGTCCTGGTATCTGGATGACCTTACCTGTGAAAAGCCCACCCCTGCCTAAGCCTAGTGCTTGTCGACCCTCACCTTCAGGATGAGTCCTTTAGGGAACTGAAATACAGCTTTGCTCCATATGTACTTTTGAGATTGGTACTCTTAACATTTATGTGATATGTGCGAGCGTGCACGTGCAAGCACAAGCACATGCATGTGGGCGCATGTGTGGGCATGTCTGTACATGTTTGTGTGGGTATGTATGTGCATATATATATGCAGGTATATGGGAGCGTGTGTGTATGTGTTATATACATATTTGTGTGGGTACATGAATATATGATTGAAGGGGTAGGAATGTGTGTGCACATGTGTGCACATGTTTGTGTGGGTGTGTATATGCATATGTGTATGTAGCTATATGGGAGCACATGTGTGTATGTGCCATATACATGCTCATGTGGGTATATACATGTATGCATGCATGAAGGGGTACGAGTATGTGTGTGGGTGTGGGTGGGTGTGGGTGTGAGTGTATGTGGGGGGGTGTGTGCCAAAGGCTGACATCAGACCTCCTCAGGTGAACTTCATCACATTTTGGAGACAGGATCTTTCACTAGACTCAGAAGTCATTAACTTAGCTAAGCTGGCCGGCCAATGAGCTCACGGGATTCCAGCTACGTCCTTCTTCTGTACAATTAAGTGTGGGCATGCGACTATGTTCTGGTCAATAAAAAGTAAGAGCTGTGGGACACAAAGGTTAGAAGAGTTTGGGGAACACTAGGGCAGCTGGAGGGAGGTAATAATGAATCAATATTGTTAATATGCACTGTATAAAATCTCTAATTTTCAAAGAATAAAAAGTATCAGTTAAAAAGTAATAGTTGGCATCTTCGTTAAAAACCAGGCCTGCTCCCTCCCACTTGCCCGCAGTGTGGAGCCGATAGCAAGGCTCTTCTTCTTTTAGGTACAATAAGAAATAGAGCCAAGCCTACAGGGTGTAGACCAGGGAGGATTGCATCCAGAGTTTTTCATCTAACTGAACCTCAGAGCAGCCCTGGATGGTCCCACACTTCTGAGTCCCTTCCCAAGTAGTTCACAACTATCTTCCTAAAGTCATGTTCTTGGAGGCTCTGTTACTAGCAGGTGAGTTGGATGGTTGGCCAGTATAGACAATTTTATGTATGTACACACACACACACACACACACACACACACACACACTCAGCAGAATGAGAGTTTTAAGACACATATTTTGATGCTTTCATATTTACCATCCTTCACTGTGTATCCTTACCTCTACAATAAAAGTCAGTGTTGTCTATGCCCAAAAGGTGTGTGCTTATATTAAACTACATCTCAAGGCTGCCTAATGTTGCTGTAAACACTCATGTCATATTCTGGCTTGTGACTTTTCCTGTTGCTATTAGTTCTCTCTGAAGAACATTTCCCAGTTATTTGCATTAATCATTTTAATCATTTTTTCCAAAAAGTCACTCCTCATAAATCTCTCTAACCACAATATGTAACTACACACACACACACACACACACACACACACACACACACGGAAGGGGTACTTTTCTACTCTAACATTTTTTTATTTTATGTTTTTTATTTTCTATATTCTTTGTTTACATTCCAAATGATTTTCCCTTTCCCAGTTCCCCCTTCCCCCTAAGTCCCATAAGTCCTTTTCCCTCCACCAGTTCCCCAATTAACCTCCTCCCACTTCTCTGTCCTAGTAATCCCCTACAATGCTGCATCAAGTCTTTCCAGGACCAGGGCCCTCTCCTTCCTTCCTCTTGGGAATGATTTGATATGTAGGTTGGATTTTGGGTAATCTGAGCTTCTGGGCTAATATCCACTTATCAGTGACTGCATTCCATGTGTGTTCTTTTGTGAATGAGTTACCTCACTTAGGATTATATATTTCAGTTCCAACCATTTGCCTAAGAATTTCATGAATTCATTGTTTTTAATTGCTGAGTAGTATTCCATTGTGTAAATATACCACATTTTCTGTATCCATTCCGCCATTAAGGGACATCTGGGATCTTTCCAGCTTCTGGCTATTATAAATAAGGCTGCTATGAACATAGTGGAGCATGTGTCCTTATTGCATGCTGGGGAATCCTCTGGGTATATGCCCAGGAGTGAAATAGCAGGGTCCTCCAGAAGTGTCGTGCCCAGTTTTCTGAGGATAATCACTATTCCTTAATATCTACTCTAGCATTTTATCCTCAGGGGCTGAAGTAGTCTTATTCTTTAATCTGATGTCATCTATCCGTGTGATATAAGGTCCATGACAGCAAAGAACACAATTCCCATCATTGTGGGCAGGCTAGAATGTGTCTAACAGATAAGTGAGCATTCAGTAAACACTGAGGAAGTGAACGGGTGATGTAGAAGACCGAGCTTGAAATGGAGACTGGGAAGACTGAAGTACAGGTTGAGGCGGGGGCAGCTGCAGAGGCTGGTGTGGTGACACACACCTCTAATGTCAGCATTTGGAAGGTGGAGGCAGGCGCATTACTGGTTAAAAGTCATCCTCAGATACATAGTGTGTCCCCAAAAGAAAAAAGAAAAAAAAAACAAGTCAAAATGTCCCTCTGGTCCAACAGAGCACAGATCTAGATATAAGGATTCACAAACCTTGGACACAGATCACTTTGGCACTCGGAATTTAGAAACATAATACTAAGTTCATGTATTATATAGCATATCAAATGGGATTTGTAAGATTATCCCACAATAAAATATGTTAATATCTTACAGAAGATGAATATTTGCACTAAATAATAGGCAAAGCTTCTCAAGAGTGTTCCCCCTGCTCGTGGCTCATCTATCCTCCAGATACGGGTCACATTTTAAGGCAAAGATTATGAAGAAAAATATTATGCTCTCGGAGTATTTTCTGAGTTTCCGAATTGCATACTAAAGATTGGATTTGTATGTAAAACATCATTAGAGAGACTCCAGAAGACGGTATGTGATACATCATCAGTAATGCCCAGACAATCCTTTGAACACAATATGATAAATACAGTTATCCTTCATTCTCGCTCACTCCATCCCAGTTGCCTGCCTCACAAAAGGATACATTTTTATGCCCAGAGATTTGACTATTTAGAAAAGTATGACCTGCTAATCAGCGAGTGGAGTGTTTGTCCGTTATTCACAATGAGCTCTGTGCGTGAATTTGCTCATTCAGTCCTCACAGCAAAGCCATGCGTAAGCGCTGTGTTTGATTTCATTTCACAAATGATGGCACCGAGACCACAGAGGTTAAGACCTCATGCAAGGTTGCACTCCAGGGTAAGAACGCCAGTCCAAAATCTTTGACGCCAGAGCCAGAGAAAAATTTTTATAGGTAAGTGATTTTAAATAAGAATATTGAATCGAACACTAAAGTGAGCATGTGATGAAAGCTAATGTCTTTACCTAAAGTCCTAGCCAAATGATGACCAAGAAAAGGGCATGGCCAGTTTGCAGATGGGTTTGTGAGAGGTGAAGTGAAGAGGGATCAGACCTCAGAAGGGCAGACCCAGGAGCAGGGCAGGGCAAGGCTGAGTCACATGGACAGGGCGATCAGGAGCACCGTGGCTTCTAGAGAGGATTCCAAAGGGGAGGGACAGCTAGAAGGAGAAGCAAGAGTCATTTTCTTGTACATCTCATTCATATTTTTTTTTCTCTTAAGGGGATGAAATGTTCTGGCTCATAGTGTGTATGCAATGGTTAACCAGTGTTTTGCCAATGTTCACTGTCAGGGGTGGGGGTGGGGGGTGTACTAGGAAACAACAAAAAAAAGAAAAAAAATAGGCCATCTTTATACTAAAAGATCTTACAACTTCCCATGTAGAACAAATGTATGCAAAAAAAAATATGTGCTATCATGTGTTCATTCAAAATATAATATCTACTGTCCCACGACCTGGGAACGAATCAGAATCCAGAGTTGCAAAGCTCCATGAACCCAGGTGTTAATCAGAAACACACGCACCTACCTAAGGGAGCCAGGTATGTCCACAAAGGCTGTGGGCGAAGAAGCAGAACTGGTCGTTTAGAGCCTGCAGTCCCATGAGGGTTATTTCAGCTCTCTGTCTATGCAGACGCTTGGTCTGGGAGGTTCGAGCCGGCAATGCAGACCTGACTTAAATAAAGTCCGAATACAGGAACTTTCTGTGTTTAAATATTGGCAGCAAATCTGAACTAATTTTTTTTTTTTTTTTTTTTTTTTTTTTTTTTTTAGTATCTTGCATCTTAACAAAGCCCAGATCTGCAAGCCGCCATATTGTCGCCTAAAAAGAATCGCAACAGAAATTCTCCACTCACCTTTGCCCCAACCTGTCATTCTACATAAGTCCCTCCCCCATCCAGAGGCCCCTCCTCAACCAAGCCATGTGCTCCGCCCTCTTTCTCGCCCCATCTTTTACTCTAGCTAGTCTGTCCGTTTCCTTCCAAAGAGCCTGGTCCGAAGGCCTTCGCCAAGGCCCCTATAAATCCTTCTTGCGTTTCATCATTGCAGTCCGCTGCATACCTGTTTTTCTCACTCAGACGAGAGGAAATAAAAAACTAATTTTACAGAACTCAATCCAGCTGGTTAAGGAGAAACAAAACCATATAATCCACAGATTAGTCCTTCATAAGGTGGGGCTTGTGGCTTTTCATATGTGTTCCTCTTTTCCCACCAGCAAGTTTATTACCCCATGGAGCCAGATCTATTCTCCTCACAAAAATTTATGGTTATTTTGAGTTTTTAACTGTCCTCTTCCATACATCTAATCCCTTATTCCTTTGAAGTTGAGAAAGCCTGCCCCAGACTCTGTCGTGGACTGGGATCCATTATGAGCTGTAAGGTCAGTGATCGCGTGTAAGCAATCAGGAAATATAAATTGCATGTGCGCACACACATACCCTGCACGTATAAAACTTTCTAAGTGTTACTTCTATGAAGATCTGTTGGCAAAGATAACTTCTGTAGGTTTGTCATCCAACCTCAAAAGATGTTTTCATTTTTAGAAAAGCTCCGGCTTTTGTTGCAAAGATACGAGACATCATAAAAACGATTGGAGGTGACTGGCCAGTCTTTTGTTATATCTCAAAACATAAGACAAACAATAACGTAGAGGCTTTTTTTTCCTTTTATTTTTTTTTAAGAACTCAATATTAGTCACAGTAAGCCCGAACATATGGGAATAGGTGCGGGCTGGGGAGGGGGAGGGGAGAGCAGCTCATGGGTTTTTTTGAACCTTTAAAACTGGAAAAATATGTGTCCCTGCTTTCTGTATATGCACATAATGTAAAATTTCATCAACCACAATATTTTAAAAGACAGAAATCATGAGATATATCACATCTAAATGGAAATATCATCTAAGGAAGGCACCATTTATCAACATCACTTTGAAATGCGGTGGAGGATCTGATGGCATTATGTAGATCTCAAATATCTATGGGTGAATGAAATTGGGTAACCTTAGCAACCCCAGGTACATCCATGCAGCTATAAATCAAATGTCAGCACTCGGAGCTATGCACAAAATAAAGAAATAATTCTTTGAAATATTCATAGCGCCGTGCAGTGTATTATTTTGTAAGTCTGTCCCCATTATGCATTTTTGAATCCAACTAAAAAAATAGATATAACATTTGCATAAATCACCGCCCCACCTCCCCCACCCACCCATCGACCCACCAGCTGACAACCACGCACGCTTCTAGAAAGAGGCAAACCCGCTCTGTGGTCTGGTGGCCACAGCAAAATTCTGCTTCTTATGTGTGAGAAAGAAATTTTACACACAGGCAGCTAGTCTGACAGCAGCCCAAACGGTTGTATATTGATTATTCCATTAAAAAAATAACAACTAAATAAGACATGAGAACCTGGGTGGGGGTGTCTCGACGTGGGCACATTTTCGTGTGTGTGAAAACAGGGTGTTCACACACTAAAACTGGAAGAGGGTTGCTTTAAAAAAATAAAGAAATTCTCCCTGTCAAGGAAATAAATACATGAGTCTTCTGACCCTGCTGATGTGAAATTGTGACTTGTGACACAAAATAAAGACTTCCGATTCATTTATTCCTGAGATTTCTTTTCTTTGATCATTTCACTTACTAGGAGGGATTATATATATATGTATATATATATATATATATATATATACACATATATATAATGCATATAATATATAATGCATATAATATATATAATAATATATATATAATACTATATATAATACTATATATATAGTACAGTTATTAATAGTACATTTTAAAAGTTCTGCTTCTGCCTTTTTCCGGCACTTGTACCACAGTGCCTGCATACCATAGCACCTGTGATAGACTCTAAGTCCACGAGATGCTAAGAGCTGGGACACAGGCTCCGTGTGATTCTAAGTCACACAGTGACACTGCACTATTTTTTTTTTTCTTAAGACCATGACACTCATAGGGTGACCAGTGGTTTTGCTGTAAAAGTTTTACAAACACGGTCAACCTAAACTCCGACAGGGCCAAGCCCTGTAGCGGCCTGTGTACACTGAGGTGGCTGTTCTAGGAAACTGTTCTTCCTGCACAGTTAGTGGAATCGAGTGTCATTTTATAGATGAGTGCTCTTAGTGTCTGACACACTGAACGTAGCAGCGGCAAACGAGGAAGGCCTTTACACCAGGAATTAAACAAGCCATTCCAAGGAAAAGGCATCCCATTTGTCCTCAATCTATTATTTTCCAAGGTGCCATCCTCCTCCAGCTGTATTAATTGTTCTGGACGATAGCACATGCTTCAATGAAAATAAATTACTTTATTTCTATTACGCCACTAATGGCTGTGCGACTTAATTTCATTAGCTCCGGACCTGTTGAGAGTGTTCAGATTTCCATAGCAGGACGCACTTAAAATGAAAAGATCCTTTCGATTCTCAATTAACGGAATCACTCTCTTTCAACCGAAATGAATGTTATTGAAACCAATTAGCATAGACTGGAAAATCTCTCACTAATGAGGGGAGTGTGGGTTTGTAAACAGCAATGAAAAGATGAAATTAGAGGAGAGCCTCTTCTCATTGGCCTGAATAATTACATGCTTAGTTGCCTAATTGTCTGGCGGAAGGCACGGCGGTGATGGTAACAGATTGCCGTGTTCATTAGGCGGCAAAAGGCCACCTGCTGCTCCGCTGCGTCTGCCTGCAGTCGACACACACGTGTTTGTCCCTGGGGGTTGATATTTGGCCACAACACTGGCTGGGAGAAGCAAATGAGCTTGCCAATATGCTGCAATATTGTGTCCTTTATGCCAAGATGCGGAAGCTTAATGTGTCAAATAGAATGAATAAAGCCAACAGTGATAACGAAGTTTATGAGGAGACTGACCTCCGAGCAGGCTGGGTGTACGAGTGTAGACTGTGTCGAGTTCAGCCTCTCGGTACAGATGTTTTCTTCTGGCCTGAGCGCCTCCAAATTACAGCGTACAAAAGATACATTACAACGGTTAGGGCCTCGGCTATATCTCAGACAATGCCCTCATGAAAGCGCGCGATGTCACCGGTAGAATCGAAAACAAATGTTCGGTCCTCAAGGCAGAGTGTGAGTGGGACAGCCTCGGTGTGGACACATCAAAGAAAAGGTCCCTTTGTTCCTCAGCTAGCCCCCCCCCCCAAGCTCCCTTTATTTCTTCATCGTTGGTCTACACTTGTTTTCCCGCATCCCCTGGCTGCCCAGGGTCGTCCGTTCCATACAGTCTGATGTTCCACGACCACCCTGCGGGGTCACGGCCGGCCGGCGGGCTACGACAGGGAAGCACGGGCTGCTTGGGCTTTGCGCTGTGATGTCAACCCTTTGTACACATCATCATTTTCATACCTGGCGATGTTGGAAGGGGCTTCAATCACTTAAGCCTTCCCCTAAGAAAGTGAGAATTTCCTTTAAAAAAAAAAAAAAAAAAAAAAAAAAAACAACAACCATGAGTTGAGGAAAGCTGGCCAGGGCCCGCTCTGCACTCCCACAGCCGCAGCACCTTGAGCTAGTGTGCGGAGAAGGACTGAGTAATGAGGCACCTGGAGCAGCTGCATGCCAGAAACGCAAACCCAAACCGTCAGCTCGCAGACTAAACGGGGTGTAGACAGGCCCACCTTCGGCTTTTCAGGGCTGCTTATATTAGTTTCCAACATTTAAAAACAGAAGATTTAACTTTAAGAGCCTCCTACCAGCTTTCCTGAGCCTTCCTGAGGACCTGAAACCACCAAGCCTGCCGCAATGTAGTGGATCTCATTAGTCGTGAGCTTGGGGTTTGCCGCAGTCCCCACCATCCCCTTTTATACCCCCCAACAGCCAGGTACAGGACCAGTTGCCATTTATTCCTATTGTTGGACTGTGTTTTTCTTTTTAACATAATGTCTTACTTATTCTTTCAAAAGTTCATACATGTGTTCAATGCATTTCGATCATATTAACCTCCCACTCCTCCATTCCATCTCCTCTCAAATTTGACCCCCCATGTCCATGAGAAAAATGCAATAGCTCCTAATACCAATATTGGTTCCAAATGTGAGGCATTGCTCAAATAAATAAATACTATGTTTTCTGAGGGAATATTTATCTTGGGGTTGAAAGTATGGCTTAGAGGTAAAGCATTTGTCTAATGTGTGAAAGGTCCTAGGTTGGCTCTCAGCACCAAAACAAAACAAACAAAAGCAACAACAACAACAACAAATACAGCCAGCCTCTTTCACTTGTTGATGTTACTTATCTACCTTGTATCTGCAGGCCCCGCTGTTTGCTAATCTGAATGTAGGTTTACCTCTTGCTTTCAAAAAAGACAAGGGTCACAATGACAAAGAGGAGGAGGAGGAGGAGGAAGAGGAGGAGAAATAAAAAGAAGACTTGAAAAATCAGAGCGCCAAGGTAAGCAGGAAGTGTACTCCTAAGTCTCCATCAATAGTCTTCCTCTCCGCAAGACTACCTGTCATGCAACACAGAACACTGAGACTCCTAGCCTCAAGGCACATATTCAGATGCACACACTGACAATCACAAAAGAGACATAAGACACCTCAATGTGTGTATACAGCATCAACCGCAAGACTGTTCTACTAATTACCCACCGTGGGCATCAGCCGAGGTTTGGAAGCTGGCAGAGGGGAAGGAACGAGCCGAGAGCTAACGGGGTAAATGAGGGCTTCCCAGACCCTTTTAATTTGAGAAAGGAACGAAAATTGAAATTTTGGCATCTGTTGAAACAGCGATCATCCTGGTGGAATCGAGAATCTCACGGAGGCGGCTTGCCGAAACCAACTGTCATGTGCGTTTCAGGAAACGATGACGTGTGAGAGAGGCAGGCTCGGGGAAGCAGTCCCGTGGCAAATCCAAGTCCTGGATGAGGCCCGGGGCCTGCATAGAATCATCTGTGGAAAGCCTGTGCTTTCCAGCCAGGGATCCCAAATTTAATAATCCCCCCCAGCCTATCAATCAATTAACGCTTGCTGTGTTGATTCCTGTACGGACGGACAGGTGTCAGAGCTGGTAAAAAAAAAAAAAAAAAAAAAAAGAATAGAGAACGGGCTAGAGACAGTCCACAGGAAGGTGAGAGCCAGAGATGCCCGGCCTCGGTTGTCTCACTCAGTTCCATGTTGTTCCAGATTCTGTCAAGGTTCATTGAAAACGCTTCAAAATACACTCCTTCAAATCATTTGATCACACACACACACACACACACACACACACACCCCGCAGATCTCTTATTCATGTATAGAGTTTTCATTCTCAACAAAAGTAATTGAAAAATGTAAAATGTTAGAGGCACATTTTCACTCTCCTTCCTGTCATCTATTATGATTTTGCTGTCTGGCTTGCAGCCCTGTAGCGCCCGACATGAAGGGGCCCCTCCTCCCACAATTCCACCGTTCCCCGGAGACGCTGCATGCGGAATCTTGGTGCTGATGCTGCTTTCCTCCTTCCTGTGGAATCTCTCAGCACTTCTAGTCCATCCCCATTCCTTTGTGTAAGCTCCAAATACCTAGAAACACTCTCTAGCTGAAACGCCCAGTGGCCACAGCAGACATGGACTCCAGTAAATAACTTTCAGGCTCCTCTCAGTCCTCCATTATGGTCTGTCCCAAGCCCTCAAACAACCTGCTTGCAGATGCTCCTCCTCCTCCTACCTCATCTCTATTTGCTGGAGGCTCCAACTTTTCCTACAGAGCCAGGGTCCTCCTAGCCTTGTCCTTCTGGATGATTCTACCATGATTAAATGGTTGTTTTACTCCCATCTATTTTCAGGAGTCCCTCCTCCTACCACACTTCCAACTCCCAGGGGAGCCTGCCTCCAGGTGTAGACAGAATCCCCTTAAGTCTTTCCCAAAGCCTCCCAGCCTTTGCTCCTAGTCTATCTCTATTCTTCTCTGCTACCTACCAACCTACAGAAGCACCCAGTACCAGGGAACACGCAGCCGCCACGCTTTCAAAACATCCAGAGAGGACAACAGATACCAAGGAATGGAATTCTAACGAGGACAAGACCACATATCAACCTCTAGAACCACCTTAATCATCAGGACTCCGGATGCTTGGATACCAGGACAAGAACACAAATGTCAACAGGCAACACAACACGCCTCCACCAGAACCTAGTAACCCTACTACAGCAGGCCCTGGAAAATGTGATATAGCTGAAGTACAGGGTCAGGTCTTCCAAACCGCAACCATGAATAAATCTAAGGAGATGAATAAGTTAATGATGTCTGTGAAAATATAAACAATAGAATTAAATGATGAAAACAATTCAAGACACGAAAGGAGACTTTAACAAAGGAATAGAATCATTGAAGAAACCCCAGACAATAATTAAACTGGAAATAAAAACTTTAGGAAGTCAAATGAAAACCTCAGAGGTACCTCGCCAACAGAGTATAAGACCTGGAAGAGAAAATCTTGGGCACAACACAAGATAGAAGAAATGAATACCTTGTCAAAGAACATTTTAAAAATAATAATAATTCAAGCATAAAATATCCAAGAAATGTGAGACAATGAAACAGCCAAATCTATGAAAAAATACAGGTAGAATAAAGAGAAACATGGGTCGAAGGCTCAGAAAATATTTTCAGCAAAATCAGTGAAGAAAATTTCTCCAAGCTAAAGAAGAGTTGAACAAGGTACAAAAAGCATACAGCACACCAAAAGAGAAACAACAGACAAAATAATTCTCACAATAAATAATTAAAACACTAAACATAAACAGCAACAACAACAACAACAACAAAAACAAGACAAAAAGCTACAAGGGGAAAACAATGGACTAACACATAACAGCAGATCCATCAGAGTGCATGTGACTTCTCAGTGAAGTCTCTGAAAGCCAGGATGTCCTGAACAGATGTTCCACTAACTCTAAGAGACCACAGATGTCAGCCCAGACTAAATGCCCAGCAAAATTATCAATTAAAATAGATGGAGAAAGGAAAACATTCCATGATAAAAACCAAATTTAAGAAGTGTCTATTTACCAATCTAGCTTTACAGAAAGCACTAGAAGGAAACTTCATAGGTTAAACACACTCAAGAAAGCACAAGAAATAAATAATCCCAGACCAGTAAATCAAAAGAGAAGTGGGAAATAACATCATAACAATAGAATAATATAATTGTTTGACTGCTCATTGATAACTCTCAGTATTAATGATCTCAATTCCCCAATAACAAGATACAGATTAACAGGTTGTTTAGAAAATATGATTCAACTTTTTGCAGAATCTAAGAAACACACCTTACTATCATCTCAGAGTAGGAAAAAATATCGCAAGCAAATGGACCCAAGAAGCCAGCAGGAATTGCCATTTTAATATCTGATAAAAATAGACTTTAAACCAAAACTAATCCAAAGAGATAAGATACTATGTATTCATCAAAGAAAAAAAACTCTCCCCAAAGATAATTGCAATTTTAAACAATTATGCATCAAACACAAGGGCACCCAAGTTCATATAAGAAATACTCCTATACCTTCAATCACATATCATATTGACCCTCACACAATAATAGCAAATGGTTTCAATACCACTCTGACCAATAGTTTTTGTAAGACAAAAACTAAAGAGAAATTTTTTAATTAAGTAAGTCATAAATTAAATGGACCTAACAGACATTTACAGATCATAAACACTAAAGAATATCTCTCCTTCTCAGCAGCTCATGGAACTTTCTCCCAAATTGACCACATGGACAGAAAGCAAGTCTCAACAGATATATATATTTTTTTAAAGGTAAAGTAACACCCTGCATCTCATCTGAGAACCATGGATTAAGCTGGCTACAATAATAAAAACAGCATGGTATTAGCATTAAAAACAGACACATTTATCAACAGACTTAAGTTGAAGACTCAAACATAAGTCTAAACATCACTTATGGACACCTGATTTTTGACAAAGAAGTCAAAAATACACACTGGAAAAAATATAGCAGCTTTAAAATACAAAACTAGTCACACTGGATAGCTGTATGTATAATAATACTAATAGATAGATGCACATTTGTCATCCTTTTAAAAAACTCTAATGGAACAAGAACCTCAACATAAGGACAGATACCCTGAACCTACTAAAAGAGAAAGCGATGAATGGCCTTGTACTCATTGGTACAGGAGAAGATGTAATAGGACCTTATAATACTGGAAATCTTCTGTATAGTAAAGGAAACTCATAACTTAAAGTAGTAGTCTATACAATGAGAAAAGATCTTTACCAATTGCATATCTAATGTGTGTGTGTGTGTGTGTGAGCGAGAGAGGGGGGGATGTAACTAAAACAAACAAAAAACAAAAACCTGGGCATCAAAAAAACAATCCAATTTTAAAAGTGGGTACAGAACTAAGCAGGAAGTTCTCAAATGGTGAAATACAAGTTCCCGAGAAACACGTGAAATGTGCAACATTCTTAGTCATCGCGAAATAGCAAATCAAAACTGCTTTAAGATTTAATCTTACAATATACCCAGAAGATTCCCCAGCATGCAATAAGGATACATGCTCCACTATGTTCATAGCAGCCTTATTTATAATAGCCAGAAGCTGGAAAGAACCCAGATGTCCCTCAACAGAGGAATGGATACAAAAAATGTGGTATATATACACAATGGAATACTATTCAGCCATTAGAAACAATGAATTCATGAAATTCTTAGAGAAATGGATGGAGCTAGAGAACATCATACTAAGTGAGGTAACCCAGTCTCAAAAGAATACCCATGGTATGCACTCACTGATAAGTGGATATTAGCCTAGAATCTTGGGACACCAAAGACACAATGCACATACCAAATGATGTCTGACAAGAAGAAAGGAATGGACACTGGTGCTGGAAAGGATCAAAGCATCAGTGTAGGGGAATACCAGAACAGGGAAGTGGGAAGGGGTGGATGAGGGAGCAGGGGGAGGGAAAAGGGCATGTGGGACCTTTGTGGGGTGGGGAACCAAAAAAGGGAAATGAAATGTAAATATAAAATATATCCAATAAAAATTTTTTTTGATCAAAAAAAATTAATCTTACACCAGTAAGTATGGTCAAGATCAATAAAACAAATGACAGCCCAACACGAGGATGTAGACTGTGGACTATGGGCTGTTGAGAATGAAAACTTTTACAACCACTGTGGTTCATCAGCAAGATGAGAATAGGCCTACTGCAAGACCCAACAATACCACCCTAGGGTATATACTCAAAGGACTCCGCATCCCACTACAGAGATACTCGCTTATCCATGTTCACTGCAGCTTGTAATAGCCAGAAATTGGAAACAGCCTATATATCCATCAACATATGAATGGATTTTGAAAATGTGGTGCATTTATTTATACAATGGAATATTATTCAGCTACTAAAAAAAGTGATATCATTAAATTGTCAGATAAATGAATGGAGCTAGAAAAAAATCATCCTGAGTGAAACAACTCAGACACAAAACAAAATATGCTATGTAATCTCTTATATGTAGATGTTAGCTCTTAAACCTTTGATAGGTGTACAACAATCCATATTACCACAGATTAGGAATAAATATAAGGGGTTGGTCAGGGAGGAGAGAATCTCCTAAGGAATGGGAAATAGAATAGATTGTTGTGGGGAGATAGGAGGAGAATAGAGCAGGAGAATTAAATGGGAAAACATAAAGAGGGGTAAAGAAAGAGAATACAGGGAGCACAGCTAACACTAAGGACCATTTGAGGGGTCACTATGAGACCTGCTATTGTAGGGGCTTCTTAAAATAAACACATATGTGAAAGGAACTGAAATGGAATCACCAAATATTGGGAAATGTAACACCAAAACCAGACATCTTTCACCAGCAGTGGGGTCCCATGAAAAAACCCATACCTTTTAGGGTATTGCCAAGGCTCTTTGGTTGGTTGTCATGAACTGATGATATAGCCCTATTGCTGAAGACAGAAAAGTCAAGCAAGTTCCTACCTAGACCCTTTACCTCTGCTCTGTACACTACCAGATGAGAAAGGTAATCACCAAGTCAGCGATAAGCCCCTGCAATCTACAGTGGTGACCTGCATGGAAAAATATCTTGAGGAAATGGTGGCATAAAAGTTGTAGGAGTAACCAAATACTCTTTGATTGAATTGGGGCCTACTTCATAAAAAGAACGTATGCCTGACACTATACCAACAGTCAAGGACCTGGGAATACATTGGCCATGGGCCTAGTGGAAAACCAAATGCTATTTTTCTGCTAAAGGAAAATAGAAAAAAAGAATGTTCCTAATGATATTCTGCTATACTCATAGATCAGTGCTTTGCTCAGTCATCATCAGAGAAGATTCTTCTTATAGCAACTGGGAAATGCCACAGAGACCCACAATTGGGCAATGTGCAGAGTAAGAGGCCTTGGAACACTCAGTTCTAAATGAAATGGCAAAAAGACTGTCAGTCACTGGGGTTGGATGACGTCAAGCACAGGGTGTCTTCCAGACATAACAGGACTGATGCACATATGAACTCATAAAGGCAAGCATAAGGGGCTTCATGGTTTCAAACCAGATGGGGTTCCAATTCTGAGAGGCAGAAGGGGACATAAGCTCCCATCTCCAACCCAGAAGCAACCTCTAATTAACTGCTAGTTGCAAGGGAAAAATGAAGTCTCAGCTGGTTATATCACCCACACTTAAGGCCCTATGCCCAGCCTTGGATGGCCAAAACAAAACAAAATGAATGAAATGGAGTGTTTATTTTTTTCTTATATTATTGTGGATGGGGTGTTGGGTTTGGTTGTTGTTTTTTATTTTGTTTTGTTTTTGTCTTACTGGTCTTTTGCTTGCAAATTATGGTTTTTGATTTAGGGTTTTCATAGGTTTGCTTCTCTCTCTCTCTCTCTCTCTCTCTCTGTGTGTGTGTGTGTGTGTGTGTGTGTGTGTTTCTTGTACATTTTCTTTTTTAAAAAAATTCTGGTTGTTGGAGTTTTTAAATCTGTTTATTTGCCTGTTTCTTATTTGCTTTCTAAAGAGACAAAAGACATGGCATTGAGAAGATTGGGAGGTGGGGAAGATCTGAGAGGGGGTGAGAGAGGGGAAACCACGATCAGAATATATTGAAAGAAAAAATTATTTTCAATGAAAATATATACATATAAATATTAGAGGCATCTTAGCCACCATTTATTTATTATGGACGTAACACATAGTTTTGAAAATCAGTAGCTGCAGAGGTTTCAAAAAGACTTGGTCCATTCACAATGTGCCTTCTATTTGGGGATCAAGGTGTGAGCTCTCAAGGCTGGAAATGGTTCCATAGTTAAGAGTTCATTTTTATTTCTTTGTTTACAAGCAAGTTCTTCTAGAGATTCTGAGTTCGGTACTCAGTACCCTCATGGTGGCTCACAACTATCTATAACTATATATAATAGGACCCAATGCCCTCTTCTGTGCAGATACGCAAACAAAACACGTAAATAAATAATCTTTGCTAACAATTAAATGTTTACCCTGCCTGACTTCTTCCTAAGTTTATGTAAGTATACATTTTCCAAAACCATGAGACATTCTTAAGAACAGTCTTAAATGCATACATAGCCACATTGGCAATAATCCATTAGGGGCGCCAACCTCCTACTTCAAAGCAGCTACAAATTCCCAACCGTTCACTATCATTTTAAAATCCAATAAATAAAAACACATTTACACATATGTAGCGTACATATCAATTCATTTTCTTAAGCATACACTTCCAAAAATTGACCTGAAAAAGTAAATCCTCTCATAATTTGGATGTGACAATGTCTCTCTCCCTCTGGAGGCTAAAAAAGATATCATCAGTTCTACCATTTGACATGATTTGATCTGTCTTTAATTTTCGTTTCTCTGTTTGCGAACAGTATTGAATGTGTTGGCTGTGCTCACCGGCTGCCTCCCTGAGCTGCCGCCTTGGGTCGTTTGTTTCTGGGAGAGAGGACCATGGTGCTGCGCTTGGCAGAGTTTCTTCCCTCCAACAGGACCGCACGCAGCTGCACCTGTGCAGGTTTATAATTGGTGATTTACCTGGGCTTATTTATGCTCCACTTTAACGTTCCGAAACTTTAAGTACACCAATGTCCATCTGACGCGCCATTTGGCATCAATCATACTGGCAAGTCTTCCTCTATCCTGAGATTTCATGAGTTACCTCTAGTTTTAAATGTGTTTTCTCGGTTTTGCCTTTTAATATTCTTAATCCACATGGAATTCATTTTGTATGAAATATGAGGAAGGAATATAGCCTTTTTTTTTTCAATGGATATGTCAGGTTTCTCAACTCTGTGTTTAATAATGCCACAATAGCCATTTTATTACATTATTAGGTATTCTTGAGTCTGCTCCTAAAGCTCCAAGCTTGTCTGGTATTATACTTACTGCCGTACCATGACGATTCAGTTCTAATTTATTGACCCACTAAACTTGTAGAGATTCTTGGTTAATCCTGGTCCTGTGATAAGATTGTTTTTTTCTGGCTATTTCAGTGTGGGTTTTTTTTTTCTTTCCCCAAATGAATTTCAGACAAACTTTTCAATGTTCTGCTTTAAAAGAAGAGAAGTGAAACTCCCTTTAGGTTTTTATATAAGTTACATTGAATGCACAGATTAACTTAAGAGTATAAAATCATAGTATCTGTAGTTGTCTATACAAGACATAATCCAGTCCAGCCAGGCAACATTCCGGCCTGGATGAAGGAAGGTCTCCTGAGCTCAGCCCCTTACTGGCAAGCTATGGGCAATCCATGGCTGGTGACGTCTTTTCAGACGTATGGTTCCTTCTGAACCTACGAGCTGAGTGTTCATGCGCCAGCGCTGCAGCTATGGACGTACAGGTCGTACTCACTAGACTCCAAGAGGAACTGGGGGGAGACTGTGACCAAATTATAATTCATGCATTAAATTTTCAAAGTATAACTTTTAAAGGAATAACAAGGTCCTTTGCTTTTGCTTTTGCCGCAGTACTGGGGCTTGAACCCAGGGTCCCATGCACTCTATCAGCAGTGACTTTTTTTTCATGATTATTTTAAAGTGTGAATGGACAAAATTTCCCAGGGTTGGGGGGAAATGAAATTTTAAATACAAAATAAAAGAGCTACATATTTTCTGAGATATTTAATGAGTTGAAGGAATGTAAATTCTTTCAGATTAGTTTTATAAATAATTTTAGATAAGAAACAACGACGACGAAGTACGAAGGAATGCTGTGGTTGTCTTGTCGCAGAAAAGGGGGCAGATAGGGAGGAGAAGAGGCCCCTCTTTCTCTGCCAGCACTGCCATAGTGTGGCTGAGCGCTCGCCACCTCACAGGCGCTAAGCGCCTCACCCACGCTGTCTCCTATTTTCCTGTTATTTGAAGAGAAGGCCTATTCCACCTTCAGCACGGCCAGAAATAATGTCTGGGCGGGCAGCTGGATGCGCGGGCTTTACTGAGGGGTTCAAATCAAACTTGTCTCGGGGTAGGAAATACATTCGCTCTATCTGGGGGCTTAAACTAACAAGCAGAATTGCTGTGCTCACTAACCCTACTTCACTGGTTTGACAGTGATAATTTCTGAGCAAGAATGAGAAAGAGCTCTCATGTATTGAGCATATGCTCTGATAGTTCTCTCTCCATGGAAAGGTAAAGGAGCAAGACAATAGCTAATCCACCCTTACCTCTGTATGATATGTGTCTATGTGTGTATGTATGTATATATGTATTACTTACAAATATTACTTACAAATATACATATATAAGCATGTATACACACATGTCTATGTCCACACCTATGTCTATGTATCGTGTATCTGTTATATCATATGTATTCTAGTTAGCAACAGCAAGGGAGCAGGCTACAGTGTTGACCCTAGTGTGTGTCTGGGTGCTCCTGGAGGAGGCTAGTACAGGCCCCCTACAGGAGAGTGCAAGCCTCATCCCACTTCATTCATCCCAATCCTATGAAAGGATTTGAACGGCACAGCATGGGTCTCACTAAGAAGCTTTTCTAGCAGTGTGCCCACTGCCCAGGCCTAATGAGAACGCTTCCTTTCTCAGGAAAGGTTTCTCCTGTTGTCTGAGACAGTGACAGAGCCTGCTCTATACACAGTGGAGAGGGGCGGAGGACACGGGGATACCACATAAGTCTATCGGGCCTGAGCAATCAATGGGGTAGCGGGTCATGGTGAGGTCGCCCTCTTGTTCACCTGCCTGAGCAAGGTCCTTGTGGACTTGAAGATTAGCTGTGTGCTTAGTTAACTGATGAGAGACCATGAGGGTGGTGAGTGTGCACAGTCCGTTGGCGTTCTAGCTGCTCAATCTGCCTTCTCCAGAGCTCTGGCCCATAAGTGTGGGGAACACGAAACCCCTTCTCCCCCCTGCGGCTACCGTTGATCAAGTAACAATAAGCATGCTACATGCCTGGCTTCTAGGAAGCACTCAACCACTGATACCTATTGTTGTGCTTCTCTATAGAAAGAAAGGGTCAGGCTTTTTCTCACTGACAAAAAGCAAATCTTCTCTAATCTACTTCTAAAGAAAGAGTAGAATCTCAGCACTGATTTTTTGTTTCTTTTACACTCTTCTTTTTTTTTCAGCTTTATGGTAGAAGTGTGTTTTTAAACATACAGAAATCAAGCAGCCCTGGTGTGGGGCGTGGCAGAGAACGTTCCTTCTGTGCTGTGCAAATCTCCACTTCAGTCCAGCTCTATTTCCTGTAAATGTTATGTCAGCTTATGAACAATGCTGACAGAGTTCTCAGGCTCCGTGCCAGTTACCTTCCACGAATTTCTTTATCATCTTATTACCGTCTCCAGTGCATAAACACCACTGCACAAAATACAGTAAAGAAGGCTGCCTGTTTGCCTAAGACTCATCTGCATCTGCCAAAATGGCCTCAAGAAAAGGTAATGAGGACAACGAAAGCCCACAATACTGAATAAGCACAGTTAAATCGGTTACAGAGACAAATAGGACTGAAGAACCCATGATCTCCCACGCCATGTCTAGAGTCCAATGCAAGATGAAAGGGTGAAGTCATAAAGCCAACAGCAGACTATTCACATCAAGGTTTACGTCCTGGGCGACCTTCCTGGCTCAACCCCATGACATCGGCCCTGGGTGCACAGACTGCATGACCGCACACTATGGAGGGCTGTCAGCACCAAGGCCCAAGGAGGGTTATTGCAAATAGACTCCCCACCCTGTTTTTTTTTTAACTGCTAAAGCACTAAGAATAAACTAGAAGCATCGACTTAGGTCAGATTGAAACTGGCTTTAGTTCAGAATTGAATCAAGCTAAGATTAACTCAAACTAATTAAGTGGCGTCTTGATTTTTACCCAGACACTAACTGCGCGATGCTTCCGGCCTCAGAATTCAATGATACACAAGTGAAGCAAATGCCTACTGGGAGCAAGACTATGAAACTAACCAACAAGAACGTGATTCGTCACTGACCTCAGGAAGAATGCTATGGCTTTAGCCAAATTGAATATCTAAAATAGCCATTCATCTTAAGGCCCAATTAGTAAATTGGCTACATTAATTAGTTTTCTGGTTTGCTGACCGAAAGCAACTTGGGGGCGGTGGGGCGGGGATGAGTTTATTTGGCTTACAGCTTATAGTTTACCACCAAGGCAGGGACTTGAAGAAGAACTCCAACGGGGATGATGCTTGCTGTCTTGCTTCCTCTGGCTTACTCAGTCACTGTTTTTACCCAGCCCAGACCCACCTGGTTAGAGATAGCCCCACCTGCAGTAGGCTGGGAATCCATATGTACTCACAACCCACATCAATTACTAATCAAGAAAACGTCCCACAGACATGCCCACAGGCCAATCTGACAGAGGCAATCCCTCAACTGAGCTCCCATGTCCCAGATGACATCCAAAATTAGCCAACACAACACAATTCCCAAGTTTGTTTTTATTACAACCGGTAACTAAATGGCTGGATAGTTTACTATTTTCCTGGTACACTAATGTGCTTTATTGAGATGTGACTATTAATGCTTGCTTTGGGGAGATACATGCTGAATAGCTTCATGAAGCTCCCAGTATTGGAGCACAGTGAAGAAAGCCAATGAAAGTCAACCAAGTGTAGATCTTATTAATTAATGCTACAATGAGACATGGAAACCAGTGATCTGTACAAATGACCAAAATACACATGTTTAATATACACTAATGGCGGATACTTTTATTCGATTTTGCTTGAACATTCTTCATTTCTGATATAATTATTCTGAAAACAGAGTTTTACAAAATTAAGAAGTGGTAAAAAGCTTTAAGTTGTGCCTGAGACTAACAAAGGTCAAAGAATAAAAACCAATATTGTCTACCCAAGTCCAAGCAGACATTCTAGGTGACGATCCTGGCGCGATGAATCATCTGTCACGTGTTTAAGCCCATGTGCCTTCACACTGGGAAGTCCCGAGACAAGGATGAGTCACAAAGCACACAGACCAGGGCAGTGAGCCTCAAAGACTTGCTCTCTTCCGGCTGCAGTGGATGCAGAGACACACCTGCCTATTTACACTCAGCCCGAAGAACCTGCTCGCTGTTTTCTAAAAATACTGAGCTCCACACCGAAGCCCCACTTTGAGACAGCGTTCAAACCAGGTTTGATTTTGGAAGATGACAGGAACTTTTAAGATTGAATCTAAGCCTAAAGACATCCCGTAACTGGAGTGGGGCCTCTAAAGAAACTACTGTCCTAGTCTAGAACAGAGTCTATGTAATGTATACGTCCCCCACCATACTATGGAAGTGACTGAGAAACAGAGTCTTTGTCTGTCTCACTTGATTGTGAAGTAATTGATGAGTGAGAAAATCTACAAAGCCAAAAATCTCTGTGCATCTCTGCTCTGGGTCATATTGAGGCTGTGCGCTTTTCAGACGCCCTCCTCACAATGAAAGGCTAGAACCATCCTGTAAGATGCATGAGAGAAACTTTGGGAGAGTCAGCAGAAGTTTGTCCAGGAGCCAGGAGTGATCAACCCGATGCAAAGCCTGTGCTCCCAAGCCACACGTCTGATTTGGCAGAGGAAAGACATTTCCAAGATGGCTTTGTTTGGGGGTGTGTTAGAACATCACACCCCACTTCTGACCTTTTGAGCAGAACGCTCTCCTGATTTATGGATCTAGTGATAGATAACTGTTGAGTTAGCTTTTAATGAAATCTAGTAGGATGAGTTTCCAAAGAAAGAAGCAGGGAGATCTATCTGGGAGTCAGACCTGTCGAATAACCATTATAAAATTAACAACAAAGCAAGCTGAATAAAATTCATTCCATCCAAAAACAGAAAGAAAAAAAAAAAGATTAAAGACCTCAAAGCTGAAGATGCTATTTTATGGTCTTGATACCAAACACTAAACTATAAAAGCATATTACAGTAACTCCTACCGAGAGTCAAGTGCTTAAGAGCAGTATGTAAGAATAATCTACATTCTGATTTTCCAGAAAGAGAGAAATATCACCCTTTTAAGTAGATACACAATCGTTTCTCCAAAAGACAGTCCCGGAATGAACATTAAAGCAGGCAAGCCTCCCTACCTACGTCTCTCACACACAGCCACGAGGACAGGAAAGAAAGGGGGCAGAAGGGACCTCGACAGTCTTCTTGTTGCTTAAGCAACAGCTGGCTTTGAGGACAGCAGAGGACTATCTTCCTTTGAGGTCACTTAAGTGAGAAGGCAGTATCTCCTTCTCCATGTTCTGTCTTACGAATATATGTGAGCATGAACCCTTACACACACACACACACACACACACACACACACACACATTCATTTCTAAGCCACGATATGTAAACACATATGTGTGTGTATTCCTCTCTATTTTTTAAAACTTCAGTACATATTTCCCATGAATAATAGTGTGAACATGGTGGCAACTGGGTTAACAAAAACACCGGGCAATTAAACATTGACACAGCGCTGCCGACTGCACAGACACCTGTCTCACCATTGTCCTGTGCCGCCTATGACACTGAAGTTTTCCCTGATTCAGGATTCGGTCTGCAGCCACGCATCGCATTGAGCATTCCTGCTTCCTCTGCCTAATTTATTTTTTCTTTTATAAATACATTGTTTTTTATTAGGTATATTCTTTATTTACACTTCAAATGTTGTCCCCTTTCCTGTCCCCTCCTTCCCTGAAAATCCCATAAACCATCTCCCCTTCCCAAATCAACCCACCCCACTTTCCTGTCCTGGTATTCCTCTACAATACCGTAGTAAGTCTTTCCAGGACCAATGGCCTCTCCCCCCCCCCCCGCCCATTTGGTGTCCAACAAGATCATCCTCTGCTGCCAATGTGTCTGGGGCCATGGGTAACTCGAAGTGTAAACTTTGGTTGATGGTTTTGTCCCTTGGAGCTCTGGGAGTACTTGGTGACTCATATTGTTGTTCCTCCTATGGCACTGCAAACCCCTTCAGCTCCTTGGGTCCTTTCTCTAATTCATCCATTGGGGACCCTGAGCTCAGTTCAATGCCTGGCTGAGAGTGTCCCCCTCTGTATTTGCCATGCACTAGCAGCGCCTCCCAGGTGACAGCTATATCTGGCTCCTGTCAGCAAGCACTTGTGGGCATCCACAATAGTGTCTGGGTTTTATAATTGTATATGGGATAGATTCCTAGGTGGGGTATTATCTGAGTGGTCTTTACTTCAGACTCAGCTCCACACTGTCTCTGTATCTTCTTCTGTGGGTATTTTGTTCCTCCTTCTAAGAAGGACTAGAATATCCATACTTTGTTCTTCCTCCTTCTTGGGCATCATTTGATATGTGACTTGTGTCTTGGGTATTCAGAGCTTCTGGGCTAATATCCACTTATCAGTGACTGCATTCCATGAGTGTTCTTTTGGGACTGGGTTATTCCCCAGTTCCATCCATTTGTCTAAGAATTCCATGAATTCATTGTTTTTAATGGCTGAATAGTACTCCATTGTGTAAATATACCATATTTTCTGTATCCATTCCTCTTTTGAGGGACATCTGGGGTCTTTCCAGATTCTGGCTATTATAAATAAGGCTGCTATGAACACAGTGGAGCATGTGTCCTTATTACATGTGGGAGAATCCTCTGGGTAGATGCCTAGCAGTGGTATAGCAGGGTTCTCTGGTAGTATTATGCCCAGTTTTCTGAGGAACCATCAGTCTGATTTCCAGAGTGGTTTTACCAGCTTGCAATCCCACCAGCAGTGGAGGAGTGTTCCTCTTTCTCCACATCCTCTCCAGCACCTGCTGTCTTCTGAGTTCTCTATCTTAGCCATTCTGACTGGTGTGAGGTGAAATCTCAGGGTTGTTTTGATTTGCATTTCCCTGATGACTAAGGATGTTGAACATTTCTTTAGGTGCTTCTCAGCCATTCAATATTCCTCAGGTGAAAATTCCTTGTTTAGCTCTGTACCCCATTTTGAATAGGGTTATTTGATTCTCTGGAGTCTAACTTCTTGAGTTCTTTGTATATATTGGATATTAGCCCTCTGTCAGATGTAGGGTTGGTAAAGATCTTTTCCCAATTTGTTGATTGCTGTTTGGCCCTATTGACAGTATCCTTTGCTTTACAGAAACTTTGTAATTTTATGGGGTCCCATTTGTCAGTTCTTGATTTTAGGACATAGGCTATTGGGGTTCTGTTCAGGAAATTTTCCCCTGTGCCTATGTGTTCAAGGCTCTTCCCCAGTTTCCTTTCTATTAGTTTCAGGGTGTCTGGTTTTATGTGGAGGTCCTTGATCCACTTGGACTTGAGCTTAGCACAAGGGGATAAGAATGGATCGATTCGCATTCTTCTGCATGCTAGCCACAAGTTAAGCCAGTACCATTTGTTGAAGAGGCTATCATTTTTTCCGCTGGATGAAATTAGCTCCTTTGCCAAAGATCAAGTGACCATAGGTGTGAGGGTTTGTTTCTGGGTCTTCAATTCTATTCCATTGATCTACCTGCCTGTCGCTGTACCAATACCATGCAGTTTTAACACTATTGCTCTGTAGTACTGCTTGAGGTCTGGGATACTGATTTCCCCCAGAAGTTCTTTTACTGTTGAGAATAGTTTTAGCTGTCCTGGGTTTTTTGTTATTCCAGATGAATTTGCGAGATGGGGATTGCATTGAATTTGTAATTTGCATTTTGTCAAGATGGCCGTTTTTACTATATTAATCCTGCCAATCCACAAGCATGGGAGATCTTTCCATCCTCTAATTCAGTCTTTTTTTTTTTCTTCCCCCCTCTTGACATTTTTTTTTTAAGCAGACTGGGTTCCCTTGAACTTCAATTTCTATGGCGTTTTCTCACCATTATGTGAGATTTGGGTTATGTATTTTTGGCAGGTATATCACAAAAACTGATAGTGTGCACTTCCCGGGAGAGCATGTCAGGAGGCTCAGGATGCTGGCTGGTTTGTCTCAGGAACCTCGATGATGCTCGTCTGATCACCTGGTGCTAGTGGCTCTGCTAGTTGCTCGGCTGTAACAATACCATTTTCCTTATTTAATTAATAAATATTGTGGGGATGTATTTTGAGATTATCTTTTGAAACTGTGAAATGTGTTTGCCATCACTTTTTTTTGCTTTTATCCTTTTTATTAGATATTTTCTTTATTTACATTTCAAGTGTTATCCCCTTTCCTGTTTCCCCGTCCCCGAAAACCCCCTATCCCATCCCCCCTCCCCCTGCTCACCAATTCAGCCACTCCCACTTCCCTGTCCTGGCATTCCCTTGCACTGGGGCATCGAGCCTTCTCAGGACCAGGGGCCTCTCCTCTCATTGTTGCCCCACCTGGGGATCCATCCCACATACAATTACCAAACCCAGAAACTATTGTGGATGCCAGCAAGTGCTTGCTGACAGGAGCCTGACATAGCTGTCTCCTGAGAGGCTCTGCCAGTGCTGGACAAATACAGAGGAGAATGCTCTCAGCCAATCATTGGCCTGAGCACAGGGTCTCCAATGGAGGAACTAGAGAAAGGACCCAAGGAGCTGAAGACGTTTGCAGCCCCATATGGGGAACAACAATATGAAACAACCAGTACCCCCAGAGTTCCCAGGGAACTACCAAACAAAGAGGACACATGGAGGGACCCATGGCTCCAGCTGCATATGTAGCGGAGAATGACCTTGTTGGGCATCAATGAGAAGACAGGCCTTTGGTCCTATGAAAGCCATCACATTTTTAACCACTGCTTTTAGTGACAGTTAATGGTAATTACAGAAATGGTGATTTCTTTGTAGCATCACCAGTTTTCATTAGACTTTCATTTATTGGCTCTGTGTCTACTGTATGGAAAAATCATCTCTACTCCTCCAGCTCATTTACATTTCTGTACTTATTGTTCATTTAGACTGACTAGCTTTTATTTTTATTCAATGCGTTATAATCCATTAGCGTCTTTTTGATGTCCACATCCGCAAATACTTTTAAAATGGTGCTAGAAACAAGAGCCCTTTCTCAAAGGCCAAGAAACTAAGACAGCTTGGGATGTTTAAAAACAAAAATCAAGAAAGTAAATAAATTTGTTTTTTATTTCCTGCCTTCCAAAAAAGATCCAGATGTTAACAGAGAAAGCTTAGAAGGACTGTTAAGAATAGAAAGATTTAAAAAATCATCATACAATTGGATTTTGATGAGGAAGGACTCGGTCTTGGAATTTTATTCAAGCACTCGTAATTGACTCTGTCTTCACAAAATCTCTGTGTCTAGGGCCTGAGAGACGACGCAGAGGGTAAGGATGCTTGCTGCCAAATCTGATGACCTGAGACGGATCCTCAGATAGCACACGGTGGAAGGAGAGAATGGATTCCTGCAAGTTGTCCTCTGACTTCCACATGCAAGCTGTGGTATATGTGCACATACACACAATAAGTAGATGTTTTTCTAATCTCCCACTCTTTTTCCACTTCATATTTCTTGACTGCTTCAAGGAGGTACAAAGCATGTACACACACACACACACACACACACACACACACACACCTCCCAGGCAATCAGACTCCATAGAGCAGTTAGAAAGAGCCTGGTTGAGTGATGGCCACTGTTGGCTATTTTTTTATTTCGTTTTATTTTTGACACTATAATTGCACCTCCCTCCAGAACCTCCTATCCACCCCTCCTTGCTCCCTTTCAATTTTATATCCTTTTTTCATTAATTTTTATTACATACATATGTGTATAATTATATTCATATCTATGTATATCCATAAATATGCCTGGTATAATGTTACTTGGATGCATGTTTTCAGGGCTGTCCTTTTGGTATTAGATGACGAATTGGTGCGCTCTTCCCCGAGGAAGACTATTTCTCCTCCTCTCTGCATCCTTAGTTACCTTTGTGTAAGGCTGTTTGAGCCAACATGGACATTCTAAAATGAACCCTAAGCATCTCCCTGAGCACAGAAAAAAAAAAACAAGTGGAAAAGTTTGTACTTTTTCAAATTATTTTTAATTGTTTGACACAGAACAGCTTAGGTTTCTTGGTCTGCTCCTTCAAGAGGTTGTTGATGCTGCTTTGTTAAGAGAGACCACACTCCTTTGGATCCTCTGGTGAGGATCGTATCTGCCAATGCTCTACTATAATGTCACATTGTGCTTTATTTCGATGGGAATTTGGATATTCAGTGCTTTCACTTAACACTGCTATTCTTAGTTTTGAAAAGAACAATAAAAAATGTCATCATTGTTAGTTAAATGACATGTCTTGAGCAACATTTTTCCAACCATGCTACAAATCAGCTGTGTTCATTATTCAGTCAATTCTGAAACTCACACAAAATAGTGAAGTCACGTAAGAGTACCAACACTGTCAGAAGCTGGGGTACTTGTCTCCCGTCCCATAAATTAGAATATGGCTTGGGTAAGTAACTGTGATGAACCCCTACCCAAGCTGTCTCCAGAGTCTGGACCAGTGTTCTTGAAATACCGCCAGGAGAAGTGCAGAAATGGGAGGCTCTCCTTTTGATATCAAAACAGTCTTTGATTCGATCCCACCAGGTGCCTTCCACTTCCAGCGCCGCATTAAAGGAAACACAGTCTCAGGACAGGAGCTGAGCTGATTGAACAGCTCAGACTCCAAACGGAGAGCTCGTCTTGGACCCATCTTTCTCCCTTCCCTTTCTTTCTCTCTCACTACACCTAATTAGGCAGTGCATCCTATCAATTTTCCCTCCAAACTGCCCCTTAGATCCATTCTCTCTCTACTGACCATCCTCCAATTATACCGCTTACGACCTCACCTCACGGCTGGATCCTTCTCCTCCTTCTCTTTCCTCCTTCCTTTCATTTATCACTCCCACCACAGGCAAGTTGTCTCGCCCAGCTTGGGTCACGGCATCCACCTGCTCAAAAACCCTCAAAGGCTCCCCCACTGCTTGGAACACAAAGTCCTTATTTGTCAGCTTAGCATCTGTAGATGCGTATCATGAGATCCCTGACTGTTCTCCACCCTCTACCTGCACCTGCACACTTATAATTTCCCAAGACAGACAGCCCTCCATGGTCCAGCTTTCTGTTTCTATTTAACGTCCCCTCCACCTAGAACAGTCTTCTCTTTCTACTTCTTTCCTGTCCCTTCTCCACAATCCGGACCCCTGACACCACTGCTCTCAATTCCTTCTCGTTCTCAACTCCTGCCTGTTTACTGAACATCAAGCCAGCCTTAAGTGATCAGATGAGCCTATAAATTATCTATTATATAGAGATACTTCACAACTCAGTGCCTATGAAAGAGCTGCCTTTAATTAGGTTGATCCACCTTTCCTACACAAGCCTGTTCTATTTATGATTCTCTTATGGTACTTACCAAATTGTGCCTTGCATTAAAGCTAAGAGTATGTACTTCCGTCTCTCCACCAACATTGTGAATGCTAAAGAAGAGGAGACACCTCAAATAGGCATTTTCTTATGGACATATGTTGACAGGAGTCTCTACGTATTGGTAGGAAGTTTTGTCATTGTAAGAAAATGACAGGTTTGATATATATTAATGACAAACAATAATTATGAGATAGACAAACATATTGGTATATACAACACATATATATGCTTTAAATTATATACATTTACACATCTATACATAAAACCAAGGACTAATAATAATGAGTTCCTAGTAACTACCTACTTGCTGCTCGTTGAAAATATAGACTTTGAATATACATTAATCAAAAAATTTCATAGGCTACATTCTCATTGCTTGAGATGTGACATCTACCTACCTTTTCTTTAATGAGATAACTTAGAACCTACATAACCTTCTGCAACTATACGATGTATAGATTAATTTAAACTGTGATATGGAGTAGATTTTCTTTAGGGTATGTAAGCAGTTCTAACAATCGACAAGCTGAATAACTAACTGCACACACACACACACACACACACACACACACACACGGATAAACACATACATTTTTCTAAAATTAAATATAAGTGGGAGTTCGTGGACAAGAGTGCTGTGCAAGCAGAAGACCCTGCTCTGGAATTGCCAGTACCCATGTGAAAAGCTGGACACGACTGTTGTTTTCCTATAACAGAAACTCCGTGGAGGCCGTAGACAGCAGAATCCGTGGTGCTCGCTGCCTGCCAGCCTCACTCCAGAGAGAGAGAGAGAGAGAGAGAGAGAGAGAGAGAGAGAGAGAGAGAGAGAGAGAAAGAGAGAGAGAGAGAGCCCATCTTATGGGAACGAAGCTGAATAGGGCAGACTCTCCTTGGTCCTCAGTGTTCACAAAATAAACGCATAAACAAATACAGAAATGACAAGTGTGAGAAGACTTCGAGATTTAAAATTAAAAAAAAAATCTTACTATTTAACTGCATAATTCTATTCCTAGGAAGTTATGAGAAAATAATCCGAAATGCAGATTAAAGAGTTATGGTCAAAAATTCTGATCAAAGAGTCACTTATAATTATAAAAATTGGGAGGAACTAAATTATTAAGTAATAGAGAAATAAATTATGTAACATTCTTATAGTGGGATATCTAGCAATCATTAAGAATAACGTTTTGAAAGCTATTTAACAGAGTGTGAGGAGATCAAAGACAATACGACACAGAACAGTACAGTGAGGCACCATCTCCTGTATCTGGTTCGGTGAGAAAGCAGCTGGTTGTTTCCGTTTTACAATAAAAACTTGTTTTTATTCTTTAAAACCCAAAATAGAAATAAAAGATGATCCTGCCTTATTCCTAGTAGGACCAAGACTCAAAGACCAAGCAAGTCAGGTCTTTATTTCCTCCGAGAGTGAAAATGACTGACTTCAAAAACTCACCAGAATGCTGTAAGCTCCCATTTCAAAGAAATTGTGTGGTGCTTATGATGGATAAATTTAAAGAGACAGCCAATATTATTCTCATCTGTGATGTATCATTTCTACCTGATATGATCTTAAAAAAAAAGTCCCACTTCCTTTTTTATTTTAACTCCTACAACTGTACAGACATCATCCAGTAATGAAAAGAACCCTAAGACTGCCTCATCTCTGCACATTTACTAACCACAGACAATAGTCTTCTGCTTTTGAAACAATAAATTATTCATATGAAAGGAATGCCAAATTATTAAAAGCCATTGGAGGAATTTCTGGCCTTACTTGACGGTCCACAGGTTGAATGTCAGCCTGAGAAATAGTGTGGCCAAAGACAGTATCAGCAAGACAGAGCTAGTCCCTCCTGCTGCCCACAGACTTGTGGATCCGAAACCTGGTAAACCACATAACAACGGAGAAGAAAGGAAGTTGGGCCCATTCTGGAGCTGTCTGAGCTGACAGCCCTTCCTCCTGCTGGGCACACACTCCATTGTTCTTCACAGGTAACTAATCCTTTTCACACAACCATGTTTCTAGAACCGCCAAGGTACTCTGGATGATTTGCCTTAAACTAAATTCTAAGATATGGAGAATAAAGAACAGACATTACAACGTGGCACCGGAGCCACAGGCAGTGGGTGGTACACGCCTGTAATCCCAGCACTTCAAAGACTGAGGGAGGAGGATTGAGTGTGTCAGGCTGGCCTGGGCTGTGCAGTGAGATCCTGCCAAGAGAAGGGAGGGAGGGGAGAGAAAGACAGAAGGAGGGAGGGAGGGAGGGAGGGAGGGAGGGAGAAAACACAAGAAAAATTATAGTATAGGAAAGATTGTATTTATTCTGCCCAACTTTATATTATAAATAAAATTTTGTCACATTATACAAACTTCAAAGGAAAGTGAAACCAAATCCCGTAATTGGAATGCGGTTCTCATTAAACCTACTTAGCAATGGCTGCTCTCCTTTGAATTCACCCTCTCACCTGCTCTCAGCATTTCTTCCCTTTGGAAAAGCACATCTTTGCTCAGCTTGGAGCAAAACATGCTAATTTGATCACGCTGATTCCTTTTAATGCAAAGAGTGAATTGTTTTTAGACCACTGGTGATTAATGTAGGTATTGATCAGCTGATCAATAAGGCCACAGTGTCTAATTATTGATAATCCCTCTCCAAATGAAAGATCGAGTGTAGTGAGTCCTAGTTACAGAGTTCAAAATATAAAGTGATTCAATGTGATGCCCAGTAATTGAAAGTCAAACTAATCCCATAAATTAAATCACAACAATCCATAACATTTACCTGATAAATCCTTTCAAAGCTTTGTTTAACTTTCACTACTCTGCCCAACCCCCTTACCAAGACGCTCTCAAACTCTTAAAACACAGAACTTATTAAAGGAAGTTAAAAACCATCTTAAAGTCGTTTGTCTTTATGAAGTGTGGGTGCCCGTGACGCCAGCCCGGACAATGATTGTATATATATAGAACGGCTACCTCTCTGTATCACATCATGGAAAACTAAAGAACACTCAAAGTGAATGCTCAGGAGCGCCAAGCCTGTCCCTGCTTCTTAGACTCACAGACATGAAAAGAGATTCAGAGATCATGTTATCACCCACTTGCCCACCAACAGATAAGCTAAAGGATTGTCGTGTAACCAGCTAGAGGATAATTCAGGGCAGAGGGTCCAGAGCCACACCACGTGCAGTTTTGACCTGCTATACACAGAGCACGTAAACATCATTTTACACAGATAGCAAACGTTTACCCAAATAGCCAACTGTTGGGATGTATGATAAAAATGAAGCTTCTTCTTCTTCTCTTTCTCCTTCTCCTTTCTCCTTCTCCTTCTCCTTCCCCTTCCCCTTCCCCTTCCCCTTCCCCTTCCCCTTCCCCTTCCCCTTCCCCTTCCCCTTCCCCTTCTTCTTCTTCTTCTTCTTCTTCTTCTTCTTCTTCTTCTTCTTCTTCTTCTTCTTCTTCTTCTTCTTCTTCTTCTTTAATATGCTGAGACAAGACTTGCCTTGATGTGCATGTAAGGTGGGAAGACCTTGCTAATGAAAGGTGGCTAAATCTCTTTGCATTTAAGGATATCTCAGTCTTCTTTGTGTTCAGGATCTCCCTCAGGACAGCCAAGGGGGCAGACTACCGTGCAATCTGCTCCCTGGGGGCCGCTGCTAAGGCAGAGCTTTTTCTACCTAGCATTCTGTAGCCTCCTTTTTCTTTGTGAAATTTGATTTTGACATATTTGATCCTTCAAAATAATGTACTTGTGTGTGTGTGTGTGTGTGTGTGTGTGTGTGTGTGTGTGTGCCCACAGCATGGCATGTATGTGAGAGTTAGAGGACAACTTGCCAGTGTCCTGTTTCCTTCCACCCTGGGTCCTGGGGATGGAAGTCACATGGACAGTCTTGACAGCAAACACCTTTACCTGTTGATCTATCTTACCAGCACTGTCTCTGCTAAACTTTAAATCAAAGCCCAAAAGAGTGAGGACAGGATCCCCAGGGAACACAGACTGTATCATCTTGCCTTTGCTCCCTAAACCCCACCCCCATAATGACATCATGTCTTCTACATTCTCCTCTCTAGTAAGGTAAAAGCTTCTCTTCCGACCTCTCCTGTTCCTCTGCAGCGTGGCTCATGTGAAAACTGTGTACATAGATCCTTCAAATCTCCCTCTCAGAAATAGAGAGCACCATAAAATAAAGTTTAAAACTCTTGCTTTCTTTTCAACATCAAAGCTTCTCTTCTTTGGACTTCTGTTTTTAAATGGAGAACAACACTGTGTCAATCCAAACTTGAGTTTGAAACGTATTTAGAAATTGTCTCAAGTTTGGTTTTAGATTGAAAGAAGCAGCTGCTTGAAGTCAGCTAAGAAAAACCAAGAGATTGCAGACTTGACATAACAGGATCCCAAAGTGAACACAGCTGACATGAGGAGCTTGGCTCTCTCTGCTTCCCCCTGCCAGGCATCCACAGACCCTTAAGAGATCTCTGTGGGAGGCCAGAAAAGCTGACAGCCTAGAGCCCCCTTAGTAAGGACTGATGCCGAAGTTCAGTAAAAATTCATCTGGAACTCTGACTTTGCACCCGTCACAGAAGTTAGCGTTAGGTAGATTATAGGTATAAATGAAAATAAAACAAAAAAACAGAACTTCTAAAAGATTGCTTAAGAGAACATCTTCCTGACCTTGTGGGAGGTAACGTTTGCTTAGACAAAATGTAAAAGCATAAATCATAAAGGATATGTTTGCTAAATAAGAACTTTAAAACTAATAACTTGGGGTAGGGCTAGCCAGATGGCTCAACGGGAAAGAGCTTGCTATGCAAGAATGTGGACCTGAGCTCAGATCTCAGCACTCACGTAAAATAAAGCATGCATCTAGTGCTGGGGCAGAGACAGGCAGACCACTGGGACTTGCTGCTTACCCAGACAGCTCCAGTTTCAGTATGAGATCTTGTCTCAAAGGAATAAGGTAGAAAGAAGGTCCCCTCTAACTTTTATGCTCTCTCTCTCTCTCTCTCTCTCTCTCTCTCTCTCTCTCTCTCTGACACACACACACACACACACACACACACACACACCCCAAACACAGGGACTTTTGTGACAAAACATTATTGAAGTAAAAGTGAAACTCAATATTTATGGAAAAGATAATAAGATGTGTGCTAAACAAAGGTTTGATAAAAAAAAAAAAGGTTCAAGTAAGTCTATGAAGTCAACAAGAAACATCTACAAGTAAACAAGAAAAGGCAACAAAGCAACTTTGGTTGGCAAGGAATGCAATCAACCACTTAAGTAAGCATTTGACAGAAAGAAAACATATACCCAACTAATAAGTATATTAAAAGTTGGTTGGTTATGGACATCATTAGTCAGTGGGAAAATGCAAATTAAAGTCACCCTAAGATCAAATACATTCCATATGCAACTACATAGATCCAACTGAAAATGCACAGAACTGGTACCTATAGTTTTCTCTCCCTGTATTGAAAAATAAGTGGTGACATATTTATGAAGTGTAATGTTCATCAATGAAATTGAGCAAGCTAATACTGTACACAATAACATGAAGCTGTCTTAGAAACCTAATTTCAAGAGAAAGAATACAGATAAATTGTCCACATACTGTGTACGTCATTTTGGTTGGAGACAGGAATCTGTGGTGATGGAAGGGAGACTGGGCGGCGCAGAGTCTGTGGGCTCCTGGCTTTGCTCCTCTTTGAGACTCCACAGTGCCTGCCTTTGTACCCACAGTGCAAAACACACCATAACAACCACACGGGAACCTGAGACTTATATTACTTTCTGTCAGTATTTTACATTCTATTTTTAAAGTTTACTTTTTGAAGAGAGCCTATCTTTTAAGACAATTATCTTAATACAGATCAGAAGTCCTATTTTAGAATTCAAAAGCTAAATGTCGAACATCTCTTCTCTCTTTTTATTCTATTATGAGAGTCCTAAGCTTCCCCCAAAGCACTGGATGCCTCTGGCTGGATAGGAGACGAGTCATGTAAAAGGAAATAGAAAAAAGGAAAAGAGGATTAATATATTTCAAAAATGCTATCTTTGCTACACTTCTCATGCTGCCTAGAATCAAAAGAGCAAAAATAGATGTAAATTAAAACTGTGATATAATTCTTCAAGATAATGGCAAAAACTATCTTTGAGAAGAGATGCTTTGTGCAAATGATACTGTGTAGAAAATGTCATTCTCTATGATGCTGGCCTCTGCATTCCAGACAAAAGTTTGAGGCAAGGTTAAAAGGTGCATACTATGTGACCCAGCAATGGCCTTTCTCCCAATCCAATGTACAGCAAGAAGGTCTGTGGGGATTTATCTACAAGTCTTTTCTTTGAAATTTTACTTCAATTTTAAAGAAATGTGGGAGAAATGTGACAAATAGTAAAAAAAAAAATGATAGTACATTCATATAGAAAATTGTAAACATATAGAAAACTATAGAACTGGGGACAGGGCTCAGCTGGTAAAGTGCTTGTCACACAAACATAAAGGCCTAAATCCCATCCCTGACATCAGTTTAAAGATCCAGGCACATACATAATGCCACTGTGAGGCACAGAGGATGTCTGGGGCTTCCTGGCCCACCAGTTGAGTTGAATCGGTGACTCCAGTGAGCAGCTGAGGAAGACACACGCACATGGCTTCCACACACACCAAAGAAAAAGCTCATATTTCATTTTTAATTGATAGTTCTTATGCATATCTGTGGGCTGTAATGTGATGGATTGGTGTGTGGACACATGTAGACTGCTTATAATAAGCTAATATTCATTGTCTCATACTTGTATGCAGTGAGAATATTTTATTCACTTAAAAGCATATAATCTACTTCATTAACTGTGGTCAACTTTTTATTCAGCAGCTCTTGAAAACTTATTTACATAAACTAGAACTTTGTGCTTTTTGGTCAACTTCTCTCCATTATCTGCCCCTCTGCTAATACTTCTGTTCTCTATCTATGCAAATTCACCTTCTTTAGAATGCACATGAAAGTGAAATCACCTTTTATACCTAGTTAATTTCACTTACCATAATGTCCTAAGTACTTTCATGTTGGTGCAATGACATAATTTCCTTCTTTTTAAATGTGAAATTTGGTATCTTATCAGGTATATGTATGCACACGCGCGCGCGCACGCACACACACACACACACACATACACTATATTTTCTTTATCAGGTCACCTGTTGATGCATGCAGGTTGATTCCACATGCTAGCTATTGTGACTGCATAGACACATGCTTCTTTGGACAGGAAAAAGAAGATCGAATGGTATTCCATCTCGTGATGCACATTGGGGAAAAGTCCAGAAGGGCAAACTTCAGAGAAGACTTGACTCTGGATGATAGACCCACTTACTCCTTGATTAATATTTACTCCACCACCGGGCTGAGCATCGGGAATATGTAAATGTACAAAGAGAGACACATCCTCTGCCGTTACTGAGACTAAATCTGGGAGAAAGCATCACTCATTTTATTTCATGAGAAAAGAAACTAAGCAATAACAGACTTGAGATTTGTTCAAAGCACTCATAGTCAAGAAGGATGAGGAGAGGAGGAGGAGGAGAAGAAAGAAGAGGACAAGGAGGAAGAGAAAAGAAAAGAAAAGCTGTTAAATTTCCACCTACAATTTGAGGATATTTTCTATGACCTTCTGCTCAGCAAAGGGGAAGAGATTTTCGCCTCCTATCACCAACTGCACCTCCCCAGAAGTGGAAATCGGATTTTAAATTGCTGAATCGTTTCTAAGAGCCAAGAGTGTGGTGGTGTCGTTTCTATTTGAGTTAGGGGTTGTTTTCTATCCCAGGGCAAGCTACAAGGCAGAAAAGGCAGGGAAGCATCCTAATTAAAAGGAGCATCTTCAGAATGAGTGTCACATTTGCTCTTCTGCTTGCTGTCACTCAGGGCGCCGTCTCTCCACATTCAGGAGAGCCAGAATCATAACAGAGAGATAAGGACAAGAAAGGCAGGGAACAGATTTCCTGGATTTGAATCTCCAATCCCCAGTCGATCATTCTGAGCCTTATGACCTAGGGCCTGTTACTTAATACCTGAACCCAGGTTTTTTTCTTCCCAAAACTGGAAGGAATAGCAGTAAATATGCCATCGTGAGGATTAAAATGGTGGTGTCAGGTTCCTGTGATGGGCCTGCCTGGGGAATGGAGTACAAACATTGATGATTATCACTGCATTCGAGACAGTAAAGAGCTCCTTCCGTTAGGGTGAGCACCAGGACTGGGGAGGTAGCGCAGGTGCGAAAGTACTTGTCTTACTGTCTCAAGGACCTGAGTTTGATCTTCAGAACTTAAACTGTTGGGAGTGGTGATATGCACGCATCACTCCTGTGCTTGAGAGATAGGGACAGGTAAATCTCTGGGGCTTCCAAGACAGTAAGAAAGACTGGTTTCAAAACCCACGGTGGGGAGCTGATGAGAGACTCAGAAAGGAAAGGCGCTTGATAACGTTAGTTCAGTCCCTGGAACTCACATGGTGAAAATATAGAATTTACTGGGGGATGTCATATGTTGACCTCTGACCTACACCACACACACACACACACACACACACACACACACACACAGAGAGAGAGAGAGAGAGAGAGAGAGAGAGAGAGAGAGAGAGAGAGAGGCATCAACACACATATGTGTATATACACAAAAATAAATGAAATAAGCTTTCTTTAAAAAATCAAATTTCTGGGGCGGTGGTGGTGCACGCCTTTAATCCCAGCACTTGGGAGGCAGAGGCAGGCAGATTTCTGAGTTCGAGGCCAGCCTGGTCTACAGAGTGAGTTCCAGGACAGCCAGGGCTACATAGAGAAACCCTGTCTCGGAAATAAAAAAATCAAATTCCTGAGGAACACTGTCATAATGCCTGTCACCTCTACATGGAAGTGAAGATGCATGTGTGTGTGTGTGTGTGTGTGTGTGTGTATACACAAACATACACAAAAGAGATTTATAGTTTTTATAAATGTCTAAGTTGCAACAATAAACCCAAAAGAGTAATGATGATGATGATGATGATGATGATGATAATAATAATAATAATAATAATGATGATGATGATAATAATAACTATCAGCTCTTTCTGGGAAAATTGAGCAAATATTACCTGGCTTACTTTTCCACTGAGAGCAAACATGGATTATTAAAACATTGCTTTTCACATCAAATGAAATCACTTTTAAAAAAATATATGTCCATGTCCTGTATCTCAGACTGCTTAGCACCCACTTCAGCCCAAACTTCCCTAGAATCCGTGGACTGTGGCCCCAGAGGGGCAGAATAACACAAAGATGACTTAGGAGCAAGGTAGACATGGAAGAGGTCATGTTCGACAACTATTTTTGCCCTGCCAGTCTCCGAGCTCATGGATTATTTAGATAGTGCTTTACAATTGCTGGATCAGATCGTGTAATTCTCTCTCTTTCATGGTTGGTTAGGTAACTCCAGTTACAGCCGCAGTAGTTTAAGTCACAACAACTCCGTACGCCCAGGTGTGGTGCGGAATGAGGCTGGGATGTCGCAGGATTGCTAACCAAAACCTGTACTCTCTGCCTTCAGTGTAGCCAAGTCCCACCCTTATTTCTTTCATCATTAAGCGATTCTTTTCTTCTGGACTGAGTCCACTGTTACACAGTAATATCTGCTGTCATAGAAGGAAGCAAGAGCGGGACAGGTGGGAGAAAAGAATCTTGCAGCCCTTTGGCTCCCCTAAGCTGTTCTCCACCCCTTTGTTGTTCTTGCTTTTGCTTACAGGATCCTGAGAAAAGGAGGGGAAGCCTCTGTGTGGTCTACTTAATCGTCTTTCATCGCCTCCTCAACGTAAAGCAATTTTTACCTTCTTTCAAACTAAGAAGTTACAGTGGAGGCTTTTGTGGAGACAGTCAAAAGACAAGAATCCCAGGTCAGAGATGAAAGAATCACTCCCTCCTGGCCTGCCTCTGGTCAGCTCTGTTTCCATGTACTACCAAAGCCTCTCTTCCACCACCTCATTTAGAGCAATGACCAGCTCTCAGCTCATGTAACATTTCAAGCATTTGACCACTCCCCTTTTCCTGGAAGGCTTTCCTGGCAACATGGTCCCTAATTTATCTTGAAATTCATTACCTGGCAGTTTAGTTTTAGTTTAGTTTAGTTCTTTAATTTAATTTAGTTTAGTTTAGGTAGCATCTCTGGCCCTGGCAAGCCTAACCTTAGACTTGCTATATAGCTGGGAATGACCTTGGATTTCCAATCCTCCTGCCTCTGCATCCTGAGTACTGAGATTACAGGTAAGTACTACTACACCCATTTTATGTAGTGCTGTGAACTGAACAGAGGGCTCCGTGCCTCCTAGGCAGCCAATCTGCTAACTGAGCTCCATCTCCAGCCGCATTCCTTGGCCTTCTCCTTTTCATTTTCTTTTCTTTCTTCTTTTGTCTCTGTCATCTAAACATTAAGGCTACCCTGAGTTCCTGCCTCATGAAATCCTCTAAATAGCATTTGGCACCACATATAAACTGTGGATCCCAGACGTAAGCTCCAGTCCTACAGGACTTTACCTCTATCCTGCAACTGTCTACATAAGACCTTCATCTGATTCCTACCATCATCTGACCAGTTCCTTTGTCCTGCTTCTGTTCAGTAAATGGTGCAAACAGGTTCTTAAAACCTTGACATTGTGCATATAGGATTATTGACATCATCTTGATTTTTCTCTCTCAAACCTCTTGCCCAATTTATCTTCCAGTTTTCTTCCTTTTGCAATGTCACATAGATATCCCCACCCCTGCCTTCTCTATGTGGGCCTTCTTCCATTATATACACGCTATGCTCCATTTTCCTTCAAGCCTTTGCATGTAGCGATTTTTCTTCATTGGGTATTTTTCTCTGACATTTGTGTGGTTGGCTTCTCCTAGACATTTGGTTATAAAATGATGTCACATTCCACCCCCAGAGAGGACTTCCAATCCACCTCACAGCCCACTTCTACCCAGGTCACTCTCTGTCACATCACCTTGTTGACATTTTTATCACCAGTCTGGTTCAAGGATTTGTTTATCTCTTCCTTGACTTGCCACTAACACATTAAGTTCTTTGCATTTCTGACTTGAGCAATGCTTGCTGTATAAATATATTGAGAGAATGAACATATAATTCTCTGAAGGACTGTGGTAAGAGGCTAAAATTTCATTCAAAAGATGGTTCTTTGTCCTCTGGAAAAGATGATCAGAGACAGAAAGATATGAATACACACACACACACACACACACACACACACACACATATATGTGTATATGTATATACATATATATGTGTATATATATATGGAATCTGTTCACTTCTGACTTCCCTAAGCTCATACTCAAGAGAGGAAACAGCTTCCCTTGGTGCTCTGCTAGGGGATGCAAGTTTCCTAGGTCGACATGGCCCTTGGATACTGGATCTGTGCTGGCTTCGGGGTTGCATAGTCATCCAAGACCCATATGCAAGGTGCTGTCATGCAGAAATCTGTCCAACTACAACTCTAAGACCTTTCAAATGTATCACCATTGCAACCTCACATCCTTCTTCAAGATTCCTGCCCTCCTCTCTGCTCTCCAGCATTCGTAGCTCGTATCAGACATGCTTCTCATCTAGACTAGTGCATGGCCAAACCCTCTGACTAGATTTTCTGTGCCTGAACCAAAAGGATCAGTGTATGAGTCTGGGCCCTGAGAGAAAGTACTGTCTTACACATAAGTTAACCAGACTATATGTCACTGGGAAATCACCAAGTTAATGATCCCCTTTCTCTCCAGATAGACAAAATAAATCAGTCAAGACTGAAAGAAGTTCCTAGAAGTTCAGTGTCCCGGAGTCCAACTTCTGTTGTCTCCATGGCTTCAGGTAACTCTGGATAAATTAAAGTGAGTCGCCACGTGATCGAGAAGGATTGCTGGGCATGAGAGAAGACAGAGTCGGCTGGGCTCATTGCTCCTCCTGCCTTCCCCTTCCCTCTCTCCGGTCATCAAGCAATAAATGTGTCAGGGAAGAAAGCTATGCTGAAAAAAGAAGGAAGTTATTATTATGATTAGGTGAGTATGTGCCAACAACTCTCTTTATCATTCTAAGACGACCAAATACAGTACATGGTTAATTCCCACATGGAAAGAAGCATACATCGTACAAAGGCCATCAACTCTCCCAATACTCCTTTCCACTTGTGATCATGTACACTAAGGCTTTCATATAAATTTACACATACCCATTTACATTCAGTAGGTGTTCAGTAAGGACATTCACAGAGTGATAAAAAAAAAAAAAAGCTATTCAGGAAACCTAACAGAAGCTCTTTTGTTGGAGTAGACTGACAAAACCACATCTTCCATAATTATTTGTTTCAGAGTGAAGCATTTTTAATAGACAAACTCACTGAATCAATTAAAAGTTGGCACTGATTGATTGGCCTCTTGTTAGGATAGTCAATTGCTTCCAACAACATTTTCCTGTAGTCTGCAGCTCGATAACCTTATTCCTCACATTTTAAACACCATGACCAGATACTTTTAGAGACATAGAATGAGAAGCAAGAAGAGGAATTTTTTACTAATTTCCAACAGTTATGGCACTCTGCGTCCAACGAAACGGGCAAGGTCAAGGTAAACCAGAACACACAATCTGAAATCCTGCACTTGTGTCTTCATGCCGTGTTTCAACTCTTTCAACTTTAGAAAAGCAATAACTGCCAAAAAACCAAAAAGGGATGCTTTTTCTGGCAGTTAAAAGCAACTTGTTGAAATCATTGACAAATTCTTCTGAATAATTTAAGTCAGAAGTTCCAGGATAAGGGAGAGACAAGCTTGTTTTATATACACTTGTAGGAAAACACAGAACTCATCCTATCTGAAAATGTTAAATTAGATGGGACATGGATTTATTCATGAATTGGAGGGTAAATCTTTAAGCTTTTAAAGCTAATATCACAGAGCATAGTCAGAAAACAACTCTTGGCATAATAAAAATCCAAAACCAAGTTGGAACCAGGAAAACATTTTTATGAATGACTTCATACTTAATAAGGATCAAAAAATTCTAATAGTTACCAAGCAACATCTTTTATTCAACAAACATTCTCATTCTTTTCCTGTATCAGAGGATATACTAGCATTGTATTGATTTTTTTATACTACATGCAAAATCATCCTCACTCTTGATATTGTTATTATTTCTGCTCTATAATCAAATAAACACAGGCTTGAAACATTCAAATTCCAAGTCAGTAAATAAGAAATGGAGGCCATTCATTCGCAGCCCACAAATTCCTGTGGAACTGGATCTGTTGCTTAAAACTATGTAACTGCGAAGTCTGAAAATAAAATCTTCACCAGATTTTATGTCTCAGTAATATAGATTTTCCATGTTCCTTTCAACCAATCAAAGCCCAACAGTTCCACAAAACCACAACCTTTCACAACATGCTTCCTTAGCTTGTCCCTTTCTCGAGAGACATGTCATTTCAGGCAGCCTCATGTGATGAAAGAGATAATGGGCTTCTCTGGGCGGTAATAAAAACAAAATCATTACTTTGACAGTAAGTAAAATAGAAATTGAAACTTTTTTAAAGGAAAAAAAAAAGGATTTTCCGACTTCACAGATGAGCTATCAAGAAACTGTAGGTTTTAAAACTTGGTGTTACTTTGCCTGCTGTTTAAAATATAACATGCCAACTCATGAAATTCACTAGGCTCATTTTAACATGTAAAAAGCTTCAAAATCTATTTGAAAACTTGGAGTTTTTTTTTAAAAAAAAAATAGGATCAAAACACAGAGTTTAAGAAAGGGTTGTATGGTCTGGGTAGGTTCTCCAACACAAGATGGAGGAGGAGTGGGATGCAGGGGAGGAGAACCCAGCCAGCCCTGGCCTCAGGAGCTCAAAGGGTGCTTGGGGCTTTGTGATAAACATCAGTGAGGAAAGATCACTTATTTTGCTGCAGAGAACCGATAAGGTAGTCTCTCCTTATTGTTTGGGTTTTACTTATTTTATGGATGTTGTGGGTGAAGATTAAACAGACCAAGAGGGAAGATCTAAGGGGAAAGAATACATCCAATGGGCCCACAAGGAGTAAATACTGAAAATGAGGTGTAAATAGTTTAAGTCTGTTCAAATGTAAGGAAAAAGTGCACAGGGACAGAACAGGCAGCAACTCCCATTTTGAAGTGTGTCAAGAAAGGAAAGAATCTGAGCTATATATCTTTTTTCTAGCTAAGAAGTTAGCTGCTCAAAGATACTTCTGATGAACTAGGAAAACTCAAGACTCCTGAGCTCAGACAGGAGACTCTACATCACAACACAGTGAGCACCAGGAGCCCCGGAGTATCAGTCCTGTTGTCCCTTCTCTCCCATGCTCTTCAGGCAATGTGGTGGACCTCGTTACTGTCTGCATATGCATATGGAGTTACGCTATGGAACAGGAACCCAAGCCTAGGAAGCACGAATTCTGTATAGTGGCAAAGAGCATGCTAGCCTTTTACTATAGAGTGAAGCATCAGCCCTGTTTTCTAAAGTTGTCCATCACACAGAAATATTTAAGATCATTTGATAGTCAGGACCTTTCATGCAATACACACACACACACACACACACATACACACACACACACACACACACACACACACACGCAAAAGACTTGGAAGATGCCTCCTGGACGGAACTATACCTAGTTCCTCAGTTGTAATCACTTAAGAAAAGGACAGCTATGACTCACTCATAATGCTATTCTAAAAAGCTTGACATAAAAGGTGGGAGGGGGGTGGGAAACTGCCTTGTATTGGGCTCTCTAAAAGCAGACTTTAAACAAATAGTCATGTGCAAATCATTTATTATAAACATTATCTGATGACAATCTGATAAATGAATAAAATAACCAAGGCACGGTGGAATTTCAGCCTAATGCTAAAAGAAAATTCTGAAATATAGACAATGCTTCAGAATTGTTCTAACTTAAGAAGAGGACTCCGGGCTGCCACACTCCCATCCCTGGTAGTAGTTAGCTTAAGCCCACATGAAAGTAGTAAGGGCTATGGGAGCCAAAAGTACCCAGAAGCTGGCACAAAGTGCTACAGGAATGCTTAGCTGCAGAGGACTAAGGGCACAGAACAGCTACACTCACACTGTGCACAGCCTTCTGTCACAGCTTCTTGCAGCTAATGACGTGGTCGACATTTCTGGAGAAAACACAAGAGGTAAACTAGCAGAATGAGGGAAAGCCCAACACCTGACTGATGTAAGCTCACAATTCAGATGCATGCTCTTACTCCTCTACTCCCCATTCAAGGCTTCTCTTACCTTTTGCTGATCTAGGCAGCTTGCATGTTGCCATGAAACAGAACTTCCTGCTTGAGATATCTTAGTCTAGTTACCATTCTTCTATCAGGTTGTGATTGGTGCAATTACCTATCACATGAGAACAACAGTAAGGATGGAGAAAAAGCAAAAAGGAGGAGGAGGAAGATGCAGGACAAGGAGAAGAACAAGAATAAGAAGAATGAAGAGGAAGAGGAAGAAGAGGAAGAAGGAGGAGAAGAAAGAAGGAGGAGGAAGAGGAGGAGGAAGAGAAGGAGAAGAAGAAGAAGGAGAAGGAGAAGGAGAAGAAGGAGAAGGAGAAGGAGAAGGAGAAGGAGAAGGAGAAGGAGAAGGAGAAGGAGAAGGAGAAGTAGGAGAAGGAGAAGGAGAAGGAGAAGTAGGAGAAGGGAAGGTGGTGGGTGGTGGTGGTGGTGGCACCAAACTAAAGCCTAACCTCCCTGAGTCTTTCTTCTGTAGCAGCAACATGGCTTCTTCATGAAGATCAGAGCCAGTTGCCCTTGTCAGTATGGTAGTGCTTCTCTTTTCTTGCCCATCTACTTTCACTCAATGACACATGTCTGCAGTATAAACAAAATTCTGCTTGCATCATTGAATATGCCCAAGCATCCCTGGTAATAAGCATAAGGCATTTACTGGATGGTGTGAAGAGGTTAAAGCTGTTATTCTGTTTAATCTCTTTAAAATGTTGGTAAAGTAGCATCATGGGACTGTCTCTTAGCTCTCCCCTCTCATAAGTTTCTCCCAGTACTATGCTTTCTCTTCTTCTTGCCTTGATCTTTGATAAAGTGGAAACCTCCATACCTTGTGCCATGTTTGGATCAGGAGGCTCATAATAGAGTAATTCAGAATGCCCCATTGTCTCTCAAAGAGAAGAGCTAGGTTTAAGTCTATGGAAATCACAGACTTTTCCCTCCACTGGCCTACGGTTTAAACGAAAATCAATCTTCTTTGAGCTCTTTATTTAACTAGCAAATTCACACTAATCTTGGTCCGTTAGTTCATAGACTGAATTAGCTGGTACTCTAGCTGAAAACACCACATAGAAATTGTATGGTTTGAGGGGCCGCCTAGTCCTGGTGGGGTTCACAATATTGCTGTTTTGAGGATGCAAACAAAACACCTTCTTTGACAGCAAACTATAGGCTTAGCTTTCTCAGTTTTGTTGTCCACAGAGGCAAATTCTAAATACAACGTAGAATTCACACTGCAACAGAAGTGGAAGTACTGAATCAGAATGGACAGAAGTTTACGATCAATATTTTCAACAAATATTTATTGATTACTTGCTATGGGCCAGATATGTACTCCGAGATGATTGTTCAATGGTCAACAAAAGATACATGCAATCTGCCCTCATGGATTTTAGACAAGAAACATAATAAACAAGTATACAAATAAGAACATAAAAACAAATTATGTCTAGTGTCATGAATAGAAAGTATGAAATGTTCTGATGACGTGGGTAGTGGATAACAGGAAGCAGTCTACCACAGGAAGAGTAGTCAGAAAAGGACTTCCACACTAGGGCTAAAATGGTCAGTAGAAGCCTAGCAGACAGCAGAGTGGGAAAGAAGCACTCACTGAAGAAAAGAATGCAAAGCAAAAGCAAGAAAGGGCTTAGAGGATGTCAAACAGCATCAGGATCTGAGGCACAATGAGAAAAAAAGAGACAGGGCAAGCTGGCTGACTGTAATAGAGTAAGGATTTGTTGTAGGTCTCTAAATATGCTGTAAGAAATTGCAACACGTCAATGTAGAGTTTTGTTGTTGTTGTTGCTGCTGCTGCTGCTGCTGCTGCTGCTGCTCATGTTTTGGGTTGTGTTTTATGGTAGTGGGCATCTGACACTTGCCAGGAAACCACTCTATCACTGGATTCTACCCTTAGTTCTTCCCTTTGGCATTTCTTTTCTTTTCATTTTACCTTTTTGTTGATTCTTTGTGAATTTCACATCCTGCACCCTAATCCTACTTATAACCCGATCCTTCCATACCTACCCTCCACTCTTGCAACCTCCCACACAAAAGAAAAGGAAAAAAACCCACAATGTGTCGTGGTGTGTCACACAGTATACCCTTTTGCCCAAACCGTTTTACTTGCAAATGTTCATTGCAATGAGTCATTGGTCTGGTTCGAAGCCTCTGGTTTCTGACACACTACTGATCCTGAATTCTCGCCAGGGTTCCTCTCAGATAGCTTGATGTTGCCCTGTGTCATGGAGATCCAGAAGCATTGGTTCTGTAGGACCACTCCCTTCACACTCTTCAGCAGTTTAGAGTTTAGGTAGATGTTGGGGTGTGCGGACTCAAAGCCCTGGATCTGGGCCTGGTGTGGTAGCTGAATTGGACAGCCTGCCAGCTCTCCTGCATCCATGCTGCCAGGGTGAGCTCCTCAGCACTGTCTGGGCTCCTTTACCCAACACTGCATCCAGCGAGGAGCAGGGTTGTCTCCCACTTTGTCCAGGTGAGGGGCAAGAAAGCTCTCCTCTCCCAGCAGCCAGTAAAAGGACCGGCTCTCCAGTGCTCATTCCATAGGGGCTAGTTCTCCAGCACTGCCCTGGCAATGAGTGGGGGCAGCTTCCCTACGCCCATGCCCTCAGGGAAGGTCCTCTCTCCCAAGTACTATAGCTAATAGCTAGTGGCCACCTCTGTTCAGCCCTCAGACACTAACTGGGCCCCATGCAGCAGCTCAGACCAGAGACATCAGCATGGCCTTTGGTGGTAACATGGGTCGTGGCTGCAGACACTGCCCTTGGTGGCAGCATGGGCTGGGACTGCATCATGGCATCAGGTGGCAGCACAGACTACTCACATCAGACCACTCCTCACCACCCTCGAGTCTCCAGTCCCACCTCTCTACATAGAGCTCAAACTGTTCTGTTTCTCTTTCTTTCCTATCTCTCTACCACATTCTTGCTCATCACAGGGACACCCACCAACCCATGCCACATGTGGTGGTGGGTAGAGCCTCTGCATCTTAAAAAGATATCACTGTTTACAATGTAGATAGATAGTGGTCTAAAAATTTAGGACGACTAAGCATAAGAGCGGGCTTGAGGGGAAAATAATCTCCTACACCGTGTCTAGGACCATCAGGGAAAAGTTTCCATTTTTCATCTATTTTCCGGGGGTTTGGTCACACCAACAGGGACACTGTGAGTATGGACAGCGGCAGCCTGCTATTTGTTGCCATTTCCAATGTGGATTTGAGCCCAAACGTGGAGTTAAACAACAAAAACCATTGTGCCAAATCTACTATTTGTATGTGAATAAATGACATTGGGCCAGATACTAATTTATTGTCCAGAAATATATCTATGAATATATCTGTGTTGCCCACTGGGGGAGAGGAATAAATACAGGCAGAATTAGTGAATGGTTGTAATGTTAGCAATTGCCCTACACTTGATATAACATAAATCACGAGTAAAGTGTCTTTCCACTGGGAGACTGTGTTTTACATATACAAAACTCATAATTTGTGCTTATTGAAAAGATTTGGACACCAGAATGTTATTTATGTTTTTAATTTGTCTGCATCAGTAAATAACATCCCACTTAGCAAGCAGTTCCTGGGCCGAGCACTTACTCCTGAAATACAGAGTCCGCGACCTGCCTGGCCACCTCCATGCTTCGGGCTGCTAATCCATAAAACCATAATCAATGTGCTCAATAAATATTTATAGACTAGACAGATGGATGAGTGAATCCTTATATCTTGTCTATTTACAGGAAGAGTCAACCCAATTCAGAACTTGCTTCACAGTCTGCTACACCATTTAATTAACAACATCAGTCCCCTTTGTATTACCTGACTTTTATTTCTCTGTGACGACACACCAGTTTGTCATCTTTAATAGCATTGTATATTCAGTATGCGTTTCCTATATTATAGGTTTTTTGTTAATTTAAAAAGCATATTTTATTACATATTAGTGTCCCTCTAGGAAGTCTTTTTATAAAGCTGGTTTATGCCCATTTCCTTTAACCTTTATTTGTATACATTTAAACAAATATATGCAGAATGCATTTGTATACCCAAAGAGAAGCTATAAAGATGGGCCAGTTTGGCGAATGCATTCTTAATGTCCTTACACTGGGAGACCACAAGTTGATGCTGAAAGCCTCTTAGTTGCATCCCTACGCTTCTCCAGATCATCCCTATGCTACTGGCTTAGCTCAGGCCTTCACTACCACTTACCTGGACAGTTACAATAGCCTCTTACCTGTCACTTTAAAAACAGACCTGTCAATTCTTTCCTCTTCTCTTCACATAAGACTAAAATATATTTTGAGAAAAGACAATATCATCAATCTAGAGCATAAAGATTTTAATAAATGGGCTTTTGACATGTTACATCACAAATGAACCTTCTTGAGTTTGTAAGTGGTCCTTTGACAGGATGCATCTCGTCAATCCATAGCTCAGAACCTTTACTGGTTTAATCCATAATTTATATAGTAATGGATCCTGAAAATTCCATTGCTTCCTTTCCACTGCTAACGGCAGGTCTTCTATTAAAGCTTGAGCCTGATGTATCTCTGTTGTGTAGCTAAAACTGGGCACTGTCCTTGGAACAAACCCTGCAGACCTACCTACACTCAGTCCTTCTCAAAGTTAAGTCATTACTAAACCATTTTCCTACTTCGGCCATCCCCTCTCACCTTTTATGCTATTATCTGCATTCTTAAAAAAAAAAAAAAACAATTTCTTAAATTAAAATGGTGACTTCACATCAACAGAAAACCAGTAATAGCATCACTAAAAGAGACCAGCACACTATCACAAAGGCTCATATGTGTAGCAACAGCAGACAACGCAGCCGCTGCAAAGGACCCAACTAGCCAGCTCCATCACCTCCCCTGAGCAGGGAGGGAACTGGGAAACAATGACAGGGCATGATAGCCCATTCAATATTGGCTCTGCTTCGCATAAATAATCTAAAATTAAATTGGGCATGTGACCCATGTATCACAAGAGTCTCCTGTGAGTTCCACAGTTAGCTATGTCAGCGAGACCTCCCAGTCTAGTCTGGTCTTAGAAGCATTTGTTTCATTGTCTGCCTTTTAATAGAATCAGATGGCTTTCTTGAAAAATTGAAACCCTAGGAGGATCAAGGGAAGAATAGGAGAGGAGAAAAATGATTTTTTGGTGAATAATGTTAAAGGTATAGGAAAAGGAAGAAAACACAAAGACACAGCAAGGAACCCTAAAGTGGAACAAGCACAACCCAAAGATAACCAGAAGCTCCCCCTCCTCCGCCCCCGAACAATCTGGGGCTTACTGCATGTCCATAAACCTGGAAATACTATTAAATACAATATAAATGACTTCTAAAATGTTGACTCTTTTAACAGAAACAACAACATATTTGTTTTTGTAGCGGTGACTCTCCTTGTTTTGAAAGCCTGGGTACAGTCTTATTGTATTTCAGGTACCACAATTTTTTTTTGACACTGCTATGTAATCAAGACAACAGTGATAAACAGTCATCATTTCTGGCACCACATCACTCTCTGGAACTCCAATTTTGTTATTGCCCTACACCAGACCATGCAACAGAATCTCTATTTTAACCTCCATCTCTTAAAACATGCACATTTATTCATGTTGATTTCTTTCATCCATTTATAGACCAAGTATATCTCTGATCTTTCAACTACATTTGCTGTTGGGAGTATAGCAGACAAATACATGCACACACTTCATCCACCTCTTCTAACAAGGAGCCTGCAGGGTTCCACGCCTGATACCTGGTATGGTAGTTTGAATATGCTTGGCCCAGGGAGTGACATTATTAGAAGGTGTGGTCTTGTTGGAGGAAGTGTATCCTGGGGCATGATGTCGAGGGAGGATGGGGGGGGCGGTCAGGAATTAAGACTCTTCCTAACTGCTTGGGAGCCAGTCTTCTGGCAAGATAGAGAACTCCCAGCTCTTTCTCTAGCACCCTGGCTGGCTGGATACTACCATGCTCCTACCATGATATTAAAATGGACTAAACGTCTGAAACTGTAAGTCAGCCCCAATTATATGCTGTCCTTTATGAGAATTGACTTGGTCATGGTGTCTTTTTACAGACATAAAACCCTAACTAAGACAGAAATTGTATCAGGGATTAGGATAATGCTGTGATAGGCCAACCATGCGTTTGTTTGTTTGTTTGTTTGTTTGTTTTGGGACTTTGGGTTTGGAAAGCAGTGGGACATTTAAGTGGGGTTTAATGAGCTATTCAAGTATGAATATGGAAGACTTTGTTGCCATGAGTTGAACTGTGTAGACCTGGCCCAAGAGGTTTCAGTGGAGAATTTCAGAATGTAGACTAGAGACTGTTTGGGAGCTATTTTGGTGAAGAATGTGGCTGATTTATGCCCTAGTCTGAAGAACCTACCTGAGGATAAGGTAAAGACATTTTTATTAATGGCATTGACAAAGGAAGTCTCAAAAAAAAAAAAAAAAAGCCCAGCGCAGACTTTGTTCTCTAGTTTATTCTCTTAAGAGCATTCTTATCAAGCACAGCATGCTTTAAAAGAAAAAAAATACAAAATAGATGGTTCAAGTATTAAAGGGACACCAGGAAGTATAATGTAGCTAAATCCTGTGTTCAAGAAGATAAAGTGATTAATGGAGTGGTGATCTCCAGGCAGGATCCCACCCAGCTAAACTTATTGTGTTTGCAGATTAACAAGAAATAGTTTGGACTTTTAATCTGGAATGAAATACAATCCAGAAATGGAGGGCGCACTTTTGATCCAGATCTTGAGCTCTCAGATCACCAGATTCTCAAATGGCTGAGAGGTAAAAGAAATGTTCAACATCCTTAGTCATCAGGGAAAATGACCCTGAGATTCCATCTTACACCAATCAGAATGGCTAAGATCAAAAACTCAAGTGACAGCACATGCTGGCAAGAATGTAGAGAAAGAGGAACACTGCTCCATTGCTGGTAGGATTGCAAACTGGTATAACCACTCTAGAAATCAATCTGTCAGTTCTTCAGAAAATTGAAAATAGTTCTACCTGAAGACCCAATTCCTGGGCATATACCCAAAAGATACCCCACCATACCACAAGGACACATGCTCCACTATGTTCATAACAGCAGCCTTATTTGTAAAAGTCAGAAACTGGAAACAACTCAGAGGTCCATCAATCGAAAATGGATACAGAAAATGTGGTTCATTTACACAATGGAATACTATTTGGCTATTAAAAGCCAAGGATGGGGAGACTGGAGTGGGTGGGTGGGTAGAGGAACACCCTCAAAGAAGCAGGGAGAGGGGGGATGGGATAGGGGATAACACTTGAATTTAAATAAATAAATATAAATAAATAAATATTTTTAAATGAGGACATATGAATCTTGCAGGCAAATGGATGGAACTAGAAAATATCATCCTGAGTGAGGTAACCCAGACCCAAAAGGATATGAATCACATGTACTCACTGATAAGTGGAGATTAGCCAAAAAGTACAGAATACCCACAATACAACCCACAGACCATAAGAAGTTTAATGAGAAGTAAGGCCCAAATAAGGATGCTTCAATCCCACTTAGAAGTAGGGAACAAAATAATCACCAGGAGGCAGAGTGAGAGAGAGACCTGAGTAGGAGGGGGGATGAAGAGAAGAAAAGGGGGACAAAATCAAGTATGGGAGGAGAGAGGAAATAAACCTAGAGGGCCAGGAGAACAGATGAAATATGCAACTTCTGGGGCGGGGGGTGGGGGGGGGAAGACCTCCTTGAAAGTCCCAGAGACCTGGGATGTGTGAGGCTCCTAGGACTCAATGGGGGTGACCTTAGCCAAAATGCCCAACAGAGGGGAAATGAAACCTGAAGAGACCACCTCCAGGAGATAGACAGGGTCCCCAGCGGAGGGGTGGGGTCAACAACCTACCTTCAAGATTTTTGACCCAGAATAGTTCTTGCCTAAAAGAAATGCAGGGACAAAAATGGAAGGGGGATGTGGGGTGAGGGGAGGGGGCGGACCCTCTCAGAGGCAAAAGGGAAGGGGAGATGGGGTGCAAAACCTTGGGAGAGGGGACTGGGAGGGAGGCAACATTTGGAATATAAATAAATAGAATAATTAAAAATTACTAAGAGAGGAGGCTGAGTCTAATCCAGGAGCTCTGCTCTACAGAAAGTATAGAAGAGGAAAGCTTCCTTCTTCGTGAGCCTGGAGAACACACGCACATATGAAATAATTTGTGTCAAACAAATTTCAATAAACTTTCTGTTTATTCACTTTACAACTTGCTCATAAATATGCTTAAAATATGTTTTATATGTACATCAAAACACATCTGTTTTATGATTTAAAAATGTTTTAACCTATATCTGATTTTCCCCCTTCCAACTAGCCACAATAAACTACTATCAAAGAAGAGGTTAAAAATAAACAAAAGGGGAAACAGAATAAAATTACAGAAATTTTTAATTTTTTTCTACCAAAATTACATTTCAGGCAATGTTAAAAAATTATATAGAGCATACTCAGTGAATATAACTGGGAAATAATAATTTCATTTTTATGCAGTACAATCAGAACATGAAAATGATGAGATTAAAAGCAGCGGAGTTACCCCGTGAGGGGGGAGTTCAGGAGGGCCTATTAGTGGCTCCGTAGTACAATCTAGAAACATCTTTATGTAGACTAATCATATTGCAGGTCCACAGGAGATTTACAATCTGATTTGCCACAGAGAACTCCATGTAATTTTCGTTGAGCACTGACACCATTTTATCTTTGCACGAATCCCTGTTTCTCGCACAATTCCGGTCCTTTCTACATTGTCAGTTCTGACAGGCTGATTTAATCTGCTGGATTCTGAATGCCTCTGACCACTGCGGTGAGTCATTAACCTTGACTTGCATAATTGAATTCAAGGTTGATTGCCTGTGACCCTCTGCGCTGAGGTCTTCTAAATGTACATATTCATTACTGGCGGCCTTGCTAAATGGTTTGCACAGGGAAAGCTGTAGCAGTCAGCCTGTTTGGTATGCAGAGGGCGGAGAGGGCACTAATTGCATGTTAGAGCTGAGGATTAGATTATGAAACGAGTGAGAGAATGAAGATAGATCCTCTGACACTGTCAGATTAGGGGCAGCAACGTGCAGGAATATGACATTGAAATTTACAGTGACATTAACAGAAGGAAATTAGAAACAAATAGACTTTGGACATTTTCTGAAAATCTCCGTATTCTCTACAGTCACCTAATAGACAGGACAAGGGAGCTCTAACTTTCGTATTTATCATTTGCATAATTGAGTAGAAGGGTGGAATTTCTTAAGACTCATCTCGAAGATTAGGCAACTACGTTACCGTCGTTTGCCTCGTTACCTGATGTTCGATATCTACACTGCATTTAAACAAATACCATTTTGAGTAGTCAGGACAGATCTTCCAACGAGTTTTGGTAAGCATGGGAAATACAAAAATACTTAAGTATGCTAAGTTCTTGTGAACAATTCTGAAAACCAGTAACGCTAGTGCTTCGGTGAAAACGCAGCTCGTAAAGGTGTCACTATTTCTGCTTTCCCATTGATCTTCCGCCACCTCATAGTTAGAACAAGTGCCTGCCTGTTCGCTCACTTCAAATAAGTCCTCTGGCACACAGCGCACGCACACGTTAACAGTCCACAGTTCTTCCAACCACTTCCTCTTTCCAGAAGGAAACATCCACATGGTTACAAACTGAGTAACAAGAAAGCTGACCAGAGGTTAGGCTGTGTACAAATGTCAGAGGCCTTTCTCTCCCCCGTTTAGGGCTTTGAACAACCTCTCTTCTTACTTAAGCCAATTATTTATTTTAAGTGAAAAGGATGGCCCACCTTTCTAATAACAGAAGAAGTGTTCAAAATCTAACGGTGGAAGATACTTTAAAAAGGAGACTGCAGAAGCCTTTGGTGTTTCTGCAACAGTTGGAGAGACTGTTGCAGTGGTAGGAGTCACGGAGGCTGCCGGGGGGAGAAGGCCAGCGAGGTTTTATGAAGTTTGTCCCACTTTCCTTTCACAGTGAGCCCACAGGCTGATCCCTGTGCTACTGTTAGATGAGAGCCCAGAAATATTCTGCAGCATTTTTAAATGATTAACTTGGTTTCTATTGATCTTTCAAAATGAAATTTATTTTTGCCGCTTTGAGAAACTCTAAATGGAAGAGGTAACTTCTCAGTAATTATGCCTCGCTGGGAAATCGCTCACTCTGTGGAAGGAAAAAGAGTCATGAGCCAAACTGTAGAGCAAGAAGAAAGAGGTGTGGCTGTCGTTGGGGGTCCCACATCTTTGAGAGACTTCATGTGCAATCAGCAGGGTGCCTTCCTGAGACACTGGAAATGACAGAGGCAGGTAAGATCTGTCACGCAAATGCATTATCTGTACATGAAGTCAGCTTTCAAATAAACCATCATGATTTTTTTTAATCTTTTAATCAAATAAACTAAGACTCAATGAAGTTTGTGCCAGAGTGTCCGGATCGTGGGCTCCAGGGCCAAACCCATCACTTCCTGGCCGTATGGCACTGAGCCAATCTCTCGCCATTCAGACTGGCATGCCTCGGCGGGTTTTTGCTGTCCCGCTACTTAAGTATTACCGAGAACACCAGCGCCATTTCAGCTACCTCTCATAGCCAAAGAAGCCACAACAAAACACAGTGGCTAAACAACACAGACTGGATGCTGCTCTGGGCAGTTCTGAGAGTTAACACTTGATGATGCTCTGCTGGTGTGTGTGTGTGTGTGTGTGTGTGTGTGTGTGTGTGTGTGGCAGCTGGTGTTAAGTCTCAGCAGGGACTTCAGTCTATACCAGTCCTTTCTGAACCTCTGTCTCCTTTCCTCTAATAAGCTACAGTGGACTTCTTAAATGTGTACTTTCAATGGCTTCAGGGAACAAGATGGGAAGAACCGGATACCCAAAGGCCTTACCTCTGGAACCCAATCATTACCTCTGTCATATTCTAGGGATCCTTAAGCCAGCTCCAACTGAAAGGACTAGAGAAATAGAGCCTGCTTTGTTGTGGTAAATCTCCAACCCCACTTAGCCCATGCAAAGAACACACAGCTCAGTTATATTTATAAGCTGTATATCTAGATTGTGCAGATATATCACTACACAACTCTGTTCCCCAGTTATGAGATCTCTTGCTGCCTGTGGCTCCTCCAGGCCATGTGGTTTTGTTCCATCTCCCTTCTCCCTCTTCTTCCTCATCTTCTCATCTCTCCCCCTTCTTTCCTCTCCCTTCCTCTCTAAAACTTCCAGTCCTACCTTTACCTTCCACCATCTAATCCCAGACTCTAGCCTTTATTTGACCAGTTACAATGGGGAGAAGGTTCACATGAAGTCATCTGAGTACATGATCCACTCCTAGTCAGGGCAGCCCTTATTGAGAAAGTAGAATTAGCATCAAAATACAAACAGCACCAGGGTAATCCACATTTCCCCCTTTCTGTCCAATTTAAAGGCTCTTTTCTCTCAGATATAAATTAACCACAACTATTACCACTGTGTAATTTATAAGGTATAAGATACACTTAACATCCAGTCCATGAATTTTGTCAATTTAGATAAAGCACTCTAGCATCTATTCTAACTCAAAAGGCTTATAAATATACACTTGAATTATGTCCTGATTTTAGCTTGTATACCATCTGAAAACCAATCTCTCAAATCTATATCATCCCTCTCAATGTTAAACATCTTGGGTTTGAGATTATAACCAGTCTGTAAGCCCATCAGAATCCGAGAATGACTTAACTATTACCTGAAAATATAAGGAATGCAAAACATAGCTTCTAAAACTAGCCAACTAATTTATAGAGACAACTGACTATGTGGACAGTTCCTCATTCCTAAAAACTTTGGAGTATCAGTCTTCAGCCTTCTGGCCCAGGATCATCTGACAGACTTTTGTCATTTTTTTTTAAGTAGATGAATTCCATAGGAAAGAAGAATATAAAGAGGAAAGGGAAGAGGGAAATGATGTAATCATACTATAATCTCAAAAATAAAAGAAATTTAAAACATATAGGCAAAGGAAAAAGTATAAACACAGGGTACTTTATTCATTGAAGGCCATATTTGTAACAATCTATTCTCTAAAATATGAATGGTGACAACATAAAAATGTGAAAACAAACAGTAATAATTGATACTTAATTTATGCTTTCTACCACTATGAAGACTGAAATTCCTTGTCAACTCCTTCACCTTTTGTATCTCATTAAGAAATTAAAACAGATGCTCATTCTATAGCCCAGGCTATCTTGGAAGCCACAGTGATCTGCCTGCCCGGAGGCCTGCAGGTCCCATTTATTTAGTGTGTAGATTGTTGGCCTAGACTTGTTGGCCCTCCAAGTTTGAGTCTACTCCCGATTCTCACCAGTTCTGACATCATTTAGTCACTGTGAGCTTTAGTAAAGCCTCTCAAAGCAAGGATTTACATCCTACCTTCATGGGGCTGGAGAGATGGATCAGTAGTTAAGAGCATTAGCTGCTCTTCCAGAGGACCAGAGTTTGGTTTCCAACAACCACATGACAGCTTACAAACTGTAACTCTAGTCCCAGGATCCAATGCCCTCTTCTGACCTTCTGAGGCACTGCACAACTGTGGTGCATAGACATATAGGCAGGCAAAACACACATATAGGAAATAAAAAGCAAATGGAAAAATAGAAATAGAGGAAATGACCTCAAACTCCCCATCCTTCTGACTCACACACAATGTATTCAATACTGAGGACTTCATGCATACTAACTTTGATGAGTGCGTTCCAAAGACATGAGGTCATTTCCAACTACACAGTGAGTTAAAGGTTAACCTGGAATATCTGAGACCCCCCCCCACTCAAAACACAGTAATTAATGTGACAGTCTATAGAGCATGTGCTAGTGTTCTATGAACAGATGTAGAACAACTACCAAGATTCAATAAATACTGATGACATTTAAAACAAAGAAAGAGGAGCCAGTGCCCATCAGATTAAATATGCCGCCTTGAGCCTGTACAGCACTTATTCCAGATTCTAAGAGACTCGCAGCATCGTGTAATATATGTGCTCAGGATCAGAGCCTCAAGCACCAGTCTGAGATACACTAGGGGGGGAAAATGTCTGTGTCTACTCACCCCAACGCATTCCTCTCTTCTTTCCGCAGTTACACATGTCTGCACTTTGCACACATCCTTGATATTTGAACAAAGGTCAGCCGAGGGCATCTCCCTCTACACTTCCTGACAAACATTCTGTACTCATCAGGACTCACTGGCTACTTCTAATTTGTGTGGGGAGCTGTTCTCTCCTCGTGATTGCTGTTGGACTCGTGCTGCCTAAGGGATAAAAACAAAAAAGAATAGAACAGAATCAAGAGGTTGAGTGAGGAGCAACCGGGAAAATAGATGGACAAATTCAACAAAATGAACAGGTACTTTTTATGCTTTTGAGCCTTCGATACCTTTCCAAGAAAACCTATACTTGGGTCGATTAAAATAAAGAAAAGATTTTTTTTTCTCAGTTACCTGTATTTTATCCTGGCTCTGAATAAGGGATAATTTAGAAGCTAGACTACAAGATTATGCCCCCTAAGAATTTACAGTCTTGAAGAAGAAATAGAACATCAGGTATTAAAAAGCCGGTTAGGTGGCATATTGTTCTGGCTGGTGTCTGTTGATGTTTCACAAACTAAAGTCTCCTAGGAAGAGAGAACCTCGGTTGAAGAATTGATTGCCTCCATCTGAGTGACCTGTGGGCACGCCTGTGAGACATTTCCTTGATTAATGATTGATGTGGGAGGGCTCAGCCCACTGTAGGCCGTAACACCCCCTGGGCAGGTGGTCCTGGGTTGTTGTGTAAGAGAGCAGGCTGAGCCAGCAGTGGAGAATAAGCCAATAGCAGTGCGTCCCTCCATGGTCTCTGCTTCAGTCCATGCCTCCAGGTGCCTGCTTCGAGTTCCTGTCCTAGCTTCCCTCAATGATTGATCGTAAGCTGTAAACTAAAATTAACAGTTCCCTCTACCAGGTGCCTTTGTTGTTGATCACAGCAACAGAGAAGCAAACTAAGAGGCATGTAAGGAGGGATAACAGGGGGCGGGGCTGCACAGAAAATGTTCGAGGAAATTCAAGGAAAGATAGAAGGCTAACTAGTAAGAGTGAGCAAAGCTGCTGCTGACGATGTGAAGCAACGACCAGAGAGACGAGCACTTCCCACACACAGACAAAAAGAACAAAATAAAACGAATTTCGTGTATAACTGTAAGCTTAGTTACCCTAAACAGAATATCCAGAGGTGTGTAACAGGAAATGTTTTTAGTTGTAGTAAAGTATAATCTTATATAAATTATTAGTTTACTAAAGATTACATAAGATTGCTAAATTATTAGTATACAATAAGCACGTCTTAATGAGTATGGACATATATGTACATAATACCGTCACAGCATCCAAAGTACTATGCACACCATTTTCTAAACATTTGTATATGTATGTGTAGGTATGTGAGTATGACAACAGGTGTGAGTGGGGAAGCACTACCAACACAGCACACACGTGGAGGTCAGAAGGAACACAGCACACATGTGGAGGTCAGAAGGAACACAGCACACGTGTGGAGGTCAGAAGGAACACAGCACACATGTGGAGGTCAGAAGGAACACAGCACACGTGTGGAGGTCAGAAGGAACACAGCACACGTGTGGAGGTCAGAAGGAACACAGCACACGTGTGGAGGTCAAAAGGTCAGAGGCAAAGTCAAGTGTCAGTTCTTGCCTTACACTTCATTTGAGATGTGTTACACTACCTTTGCTCCATACTGTTTACATGCCAGGCTAAATGGCCTGCAAGCTTTCTGATTCTCCTGTTTCACATCTCCTATCTCACAGTATGAGTACTATAATTACAGATGCCATAATTATGCCCACGTGAAGCAAATTCTGCCTTCTTGAACTCTGATCCTCATGCTCTCACTGGGACTCTATTTTCTGAGCCATCCAGTCCTGGGGATTAATCTTTTAAAAAATAATTTCAATGTGTGCTCTGCAGGGGTGTTTAGACAATGTGATCCCATTTTGTCCTCACAGTGCTCTGCCACAGATAAATTATCTGGTGCACCTATCTGGTGCTGTGTACAAAGTCATCACCCATTAGATGGCAGTCATATTTCCTGGCTCCCTTCACCATGAAGCTGCTGCAAGGATTGAAGGGGTAACCTGTAACTTGCTAAGGGCTGCTTTGCACACAGAAGTCCATGAGTGGTAGCTATCGGCTCATTTTTATCATTAGTGTTCTCGTTTCATCGGAGGCTAGAAAGCTCAGACCTATCCCTGCAAGCCCTGTCTCACCACCCCCATGTTGTGTCCTGCCTGTTCCCTTTGCCACATCTGCCCTATGAGGACGCCTGTGGCTGCAATTAGCAATCCAAAGCAATTTAAATAAAGTTAGTTCGTGGCTCAGATATCTGGGATTTCCAGAGGGAGCAAAGTGTGTGCTAGCTCCCTCCCGGCACCCTCCTCTAGGTTCTGAACCTGATGTG